>JAUYWG010000057.1:5289212-5305659 GCA_034779775.1 Enteromius afrohamiltoni | reverse complement strand
GGGGTTACAAATGACACAAGGGCATGGAAACACAATGAAAACAAAACACAACAAAGACACATGGAACGGCGGACGGCATGACACAGACACAGCAAACCTTCTGTCCACAGTTCGCATTGACGTGCCATCCTGGATGAGCTGCAATACCTGAGCCTCTAGTGTGGGTTGAAGACTATCACTAGAATGAAAGCACCACCAGCATTCAGAAGTGTCCAAAACATCAGCCAGAAAGCATAGGAACTGTAATCCACACACTTTTTCAGAATCCAAACTCTTCTGAAACAATACACTCACTTTTTTTTTTTTACTCGGATGAACAAAGTGAAATCATAGTGGTTTTTCCTTTTAAGTCTAAAGCTCAGAGTTAAGTTCATGGTGTGAAGGAAGAGCATCATGTAGCTTGTTTAATTATCTCAATCAGGTCCATTTAGCTTCATTAGAGCAAGCATACATTATTTTCCCCGGCGCTCTCGTCTGCAGTCATTATGGTCCTGTTGGACACGGACGGTTTGTTCCATCTTCCTCGTTTCTGTTTCTCCCCGGCAGACTCTCATTACTGGGATATGACATGGTGCACACTGACGTCTTCGGAGGCTTTCCGAGAACCTGCCTCTTGTAAGTCCATGAAGAGAATGAGGAGAGCTGATTATACACTCCACAGGGGATGATGTAATGATAGGCCATCAAACTGGGACAATGGGATCATGATTAGTCTTCCGATTAGGGCAATTTAAATTTTAATAATGTAACATCTCTCTTGACAGGTAATCGTTTTGGAAGAGGCTACACTGAGGTTTAATGACCGCGGCCATGAGTTATTTTTGTAAAACAAAACAGGAAGATAACTAAGAAAGGGTGAAAAAAAGAAGGACAGGAAACCATTTCGCTTTGACTTCAGTAACTGACCCTATCTCTGTTCCGTCCTCCTTATTCCAGATAAGGTGGATCATATTCTCCCACTGGATTTGGAAGTTTGTGTGTATCTTTTTGCCCCTGCACACCATCTATGAACGACTCGGTTTCCTTTGAAGGTTTGTTAAACACTCCATCCCTCGCTTTGGGGGCTAAAAAGACACATAATATGTTTTAGTTTTAAAGGTCACAGGTTGAGGACTTATCTCAATGCAAGTCTGTGCCCCGCTGAAGCTCTGACAGCTGATTGGTCAACTGAAAGAGCGTTTCAACTGTTTTGAAGAGCACCTTTTGTCTGTAGATAACAGGGAATATTTAAAGGCAGCTGAGATATTCTGCTTCAGGCACTTTTCCTCACAAATGGTGCAGCATAGTTTAGTAATTGCCCAATCCCTTTAAACAAAAGGCTGTCTGTGAGAACTTGGTGTTTTATGAGGATATTATCTGTGTTTTGAACTGAGATGTTTGCTGATGTGGTTAGTACCATTGTAATGGTTTTAACCTACAGTAAACTTACTGTGTATAGCAACACTGATGACTTAATAGAGGACTAATAGTTGCTCTCTGGCTGGGATTAAAGCTGTCAAGAAGACTTTACTTTAGACAAAGTGCCATTGTGTCATCATGAAAAGGTTGAAAATACGACCCTGAGGAAACAATGTGTTTTGAAAACTAATCAGTTAAGGACGATAATTTGTTGTTTATATAGCACTTTCACAAACATTGCATCCTAAGGCTTGGCGGAAAGACAAACAAGCATAATCAAAATGGAAAAAAAACATTATAAATCATACAACAGAAAGACAGTAAAAAAGAAAAAAGGATAATCAAAACTGAATGCAAAGTTGTATAGGTAATCACAGCTGTGTGGATTTTTAGGGGAAGATGCTCTATTTGCATGTGTTATACTGCATTTACAAATGGGTCAAAAACAAATAGGCTATTAGTGAGAAATGCATATTTTAGATAATATTTTAGATCCATTTATGAATACAACACTTTGCAGAAAAATAAATAATAAAAACATACAATAATATTATTTAATAACTATGTAAAAGGGATACTTAGCCTAGCACAAGTCAATATGAACTGACATTTGGTTATTTTTAACCGAGATGTATATATGTATATATATTTTAAGTATATGATTAAATGTATTTAATTTACACAGTTATTCACACAGAACTCTCAAATTAGATATCAAACAATATCATTGCATCTATATAAAACCGCTTTTTAGCAGCGGACTTCTCTAAAACACCAATAAATGCAGTATGAGTCTAGCTCCTGCTTACATTATTATTAAGATTTTGTGATGAGACATAATTTATCTGTCTGCAAAACCAAATTCACTGCTGTTCAAGTAAATCTCCATCACTTTATCAGAACAAATCTCTGTCTGAGCACTGAACTGGTCTGATTTTAAAACTCTTTTTCTTGTGGAATCAATCACGTTATCAGAAGTGTGTTTCTTGACAGCCAGACTTTGAAAGTCTGTTCTAGTTCATTTCATTTTCAGATCTATGGAAAGGCAACATGTACACTAATATATTGACTCTAACTACTGCATAAATATAGTTTATCATCATAAGTATTAAGTATTAATAGTAATGTTTAAAATGAACCCTCTCACACACACACACACACATATGTATATATATATATATATATATATACACAATTAACAAGAAAAAAAAAACTAACAAAAATGAAGTACATCAATTTAACTGAAGAAAAAAACAAAAACAACGCTCTGACATACTTGACACACATAAAGGGAAATAATTACTCTCATTTAATTGGCTACTCATCAATCCTTCAGTTGGCAGATCTATACAGTATGTACAATTCTAGAAATTACAGTCTTACTTTCATAAAGTGAAGATAACATGCTCCAGAGATCTGAGCCAGTCATTAAAACGAAGCACCAGACACCGCTTTAGATAACGTGATTGATTCCACGAGAAATAAAGTTTTGAAATGTCCAGTCATCAGACCAGTTCAGTGCTCAGACAGAGATTTGTTCTGACAAAGAGATGAAAATGATTTGAACAGAAGTGATTTTGGTTTTGCAGACAGATAAATTATATGTCTCATCACAAAATCTAAATAATAATGTAGGCGGGAGCTGGACTCATACTGCAATTATTGAAGTTTTAGAGAAGTCTGCTGCTAAAAGGCGGTTTTATTTAGATGCAATGATATTGTTTGATATCTAATTTGAGAGTTCTGTGTGATGTGATCTGCTTTCAGTCATCGCACCGCTCATCTACAGTTAGATAAATGAATGAATGAATTAATCACTAAAATAAAATAAAATTAATCAATGAATTAAAGTTAAAATTAAGAATAAAATGAAGTAAAACCCATTAAGTGGCAGTATGCAGGCAGCTGGATGTTCACTCAACCTCGACACATGGCATGAAGAAAATCAAGCAGTGCAGTCACTGAAGGGACATTCTGATGATTTTAACAGCTGGCCGTCTCTCCACGAGTCAAAGAGGAAGGTAGAAGAGTCCCCTCAATCAAAACACTGCATTTCGAGCGTATCAGTCTCGGGCGCCTTGCCAAATGTGCAAACAATAGATGGAATGTTCATAATCATTCATTTTTAGTTTGACATGTGACCAGTTATCTATACAGCTTTTAAAGAGGTCATATGATGGGATTTCTATGTTTCCTGTTCTTTAGTGCAATACTGCATATAGCTTTTTGAGCTATTTAAGCTTTTTAAGATCTGCAGAGTTACAAAGTTCATAGTCTCCCAGCAGAAGCCTAAAACACCCCACAGCACAAGTCGTTTTGCACTCCAAGTCTTCAGGCGAAGAAGAGAGTAAAACAAGGATTTTAATCACTAAAAATAATCCTGCTATGTTAATGCACTCACAGCTCATTCAAATACATACTCCCGTCCTGAAGAATGACGCACTCGATCACAAGATCATGGAAGATTTTACCTCAGAAGACTTGGAATATTAATACTTTTTAAATAAATTACGGTAGTTGTATTTGTATGCTATGTCTTGTGTTTCATTGACAAATGATAGGTTTAGGGGCAAGGGTTGGGTTATGTGCTCATAAATGTGTAAATAATATAATATAAATAAAACTGTTTTGACTGTTTACATTGTTTTGTGTGTGTGAGAGAGAGAGGTCAGTCATAGATTGTGTACTGTAAATACAAATGAGCTCTGTGTCTGTCACACGACTCTGTTCCTCTTTCAAGTTTGTACTGATGTAAAAATAAGGACAGAATTAACTCTCTTTACATTTATTTTGAAAGCTGGGCTTGTGAATACGGTAAGCGCCGTTATATTTCTGATGCAAGCTTGGGAGATCCATCCAATCACACTGCACTGTGTCAGCTGGCCAATCAGAGCAGACCATGCTTGTCAGAAGGAGGGGCTTCATAGAAATGAGGTGTCTGAGAGAGGCGGGGCATAGAGGAGCTGATGATACAGTGATGTACAGTATTTTAAAACAATGTGTTTTATGAACATTAAAGCATGTGAAAATATTCTGTTACACCAATACACAAAATAATGATCTTTAAAATAGATATCTTAGGAAGGTCAATATAATCATACATTGTAATTATCTTCATATAAACGCTATTCAGATGGGGATGTTTTATAGTTAAATTATAGAGGATTTCTGGCAGATGTGTGCATCATGTTCTTTTTGGATTGGTTGATGTATAACATGAGGCTGAACTTTTAGCGTGATGTAATATCTAAACTGCTGGATGATTTGTTTTTTTACATAATAAGAGTGGGGTAACTTGAGCCAAAAGTGCTGGGGTGGACTGAGCTCACCTCTTCTTATGATTTTTATTTATTTATTATCATTTTTTTCTTAGTATTATTTTGCATTAATTATGCATTGTAATAAAGCAATTTTAGGTCAAACACTTTTCATTTTTTCTTTTGTTTTAAACTTACAGTAAAAAAAGCCTTTAAAGTTGTGAGCTGAATCTTTAAATAAAACTTTTTAGAATTCATCTATCCATCCAATGTCTTATCCAAATCTTTTTATTAGTGTGGCGCTCACAAGTTTATTTATTTATTGAATGTCTGTCCTTTTAATATAGCGTGTGGGAAAATGTTCAGTTTTGCTTCAGGATCATCAGTGACACAGTTTAACTCCATGTGGCCAAAGTTGAGCCAAGAGACCACGGTTATTTCTGAAATCAGTTTATTTGATCTTACTGGAAATGAATGGTAAGCTAATGTCATCTAGTAGAAACATTTGATACTGCACCCAAACTAAATCTCACTGAAAGCTCTTTGTTTGAGATATGGGCCTCACATTTGGAACACAACTCGTTGAGATTTATGACTTTCAGAGTAAAAGGATTCTGCTGTTAAACACAATTATTTAAAACAAGTTACAAACTATATTTAAACAATGCAAACTGATGGTTTTCTCAAAAGCATAGAACATTGATTAGCAACTTCACAGCTCATTAGATTTGTCGTTATATTAAGTGTTCAATAAGCATGTTTGTAAGGGATTCTGGGGCCGGTTGCATAAAAGGTTGATTAGCCTTAAAAGTTAGTCTAATTTTTTCTTCAAGACTGGTCCCATTTTTTTTATTCAGTTACATAAAAATGTATATTAGTCTAAGATGAATCCAAAAGATGAAACAGATTACACTTGGCTGACTGCTGGTTGGTCAGACTAGCTCTTAAGTCTTAACATGAAGGCTAAATTTATGCAACTGGCATGCAAACAACCGATAATTGCTTGCACAATTCTGTTTTTTCTAATTCCCTTCTAGGAGAGAGACGCTGTATGGAGGAGTCTGTGTAACTGTGTTTGCACTGGATTAACTCAGGAAGTCTCAGGTCTGCTCCAGAGTTAATACACACGCAGGGGTCCACCAGAGTCATTTGTGAACGGTCCGTTTGTTCAAAGAAACACACCAAAAGCCTTCAATCCATTCGACTGCTATGAAGTTTGCAAGCATCCATCTCCAGCAGCAGGAGGCTTGAGACACAGAGCTGAAGGCAGAGAGGAATGCAGATGATAAAATACCTGCTGAAGCCACAGGTAGATAGGAACGAGGGTGGATTGTGATTAAACGATCGTATTCAAGAACCGTGAGTCATCTCTGCTTCACAGAGACCTGAGGGACACCACATGTCTTTTTCAGCTATTACTCGAGCAGAAACATGCAGGTGTAGAAATGTCTAGAGGACGGTGCACTGGAAATGTGCTGGACTAGAGATTATGTTTCTATAGCTTAACTCAACAGATAGCCAGAAAGAGTACACGGGCTTGTGTAGAAGAATCTGGAAGAACGAGGAGGGTCTGCAGGGCTCTCTTGTGGAGGAAGATAAAGGGTGGGAAAGTAGATCAGCTTACAAACCTGAACCAGATCAGGTGACCTGGAGGAAACAAATTCCAACAGTCAGAAATACCAGCAGAAAAAAGGGACTTTCCTAATCTGTGTTGTTGGTTTTTCATTTCTTTGCACACACACACTCACACTGAGCAAGATGAGAAAATATAATGAAGATCCATTAGAAATCCCACTTGTCTTGCAGATTTCCCACTTTGCAGTTAAAATAAAATAAAATGAAGTTAAATTAAATTAAAAAAATTAAAATACAATTGATTAATAATGAAAAAAAATAATAATAATAAAATAAAATGAATGAGAAAATCAATACCAACAATACTGTCTTTTTGTTTTATGAAGCTGACTTTGGAAATGTTTTTTCCAGATCATATTTTGCTTTTTTAATCAAAATGCAAATATAATATGAAAACAGACTTACTGTGACATAGTCCCAGGAGGCTTTTGATCCATGCGCAAGCTGTTTATTAAGATTAACTCGTGGTCGTACAGGCAGTGGTCAAAAACGGGCAGACAGTTCAACAAAGACAGAGCAAAGACAGTACCGGAAATAAGGCGGCGGGTCCGGGTGGGAACTAATATTCCGGGGAAGGTTCCCGCTGACGGCGGTCGGACGGAGCCACAGAGGACCGCCCCGTTACACTTACTTACACTAAAATTAAATGCAATAGTAATTACCTTATTTATTTATCATGATTATTTTATAATGCTTAATCTGGGGATTAATTAGTAGTAGTAATACAATTAAATAAATAAATAAATGATCACAACGTTGGCCAGCATTACTATTACAGCTAATACTACTAATGATAATAATTAAAGCAGCTGAAGAGTGTGTGTGTGTGTGTGTGTGTGTGTGTGTGCAAATGACTATGGAGTTAAACCATGTTAGGGTTTGTTCTCTGAAATGCTGAAATGTTCGTTCATGGAATGTAGTTGAAATCTTTTTCGTGGGTCAAAAGACAAGGGACAAGCTTGTCTTCAGGTTTTTCCTCTTCATATTGCCACAGGTTTTATTACATTAACAAATATCAGATTCTCTAAATAGATAGGAGGCATGGAAAGGTCAGTTGCGTTATTAATTGACTGTATTGGCCGTCTGTGCCCATAGAGACAAAGCTGCAGTGTTACTATACCAGTTTTGGACACATAATCCACTCTCCCCGGAGCCGGGAGCATCTATAAATATTTCAGTGACTCAAATGGATGCCATTTAGATCCGATGCAGCCTTGGCATCCACAGGTGGAGAGCAGACCTGCTGGCCTCTCCATACAGCGCTGCATGGGGCTTATTTATGGAGACGGAAGGATTGAATCAATACCCCGACTGGGGGAGTTTTAAATCAAATAAAGATGATTTGTGGCATATTCTAGCATGAAGAGGTTTTGGAGTGACTGTAGATTTAATTGAACTCTGAGAGAAGATCAGAGAGCAATGCTCGATGAAACCGAAGCTGACAATGAACTCCATTCCTTTCAGGGTGTTTTTGCACCTGGTTCAAGTGTCTCAAGCTTCAAGGTCTTCATGAAAATGAAAGCTCAAGGGTTTCAGTGAAGTGAGAAATGAAAACATGTTGACACAATATATAACACTGTTGTAAAATATTCTAATTTATAAGAAGAGGAAGAAGTAGGGACATTTAAACTGCTCTAGATATTATAATACAAAATATTAAAGAATGAATGAATCTTTCACAGGTGAAGTGAATTAAAAGTAGAGCCTACTTTCAAGACCAAGGACTTGTGTTTAGCTTTCTTTCTGTCTTTCTTTCTTTCTTTTTCAAAACATGGATTAGAATCATTAATTATTAATCAAATCTAAGATACTTTATCACTTCTGTAAAACAATGTACTTGTACTGTTATTCACATTCATCATGTTTTTGTTGGGTAGTTAATTGAGATTAATTGGGATACAAAATAAAATCAACAAAAACAACACCGTTTTGAAAGTTTTATTTTTATTTATTTCATTTTGCAGTTAAACTTTTCATAAATGCATATATTTAAAGCTGACTTTCAGATGACCTTCCTCCAATAAGAACTGGTTTTGGTAGCCATCACCTGGATTAATGCTTGTCATTTTCGTCCTGCTCTTAATTCAGCGCTGCAGGTGGGAAGAGACGTTTTAAAGTCTGAATCCGTAGCAGCAGGATTTTATTAATACAGTAGCTGCTCTGACTCTGTCTTATTAGCACGATGATCCCTGACTTCCACACGCTGAGTACATCTCTCAAACCAAGCCATGCTGAGGGAAGGATGTGTGTGTGCGCGCGTCTGCATGTTTCTGGACGTATCACTACACTTTATTTCAAACCCTGTCTGGGTAGTTTATGGCTCAGTGAATGAATGCGGGCTGCTGTTTAATCTGATGAACGTAATTCCTGTTCCACAAGGAAACTGTAGAGCCACGCAAGGACAGAGCAAGAGTGAAAGTCAGGGGTGTGGAGAGAAGGTCTAAGAAGAGCTGTTTTCCTTTTCAGCAGAGTGCCCTGAACCAGTTTATGTTGTACCCGGGCCATATGTCCTCCGAAGGAAATGGGTTTTATTAATTCTGTTTCGTCCAAGTCAGTCGGGTGACTTACGGTCCAAGTGCACAAATGTGAAGCTCTATTGTCGGCTGTGTTCAGAGAAGAAAAGTGATTCAAAAAAGAACTTGGAAGGCAAAACAAGCTCCCATAGTTTCTTTCGGCACGTGATCATGCAGCTTTCCCTTGTTTGGAGGAAGCAGCCATTTTACTGCCCCTCTGTGGTCCAGGTGTTGTCTTTTAATTGGCCGTTCTGAAAGCAATAAAGCATTTCAGTTACATCGTCTTGTAAAGTGCTTTCACGCCACTTCCAAATGATGTAATTACCCAGCCATTCGACGCACAGGCTTGGAACGTATAAGACAGGGCCACAGGCTCACAGCGAGAGAGTCGCTGAGGTTTCTCTAAATATGTTTTTCATTTAGGAAGTGAAAGAGCAGAAGGAGAAGCAGTAGTTTGCTCCAGAAAGTGCTGCTTTCATTTGTTGTTTCCACCGCAGCCCAGCTCATATTATTTCAGAGAAAGCGCTAAGGAAAAAGGGTGAATGGATTTCTTCTTTAATGTGTTAAGTAAGCCAGTTTATTCAAAGGTGTTTGCCGTCAGCTGCACACCACGGTCATGTGACTTTCCCCACTCTCTCATTTATGGGTGTCACTTACGGGGATCCCCTGTTTACTCACCCTCAACGTCTTCCAAAGTTCCTTTTGTTAAACACAGAGGACCCAGATATTTTGAAAATGTGGGTAATCGAACAGCTGATGGTAGCCACTGACTTTCATAGTATGTCAAGTAACTTCTTAGTTATGTGATAACGCTCTGTCTGTAGAACTCTGTTTTTCCATCTCAAGAACATTCCTCCCAGGTGAAAAAGAAATATATTTAAATTGTGCTTTTTTAGACATACTTAATATATTTCAATTATACCATGATAAGTGCATATTAAATGTTTTTTTTGGAACAACTTTATGTATATTAAGTGTATTTTAAGATGAACTTTTATGTATTTGCAAAATAATAAATGCATTGAAATTGTGTTAAAATGGACCCATTATAAGTATATTTAGTGCAATTTAAGTGTATTTCATAGGAATGCATTTAAAATGTACTTTTAATACTCCATGAACTACATTCAGAGCATATTTGAAATATTGTTTTAATGTACTTCAAATACATTTAAATTGTATTACAGTTCATTTGCATTAGCATTACACTAGTATATTATATTATTATTATATTTTTTCCAGTACATACACACTTTAATATATATATATAAAACTTGAATTATTACAACAACTATTAAATGCATCAAAAATGCACTAAAATTTGTTTTACTAAAATACAATACATTATTAAAAAAAACAGCAACATTGAAAAACGTGTGAAATATTATGGAGTTATCTTATCCATTTGTAGAACATTTCCGTTATACCTGTGTTACTGTAAAGTACTGGATTTTACACCAGTGAATAAATCAATGTTACAATGCAGTTTTCTAAAAATAAAAATGTATACTGAAGAAATCCAGAGGTGTGTGCAAAGACAACAAAGATAAAAGTTCAAGCAAGAGAACAGCGAGAGACGGGGGGTGTTTTGGAGGTGGATGAGGAGATGGTGTAGGGATGAATGACCAGAGGGAGCCGGTGGGACGAGTTCGACTGGATAAAAATAAATGATATAAAAATTTTTTTTTAATAAATCCATTTTTGAATATTTATTATAATTTGCATTGATGTTTATTAGAATTATTTGTTAACATCTCAGTTTTTGACAATCTCCTCATCAAGCGTGACTCTCTCATCCTCTTGTTTGTCGTCACTGTATACAGCACTCTGTACAGCAACTCTCACTTTAGCAGTGGCTTACTACAATGAATGACTCCTGTAAAGCACAACAACGTAATCAACCAAAGTAACAACATATTAAACAACATATTTAAGCAGGCCATTGCAATGCTTAATAAATAGTTGACAGACATTGTACATGTTCAACTTTTACTTAAAGTAAATACTTTTCCAAATATTTAAAATGATAAATACGTACATCTTGCAAATATTTTTTGCCAATTTGTTACCAATCACACTACAGTTTTTAACATGTTCCTAAACTCTTAACACGGTTAGCACAACATCTGTCTTTGTAGGCTATACATTAAACACAGTTCTTGTTGCTTTGATACAGCTAACAGCAATTTAAAATGCTTGAACTTCTTTTACACACAAGCTTTCACGCAGATAACATCCTGTTCTAAACATAACTTCTATAGTCAGAGTTAACAGCTGTTCATATTGTGAACTGAAACACAAATACATTCTCTGTATTTTATTTCATTACCAAAGAGAAACAGATTATTGCAGTTATTCAAATATAAAAATCACAGCTGATTCCCATCCAGGAACCACACTCAGGTGTTGAGGTTTTTCCAATCACATGATCATATGATCTACAAGAGGACTCCTTGGGCTGATCTTGTGTGGAAACAGAACAATATAAAGCAAAAGAAAGAAAGAAAGAAAAGCCTGCACGAGGGAGAGGAAGAGGAGTACCGGGACAAGGGAGAGGAGTTATAATGCGTGGTGGCGCTCACAGAAGGAGCAGAGCTAGGGGAACCGATCAAATAAGAGCTGCTATCATTGACCATGGCTTAAACCACGGCTAGCATACAGAGATAACCTGATAACCACGATAACCGCTCCTCTCACTCTGATAAACAGAAACTATAGCGATTAATAGAAAGATGCACCCAGAGAGTTGTTCTTCATCCGCTTTGAGACCTGGAAAAACCAATAAACTAAACCTGAAACCTGCATCACACACACACACACACACACACACACACACAGAGGGTTTGTTCAGACTGCTATTATTACATTTACTTGCGAAAGAGAACCAAATCGTTCAAATCTTACAAATGACAAACTCTGCCTACAGAAAACTCCCAACAGTATCATGTCTTTTTACGTTTGCATCTGAAAGTGCATTATTTGAGAGTAGGTAGATTTGTAAATAATCCCGGGCAAGTTACAAATTGCATTTTATCCACAGGATCAAGCTGATGCCGGATAAACGCAGCTGCATAATTAAAAGCAGTTTATTTTCTTCAGAGACGGACCTCCCAGCCTGTTTACTGCTTCCTGCCATGGTAACAACTGATGTCGTTTCCAACTTCGTGAGTGTCCAATCAGAGTGGTCAGATATCTTGGATGAAGTAAAAACAATCAGCCAAGTAGGCTGCATTGAATTTATTCAACAGATGATGAGGGCCCTGAAAGAGGTATTGCCGTCTCAGAAGTAATAATGGGTTGAGCAGTTCAGATCTGTTTTTCCTAAAACAAACTACTGATTACATCGGTGCAGACTCAAAATATAATTGACTTGTGAGGATGCTACAGGAAATGTAGCAAAACAAAGCAAGTTGTTCACCGCTACGGGGTTCCCATGGGAACCGGCCCGCGTGAGTGTGTGAGCCGTCATAGAAGCCTCGTTCACTTCAGCCGGTGACTCATTCCACATTCCTGGCCGGGGGAAAGAGCGCTCCCTCAGATGTGAGCGTTAGCCGTGTGAGAGATTAGCCTATTGCACTTGTGAAAGCGCCACGAGGGAAGGGGGTGGATATCGAGATTCCTGATATCTTGGCCTCAAGTGCTCACTCAGATATTTCCTGTCACTAAAAGAGGCCACTCTTCCTGCTAGACAGGTGAAGGCATGAGAGAAAATAGGCAAAAACAAACCACTCACAGCGCTTGTTTTCATTCGGAACAAGATTTGAGGGAACCCGGTGAAATTCATCTAGTTTTTTTATTATCAATATTTGGCGCAATTATTGTTTTTATGCAAAGGCACATAGGTGGTGCATCCCTGCTGTTAAAGTGAAATGACAAATTCTGTTGGGATTCGGATTCGGAATGAGAAGTATTCACACATGTCTGTATCGCTGGTGCCTCTGCTCCAACAAGATCCAGCTGACGATAGATTTGTATTTCAGAAATTTGTACAGCCACAGTGACACATGTAAAGTCAAATATAGCATCATCGGTTATATAAAGAAACGTGGCATTCCAGCGCAGCACGTAACATCCAAATAAACCTGCCTGCTCTCATGGCATCAACGTACCTGGGTGCACTTTTCAGCCAGACACGACCGACAAGTGCATATTACTGCAGCTTCCAAAAGAACTGAACACTAGAAGCAGCTGAACTCACTTTCCTCCTTTCTCATACAGATTTACAGAGTTTTGATTAATAAAGTATCATTTCCACACAATTACTTGAGGAATATTATGTTTTGACTTCAGAACAATGTTAAGATGCTGCGAGACGCTTTTAAAGGTTATCATCACACATATCTAGCTTCATATCTCTGTGTTTTCAGACGGTAGGTGTGTTCAGTAGCTGATGGAGTACAGAGATGAGCTCCGGTTCAATCCTGTGTCACTACACCTCAACACTGTAGATCCGTGAAGTGACACGGTTGGATCAACAAATTGTTTTTTATCAGTTTTGCATTTGTTTTTTGCATTTTTATCAGGTAGGTTTAGGGTTGGATTTAGTGTAGGGCTGTGGTTCATATCTATATCAAAACTGTATCAACATAAGAAAAATGTGCTGGGGTTCATGTATTGACATTTCTCTTTGAAGTTGTGGAAAAACGAGCAGGAAAACTTGATATAATTAAAGAAGTCTTCTATATATCCAAAGTAAGAATAATTTGTTCATAAACTGACATCACTACTTCTCATGAACACTCCAAGAAAAGAGCTCCATGGTGGATTTCACTGTATAACAACTTACATGTCATTCAGTAAACGTTTTAGTTCCCATGGAAGAATGTGCTGCATGTCAGTGTGACATAGAGTCCTTAGACGGCGGATTCGTGTGCAAGCCGTTTAATGAACATTCAATAACCACAAACAGAAGTATAAGGCAAGGCAAAACAGTACCGGAAACAAGCTGTGGGTCAGGGAACAGGCAAACAATCAAAGTCCGAATAAATCCAGGCGCGGGTCAGGGTAATGAGCTAGAATCACAAGTCCGAAAATAATCCACAGGATGAAAACACTTGGTAGTGTCACAAGAACAAAACTTTGCGTATGCTTCAAAGAAGGCGGGCGCCTTTTTAGTGGCAGAAAAGCGCAGTACCCGAGGCGGAAGTTCCACGGGTGTTCAAGTGAAATAATAATAATAATGAATAAATAAATAATTGGAAGGAACGTTTTTGTATTAGAGATGTAGAATAAAATGTGCTTTGTTAGTAATAAATGGCTAATGTTCCAGTAATAAATAAAGTGTTACCCAAAACCTTTGCATTATCTCACAAAATATTGTTGTGTTTCAAGAACTCAACTAACTTTCCAAGAACTTAGCATGCTCTCACAAATTGCCCCAATAAACTTTGCTTCCCCCCTCCTTTGCCTACATTTTTGGGCTTCATAACTCTTGCCTTGCACATGTGAAGTGTTTATTTATTAACAAGTTACAACAGACATTCAACAAATGTAAAGCCGTGTTGGCCAATGACACACAAAGAACCTCACTGTATTTATTCAGCACACACGATAAACATCACTTCCTAATCACTCCTTGTGTGACGTCACAGAATTTCATCTGGTCAGCCAGTAACAAAACACGAATCGACACTGAGAATACAATAACATCATCCACTCTCTCCATGTCTGAGCGTCGAGCAGATACAGGACGATCTCTTGATGTGTGAAAAGCTTTTGTTCTCTGAAGAGCAGGCTCGGTTATGACCCCTTCATGCCATTAGATCATAAAGCATCAGGAACCGAAGCATGTTGTGCTCAGTTAGCAGCTTATTGGATTCCAGCTCGCAAACATAAATCAAATATCTCCGAAGCTCATAAAGGTTGAAAGGCCTTGGCTACCGGGAGTTATATTTTGCTCTTTACTCAGCAACACACAGACGGATATAGGCATCACACACACACCAGATATCAGATGACGCTGTTGTTTTATATAACAGCGTGGTATATGATCTAATCCCAGTCTGAGTTTTGACATGTTCCTCAGAGGGCTGTCAATCAGGTGCTGCTGAATCATTCTCCCCGAGCGCTGACGTCCTGCGGCATGCCTGACCCCTCACCCTCATAATTCCCACTTCGTTCTGAGGGACGCGACCCCACGACCTGCTCCTTCTCACAGAATCCGCCTGCCTTCTCTGAATTCCTGAAACCTGAGCCTGGCCCAGTGAGCTCATCGGCAGGCGTGGACTTACAAAATAACTGCGAAAAAGAAAAGCAAGAGTGCGATAGATGGAATGTAGATACAAAAGACAGGTTAGACAGCGGCAGCGGCGGCTCCCGGAGGAGTTAAGTTACACGCATCCAAAACATAAGGAAACAAAGGTGCGCTTCTGAGCCTCATTCTCAGGAGAGACGCCGCACGTCTCAGCGGGAGCTTCTTCTCTTGAGTTCAGGAGTTTCGTTCTCCCCTGTCGGAGTCGCTATTGAAAACATACGTAATTCCAGAAGGCTCCCGTTGCCCTTCTGACCCGAGAGACTCCGGTGTGAAAGTAAGTGGCTTCCTGAGCACTTTTATAACGGTATTATCAAAACTAATTGTGGCAATTACAGTATATATAATGGAGATGAAAAGTCGGCATGGAAACTTGGAGTGTTTGAGCTTGAATTCATTCTGGTGTAATTAGATATACTTTTATGAATTATTTAGCCATATTCATGCCTTTTTTCCAGAGCAGTGACTGTTGTATACTGTATCACTTTCTGGCCGTCGACACTTGTTTGCACTTGAGTGCGTGAACCCGCTTGAGTATAATATGCATGTGTTGTGTGTGCAATAATGATTGATACAGCTGGTTTTAAACCAGGCAACACTTTAGTAAAGGAGAATGAGGTAAACCAACTATGTTGCTGCTATTTTCTCTTTTGCTGTAGAGTTCATATGGTGAGTCATGTGGTATTTCAAAAGTACCACAAAAATAGAATTGTTAGAAGAAAGTTTTAATGCTTGATATGATAATCTAGACTGCAGGGATCATCGCTCCAGTATTACATCCTGACGTGGTGACTGTGTTCCTACCAGCTCAACTGGTTAAGTGTACTTTGAATCCAAGTCTGCCAAAAGGCATAAATGCAAATGTACACCCGTTATTCACCAAGCTCCCTCTCTTCTGAACATCTTTATATTTTGGGCACTTTGATTATGCTTTCAGCTAATAATAAGAGCGTTGCTCTGAGCTCACGCTGTGAATCCATATCTCAGCTTTCTGCAGAGTTTGACCTTCTTTTTGTCCTGCTTTTTGGATTTTGACTTCCAAGTGAACATAAATAACTTGGGAAAGCTTTCTTTTCTTTTTTTTTTAGTAAATGTTGGATTACTAATTCACGCTTTCAGGATTGAACTGTGGTCTCGGAAATATTTAAACCACACATAAAACATATGAATATCTAGTTACAAACCAGTGTCTTCTGCTCTCAGATGATTCTCAGGTTTCGCTCAGAACTAACTTCACTTTTCACAACACTGTATGACTTTCTACCAGTCAACACTTGTTTGCAGATACAGTGTCAGTGTGTGTGATCCTGCTTGAGCGTGTGTGTGTGTTGGTTTTGGTGGATTACGAGGACAGTACACCTGATTACATACCAGCATTATAAGGACATTTGGGA
>JAUYWG010000057.1:5220552-5238918 GCA_034779775.1 Enteromius afrohamiltoni | reverse complement strand
ATATACTTAATAAATATACACAGTGCATACAAATATACTATGTAAAGAAAAACTTTTATTTTGGATGCGATTAATCGCGATTAATCATTTGACAGCTAATAATCTTAGTTTTATCCTCCTATAATTGCAATCATTTAGTTTAATAATAATTAAGTAAACTTCTGAAGATCTTCTGAAAGAATTATCACTCAAGTTTTTTTTTATTTTATTTTACTGTTTAGACTGACGCATTTTTGATCACATTCACAAAACAATATTAAAAGGATAACCGTGAAAACACACACTGCCAAAATAAGTCAATGACAGAAGCGCCGTGTACTAAATCACTGAAAATCACGTCCGTTAAAGCAAAGAAGTTAATAAACAGTAACATTCATTAGGTCGAGTGGAGGGAAAAGCTTGAAACTGGATCATCAAATGGATATTTCCACGGCTCTGGAGCTATAGATCGCCCTCGTTTGTCAAGGCTTGCTCTTTTAGAAACACTGCTGTATGAGAACACACTGCTGGCAGACATGACTTCTCACTTCAGCGACCCAGTCAAAAACCTGCCGATGTCCGGTATGAAGCAGAAACAATAGAAAGAAACCTTCAGAGTCCCTGAGGCCGATCGATGAAGACTCCAAGACTGATGTTTTATATATATGTGTTTACACGTCTGATGCTCATTGTAGCCATTACCGAAAACACAGTGTTCTTGGCTTTCCATCTTCAATAGATAACCCCTGTGTTGGCCCCGAAGCGGTTTCATTTGTTTTGAGGGCACAGTGGGTTATTTCCTGCTGAGCATCTAAGAGAATCATGCCCTTGACATTTGGCGAGGCTGAGGCTGTGTGGCGGGGAGGAGGTTTTTTACCTGCTGGAATCGTGCGGATTGCTGCTTGCCTTTCAAAGTCACCAAATATCATCTCCATGTCCTCACATCCCTGCTGAAGGTGACCTTTCCTTTAGCTCCCCCGTTCCTCCGAGGGACCGTCAGCTAGTCGGAAACAAAAATATATCAAAGGAATTTTCTGTTTGGATACCTCCTGACAAGCCCTCTGGTGTCTTGACAACAAAGAGGCAGATAAAAATATGTTTGTGTAATCTATCCAATCAGATTAGGTTTGGCCTTCCTGTGGCTGGATCATGGTGACAGACAGCGGAGCTCTTTTTTATTTATTAATTTGTTTTGTTTTTTTTACAGCTGAAGTGTTCTGTAATGAACACGCCGCCATCTCTGTGATAAATATGTCATCTATATCACTTCGGATTTTTCTTCCAGCAATATTTAATCCCAGCATGTTGGTTTTATTAAATGTTTGATGTATTATATCTCAAAGTACTAATTTATATGCAATATCAGCTGGAACGCATGAGAGCAAAAGAAGAAAAGAGTAGAAAGAAAGAAACAGTGAGTCAGAAAATTCCTTTCATATTCAATATCCATATTCTCATATACAGTATACACAGACTGTCCATAATGTCTTTTGTACAACATACGAATCAACACGCTCTCAGAACAATACCAGTGTGTTGTGTTTACTGATTTATTTATTTGCTCTATTTATGTTTATATACTGGTGTATTTTGAATGATTATTTCCATTGCATTGTTTTGTGATTTATGAAGTAAATGGTAAAAATAATTGTACTTTTCTGCAAATACTATTAAAAATTATTATTATTATTATTTTAATCCATGCAATGAGTGTTTAATTCTTAAAAATGCATTATAATTTACATAATTCACATGAAAACATGCACTAAGTTGTCTTCATTTTAAATAACCATTTATGTATGTATTTATTTATGATCTAAATGAATTTTAAGTAGTTAAGAAGTACATTGGAGTGCTGTGGATTATGATGGTGTTTTTAATCAGATCATTCTGAAGGCAGAAATTATTCATGCATATACATTTTGTACCATAGTTTTTTTCCAAAAAGCCAAAAAACGCATTGTTTACTTTCAAACATGAAGAATAATTATAGCTCTATACTTCCTGCAAATATTCCTTTGCACTTACAGTACTTCATCTTGAGGGTTTTTTCCCTTTCCAGTCTTCTCTTCCTTTCCCCACAGAAAGTTAAATGTCACAGCACTGCTTGTTTTGTTTTGATTTTCAGTTTGTCGGATTAATGTACAACTCCTGAGTCTGACATTGTGAAGCGTTAACAGCCAGCGAGGATCGCAGCACACTATCCCAGACTCTGAAGGAAGAAAGGTATTTAAAAAAGCTGAACTAATTGAATTGGGTGAAATTAAAGGCATTTCTTCACACCCTTACACTGAGTATAATCAAACTGATCTCAGTCAGCTGAATAATGCGTTCAGCACCACAAAACCCATCTCTTAGCAAAATTACTGTATAAAATTGAATCATAAATCTGAAATATGAGTGCACAGAAGGGATACTAGTTTCTGTAGAAAACACAGTGCATTATAAACATGATCAATGTTTTTACTGAAGTGATTTAATCTCCAGCTGAACACAAAGCATGTGTTTTCTGCACGTTCTCACAACCAGGTTCTTAGCATTTTTTTAAGAGGGCTAACCAGCAGCACTGTCTCTTGTATCTATATCCTTGATCACAGGAAACTTGTGCCTTTCTGACATTGAATCGAGTGAAAAGAGATGCCTTTAGGTGTATTAAAGGCTTCTTGTCATCCTGAATGACCAGCTTTCCTGTGTGGATGACAATACAACAGAGAAATCAAATAAATAAAGATCTTGACAAACTCTTCACTCGGCTCCTTGTCCAGGCATTAGTTTCATATTTCATGACTGCACTACTGTAAACCAGCAGATACTTCACAGCTCTTCAAGGCTATCCAAAGCTTTTTCTTCATATTTCATCTATGCTGGTGATGTTTCAGTGCCTTCCACATCAGCTAGATCATGACATCCATGATAATGACTCAGATATTTGTGTTGCTTTCATAGTGTAACAAAAAAAAAAAAATGAACCAAGGGTTGACATTAAATTCCATTTTAAAAAAAGAGAAAAAAGAGCAACCACTGCAAATATAATAGACAATTAATTTGACTTTTCAAACATCAAAAATCGGGTCATTGGTATTATTATTATATAGTATAATTCATTCACCTTATCATTGAATTGTTATTAAAAGGCCAAATTATCTGACGTTTTGCTATAATTTCATTTATTCATTCATTAATTCATTGAAGGCAGGCAACGTGTTTGAAATACTGCATTTTGAATATGTTATAAATGTTGTCCATGCTAGAAAATAGTCCTTCCAATTATTGTTTTAAACATGTTTACAGATCTACAAAAAATATATTAAAAAATTATATATATATATATATATATATATATATATACATATAAAGCAGCTTCTACATGGCAATAATAATGTAATAATGAAGAATTAATGAATGACAATACACGCTTTATTGTGTATTGCCGTACACCCAAAGCGCTTTACAATCATGTGGGTACATAACATTGTATTTATTTTAACATTGTTATTATTGATAGTGTTTCAGTCATAGGTGTAATTCACTCGTTGGGCTTGAGTTATAATTTTTAGTATATTTCAGCAAACAAAAGCAGCAAATGTTCTTTCTGTGACTGATGTGCTTAAAGGGGTCATACGGCGGTATAGAGGGTATAGAAAGGTTAGTCCTTCTTGAGAATTGACTATTTTATTGTATTACATAGTTGTGTTTATTAAATTCATTTAAAACACATGCTTATTTTATGTATCAAAATACTTCTAATCCATGAATGAATTTATTAAAATTTAACTTAAAACTTACCAATATACAATTATAATTAAACAATTTGTAGTAGTTGCAGCGTATTTTAATTGAATACAAATAGTCCATTTGTTTTTGTCTCGTACGTCTGTTTAATGAATATTAAAGGTTCAACAAGACGCTATGGAAACGTCTCCAGCATGACGGCTCTGAATCGTGTGTAAAATCAGCCAATGAATAGTTGGGATGCCATGGCGGGGGACGTCACTGGCCAGGAAGCAGACCACGTTCTCCTCATCGCCCAAATATGAGGAGCATTTGGAGGTGGTGACTCGAGCTGTGGCCAAGTTAAATATCGATTGGTCGGTCGAAGTTAAAGCTGAGCCATGCCACATTAAGTTAGATGAGCGTTTTCTACAAGCGCGGCCACCACCTTCAAAACGTGGGTCAGGTTGGTGCGTGTCTGCACACCATGGCGGTGTTACAGGTGTACCAAGCCGACCTGCTGAAGGACTTGGATGAGGGTGAGCAAGTGAGCTCTGATGATATTAATAAGCTCAGAAGAACCGCTGACCTCTCGCTGCGTGCCACCAAAGAGACCGCCAGGGTTAGGGTTAAGTCGATGGCAGCTATGGTGGCCACGGACAGGCATCTGTGGATGACTCTGTCAGATGTAAGGACAGAAAAAGACAGAGTCTGCCTGATGGACGCCCCACTTTCTTCTCAGGGTCTGTTTGGCGATGCCATCAACACAGCAAGGCTGAGAGGTTCGTAACTGGGCTCTCAATAGGGACAGGCCACAGCTTAACCCGAGGGTGGGTTGTGTCAAAACATTCAACTCGTCCCTCTAGTTCCATCAGAGACCAACATCAAGAGGCTGGTTCCCTTAGTAGACTATTTTGCAGCGTGGAATCTACTGCCAAATGTGTCTCAATGGGTCCTCTGTACTGTAGAAAGCGGACACAAAGGGTGCGAGTTCTACTTCATAGTTACAAAGAAGGATGGAGGGCTGAGGCCTATTTTAGATCTCAGGTTATTGAACCGCGTGTTTGTGCACACTGACAACACGTCCGTAGTCTCTTACATCAACCACCGAGGAGGTCTGCGTTCGCACCCCTTGTACAAGCTGGGTCACCAGATCCTTGTGTGGGCCCAGGACAGATCCCCCTCGCTGAGAGCCATCTATATTCCCGGGCATCAAAACATAGGAGCAGACATCCTGTCAGATCTGGAGAGTTTTCTACAAGGCAGAAGTGGACCTCTTCGCGACACGAGAGCGCAATGTCCTCTATGGTATTTTCTAGATAATCCAGCTCCACTGGGGCTGTATGCCATGGTACAGACATGGCTGAGGCTTCATCTGTATGCTTTTCCCCCCGATCACGCTGCTTCCAGGAGTTATGGAGATTATGGACGTTGTCAGTCTACTGCTTGTAGCATCGCACTGGCCGGGCCGAGTATGGTTCTCGGACCTGATGGACCTCCTAGACGGCCCTCCATGGGAAATTCCGATCAGGAGGGATCTCCTCTCACAACAAGGAGCACCATAGTGCGCCCTCGTCCGGAATTATGGAAACTGAGAGTGTGGCCTCTTAGCCACTTTTAGCCTAAGGTCTCTCAAATGAGGTTGTTGAGACCATCCTCCAGTCCAGTTACGAGAAAACTATATGCCTTGAAGTGGAAATTATTCACTTCCTGGTGTAGAGAACACAGGCAAGATCCAGTTAATTGCCCAGTTGGTACAGTGCTGGAATTTCTGCAGGCTAGATTCTCCACTGGGGTCACTCACTCCACTCTGAAGGTTTACGTGGTGGCAATATCGGCTTACCACACCTCTCTAGGTGGACACACAGTAGGTAAAGAACCCCTGGTTATACGTTTCCTTCACGGTGCACTGAGGTTGAGGCCACCAGTATGTTCCCGGGTGCCGACCTGGGACCTGGCTATCGTGTTAGAGGTCCTCTGTGGGCCACCATTTGAGCCCATAGAGGAGATCTCTGATCGTCTATTGACAACTAAGACCACACTTTTGCTAGCATTGTGTTCTCTGGGGAGAGTAGGTGATCTTCAGGTCCTCTCAGTGTCCCCTTCTCCTCTTGACTTTGCACCTGGCATGGCCAAAGCCTTCCTGAAGCCTTCAACCCTCCTCCCTTCAGGGAGCCTGGTCAGCAGAAGCTAAATTGTATGTGTCCAGTGTGAGCACACATTCGTCCACAGAGCTGCCCTGTTGTGAAAGTCAGAGTAATTGCTCGTATGCTTCGGTCCCCCCAAGAAGGGGTTTCCAGTGACCAAGCAGGCTTTAAGCCGTTGGATAGTGGATGCCATCATATGAGTCCTCTGGTCTCCCGCCGACTTGGTTCGTAGACTCGGCTCGAGTTCCTAAAGAGGAACGTCTCAAGGTTATGTATGTAACCCTAGTTCCTTGAAGGAACGAGACGCCGCATCTCGAAGCCACACTTTCGGCATCCCCTGCTGGCGCTCCGCTGCAGCATTCCATGTGCTTTTATGCTTCCTGGCCAGTGACGTCACTCGCCATGAAGTCCAAAGTCGTTCCTTTGAGGAACTAGGGTTACGTTCGTAACCTTGAGCCATTCATCGTGAAACCAAGATTCTGACAATGAAGCTTTATTTCAAAACGTATACTCTGCCTCTAAATTGTTCAATATTATATGAGATTAACTGCAAATAATCCTATTCTAGCATGTGTGGAAATTTCTGCAAAAACATGAAGTGTTCAGCTACACATTTCTTTTGACTAAAGTGAAATGTTCCAAATAGAGAGTGGTGGAGAAGATGTTAAAGATGACACATTCTCTAGTAGTGGCAATGAAATTAAATGTTCAGCAAGCGCATATTTGTGTGCCCACATTACTGTATGATGTTCTGTACCACGACTGTGAGGCTCTTCCTCGCCAATACTCATTTAAAGCCATTTTAATTGCTCTTAGATTCCCTTCTAACCTCAATTTCCCAGCACATTTATTTAACACTTCTAGTCAAGACCCTGCAATTCCCCCAAAGTCCCACAGTAATTTCTCTAATCCTACACTTGAGCACACAAGCGGAACTGGAACAGTTTGTGTATGTTCCAGATGATGAATTCAATCCATTCATATTTCAATCCTCAACCAGTCTTACTTTCTGGAAGGAGACTCACATTCTCTCTCTCCTCAGATCATTGGCTATCATTTACACCTGCCACAATGGATGAATTTTTCAAAGCTTGAAATTGCTGTAATTATGCACTTATAAATAAAATATTAAATAATTTGTGGAGACTGTAATTCTTGTAGTTTGACTGATGGTGTGTCGAGATTAATTCGTCCTCATGGAGAAAATGAATACTGATGTGCAAAAGGTCAATGGCTGACTAATATCCACGTAAATTATTGTCGTTTTGCATGTGGGAAGATTCATGCCATCACATTATGTCATTTTAGCTGTAAGTCTCCTGTAACCAAAGAAATAGAAGGAAATATTTCAATTGTTCTGACAAAAGGATGAAAATGTATGGCATGGAAATTTCTGCAAGGTAATATGTTTAAAATACCTAACTGGGGAAATAGGGTGTGTTAGAGTCTTCAAATGTCTGATTTCTGAATTCTTTTGAATTAATTATTTTTAGTCAATCCATAGAAATAATTTGCAAAGCATTTTCATTTTTGTATTTAAGTTTTCATTTTTATTGAAAACTTAAATACAAACAAACATAAATAAAATTCCCACAAACATAAACATACTGTACATACTAAACCAAATGGTTCAAATCAATATTTTGCATCAATTTATTTTCATTTGTTTATAATTATTATTACTATTATTATTATTATTTTTATTGTTTGTTTGGTTTGTTTACAGTTGTATAAATTAGTCTGTGTTCTCTTTCTCGAGTGTGTTGTAAGCATCGATGGTCTTTATGATCTACTTACTGTACAATGCTTTTAGTAAATATAGCTCTGATTGATTCGTTAGTGACTCTTTCGGAAAGTGAATCATTTTTGTAAATCTTTATAAACATGCCCTGCAAAATAAATGGATTAGTTTAAATCAATTTAGGGAATGAATATAAAATCATTGTAAAACTGACTAGAAAATGAACTAGAAATTCATTAATCAGAATCATTCAGTGAAAAAGTAAATGCTCTTAGAAAATTACTTATTTTTTAATGAATAGGCCTGGTTTGCAGATCAGTCCTCTAATGATTTGTTAGAGAGTTAGCGATCTAAAACCGAATGTTTGTTAAAAATCCTTGCCCACTTTCCACAAATGACTAATAAAGGTCATGGAGAGGTCAAAATAATTCAGTTCAGAACGTTATTTTGGACCAGCTGCTTTTAATGAATCCAGTCAGTCTGAATGATTCATAAGCAATTGCTCTGAAACTGAATGGATTTTACAGCTTTCACTGATAACCACAATGACACGTTAGTGCCACAAATTACAATTAAAAAAACTGTGATACAGTATGTTAAGAATGAAGTAAAAGAAAAAAGAAGTCAATATGTTCGGGAAAAAAAGAAAAGAGAAAAAAATACGAAAACAGTCATGGCAATGTGAGATTAAAGTTATTAATGCTAATATTATCAGAACATTTTCAAATAGCTGTTTTTTTAATATGCTATCATACATTCCAAAGAACTTGAGAGCTGGAGACAGCAGCTAATTATTGAACTGTCTAAAATACCAAAAAAAAACACATTTTCTCATCATCCGTCCACACAGCATTACTCCTGAAACAGACGATTTCAGAACATTGTCGTGAAAGCAACAGAAAACTGACAAGAACGTTGAGCAAGATGCCAGCCATGGGAAAGATGTGAGGGAGAGGCCTGGTAAACATCAATGGTTTTTCCTCACACACTGGTCTGGGCTAGTCTTATGACAGTATGACAGCCTGGAATCCTCTGGGGATGTGCTTTCAGATCCACAGCAGGAAATAAAATATGGAGACGATGGAAACTTCGGGCCTCTAATGGCCAAATGGTGTTGGGAATGTAGTTATCTGCTGCTGCTGCTGCTGTCTGTGTAAGTGTGTGTACTAGTCTTTTAGTCTGATTTTAGGGTGACAACATCTGGCTCTCAAACGCTTGGAAGGAGCTTTGCTTCCCAGGACGGAGGGGCAGCAGACGGTCATTCCAGCTGGAAATGTCTGACACCATCCGCCTCTGGTGCAGTGGACCAGAGAGAGAGCAGTCTGAGAGACACACACACACACCGTCTGACCCCCAGCTCCAACCTGGTTGTAGATGAAACAGAATACTAATATAGACTAAATCATTTCAGGTTACACCCCATCCCGTGGGTACAGATGTGTCCCGCTGACATGTCTGATGCCAAAAGTATGCTTTTTTTGGAAACCGCTTTATAGTTTTCAATAGGTGTCTCTTAACTAACTGCTTATTAGCATTTTACAAGAATAGGCTGAGGTGATCATATTTCAATTCTGATCCGCTGCTACGCATACCTATATCAACGTCATAATAACATTTCTCTTTGAGACTGCGGCGAAACAAGCAGGAAGATGGACTAATTTATTATGAGACCAGGTCGGCATCCCTAATACCTAAACTTAACTACCTTACTAACTATTAATAAGCAGCAAATTAAGAATGTATGGAGGAAAACATCACAGTTAATAGTGAATAAGTGTTCAAAAGTGTTACTGTGATTTCAGATGATTTAAAAAAAGATAGTAGATTGTTTATCTAATTGTTTTGTTTAAATGCAGTGTGTGAGCTTTTCACACCGATATCATGATGATAAAACATATTTTACTAGGTGAAATTCATATGAATACCACACTTACCCACCTCTAAACCAACCCGTTACAAAAATCATGCTAAATCATGATTTACAGGGCCTTTTATGAGCATGTGCGTTCTCTGGGTTCGAACCCATGATCATAAAACATGTCGTTCTACAATAGGGGCACAATTGTAGTATACGCTCCGATGGGTGGTATTTCAGGAATTTGTACAAACGACCTATACAGGTGTATTGGTTGGAGGACAGGCTGGTAGTGTCACATTTTCTGCAATTTGGATACGTTACATGTTCAGAATTAATAAACTTTTAACAAACTACAGAACAGCATTAGTTGCAGTAAAGGCTTATATGCCCTGAGAACAGACTCTGCAGTGATACAAAACACTGAGGTTTGTCAAGAGCATCATTTCATTAGACTAACATTTTTCGGTAACACTTTATTTTAAGGGTCCAGAATAATGCGTTAGTTAAGCATTAATTAATGGTTAATTTGTTCACAATTAATCATTAGTTGAGCAAAAAAACACTAGTAAGTAATGATTAACCTAACATTTTAAGGTCCCGACTTATTCATTACTTAGTACTAGTATTAATTAATTAAATTCTGATTAACTTGTTCACAATTATGCATCAGTAAAGCATGAACACACATATAACTAATGATGACCTGAACATATAATAAGGGTATATTATATAAGGGTATAAACTTGAATATTACTCAATAGGTGCCACAATTAATATGGATTTAAGTTTCAAATTCCATTTATTAGCACTATATTAATCCCAGTTTAGCCTTCATTCTTAGCTTTTCCTAATCAATAAACTTGAATATCACTCAATATGTGTCATAATGTAGATTTAGAACTAGGGTCAAATAGTATTTTTGTTTATAGTCTTTAAAATGACTAATGAATTGTAAATAATGGATAATATGCCCTTACTATATGAACATATACCATTAGTTATACACATGTTCATGCTTAACTGATGCATCATAAATTACTAGTTTATTTGTGCCTAACTAATGCATAATTCAGGCCCTTGAAATGTTAAGTTAATCATTAATTACTAATGTGTTTTTGCTCAACTAATGCTTAATTGTGAACAAATTAACCATTAATTAATGCTTAACTAATGCATTATTCTGACCCCCTATTCTGAAGTGTTACCCATTTTTCTAACAAACAAATCACTCTGAAAAAAGAAAATAGCAGCACAGTGATTGCAGACATCATAAAGGGTCAGATATTTATATAAATAAAGAACAAAAAAAGTAATGAACGAATTGTTTTCAAAAATACATACATCACACATTTTAATTAACAAGCATTTTAAATCAAAATAACTGAACCCCCTTTTATAGAATAAAACTCCTGGTCTTATTTAGATGTAGCCAACTTTTGAGAAAGAGTGTTCAGATCGTGGGGTTGTGGTCTTTAGCATTTTTGTCTTCTCCTCTAGATGAACCGAATCATCGCCTTCATGAAGTTCAGTCATGTGCGATTCAGATTCAAATGTGAATGTGAAGTGTTTCACGATGGATACCAGGTGTTCAGAAAAAAAAATAATAATAATAATAGTTGAATCTCAGAACTGAAAATCGAAACCCCTTGAATTATTTTCAAAGTATAATCAAATCTTCTGCTCCAGCGCTAGTAAAAATCATGGAAATTAATTTGCAATCCATGCTTTCGAATTTGGTAACAGTTCTATCATGTACAGTTTGAGAAACAACTACACAAATTACAAAACACTGCCAACGTAATTATTGCCAAAATATTTAAAACCCGGAAGACTTTGTCCATGTCCATCTGATGGGATTATTGGATATGGATTTCCATAATACCTTTTTTTTTTTTTTCTCGGGTCAGTCAAACCCCTTCGAACTGTTGTTTTAAATGTTACCTTTCTGAAGAGAATCAATATGTTTGTGTAAGACACTATACTCTTTTATGAACAAGTGTACTTCAGTTAGCAGAACAACAAAATAAATAAAAAATATGCATGGCTAGATGAAACAATCTTACAGAAACAATACTTGTTGCAGAAAGTATTGTGATAATGTCACCTTTGGCACACACACACACACCCTTGCGCTGAGACACATCAAGCATGAAACAGGCTTTACGAAGATCCCCCATCACCACCCTAGGCAAGCCACTTGGACAGCAAATACTGCTCTACTAATACTTTACCGTCAGTTGCTTATGATAAAAGGCGTCTGGTGTAAATTGACCTGACTCTGTTGACATGAATTACATTAATGAGCAAAATCTTCTGACTACCACAAAAGCCAAAGAGAGATGAGAGCACATGGTTTTGGAGACAAAGAGGGTATGCAGAGCTTACAAAGCTCTTCCTGGAATACAGGATTCTGAGACGCATTGTTCTTCACGTTCCTCTTTAAAATCATTTGCAACACTGCACTCAGTTCCACGAATACTGCAAATGTTGCTCAGCAACCCAAAGAAACAATGAGCCTTATTTTATTATTTGGAAGGAAACTACTAACTACATAACTCTTCATAAGTCACAGCATGTCTGCAGAAAGGCTGATATTTAACTGAATTTCATAATAAAAAATAAATGGTCCACAAATCCATAAACAATCAGTCTTTTGTCTGGTTTAAAATCCAATTTACTCCTTGAAAGCTTGTTTGTTTTATTGTTTAGTTCAATTTCGTTTTAGGATCAAATTATTCAGGTTTTTCTCCTCTACAGTCATACGGTTAAGCTGCAGCTTTGGCTTACTAGAGAGTATCCGTTTATGACTTTTCATTTTCCTTTGCATTTAATTCACCTTTAGTGTAGGACACAAACACATCCATGAGTTTAATCTGTACTGAATAAATCAGCATGATATATTCTGTAACTGTTTAGGATAGGGAACATTTATTTCACTATTAAAGGGCAAGTTCACATTAACAAAGTGTGCACAAACATAATAAAACATCCCTTGCATGTGAATAAAGGCCTCCTGTAGTGAATCCATGCGATTATTTCTTAATTTGCTGCTTATTAATAAGGTACAGTAGTTAATAAGGTTGGTTTAATCAGTTCTATTGGGTCCCAAATGCTAATAAATGGCTAATATTCTAGTAATATACAGTATATGCTGATAAGCAACTAGTTAAGAGACACTAAAATAAAGTGTCACTGTATATTCTTATTCCAAGTCCTGTTTTTGTTAAAAGTTAACATACAAGGGCACTTACTGGTAAATAAAAAAGAAGCACACACACACACACACAGTATAATGTAAATATGATAGCACACAGGCTCTGTAACAAAAACAATAGAATTTTAGTCAAAGCCCATTTTCTTATATACTGATATTAGCAACAGCATCTTCATTTCTTTGTTTATTTTGGTGAATGATCTGGCCTGATAAAACAGCTTACTGATAAGAATCTCGTCAAGGTCACGGTGAGTATTTCCTTCATGGCTGTGATGGGACTGCAGATACATTATATTCTCAGGACATCAGCGGGCTCCTACTGTTAGATCCTCAGAGATTACTGCACTGATTGAGACCAAACCCCTCTGAACACAAGCCTGAGTCTGAAACGGTACTCAAGCTGGAACACTGAATGTGAATTGAGCCAAACATGAGTTTAAACTTTTATGTTTTAAGCCATGGAGCAAAACCAAAACAGAACCAGAAAAAAAATAAAAGATTTGAAATTGTAGTTGTTTTTGCTTGTTTGCTTGCTCGTTCATTCATTAATAAATCAATCAAGGCTAATGTTGGAAAATATACTCACTTTTCATATTGTCCCATCGTCAGTTTGTGAGATTGCGATACACAATATCATGCTAATTTACTTTATTATTTATTTATCGGTTTCACTGCCGGAAAGTAAACCAGCTCCAGCGTAAGGCTGAAAGCGTTAATGTTTTTAATATGACTGAATTCGTTTTTAACATGATAAATGAATAGAAACATTGTAAGCTACTATAATGTTCACATTTTCTCAGTTAAAACAGTGACTCTACACTGTATGATAAATAAATCACTAATATTTGAATAGCATGTACATCTGCATGTTGTTGTTTATGGTGAGAGAATTCACGAGTCAGAATTTGGTCAGCGCACGCCGAACAACAGAACTTCTCTGTTTCCCACACAGTCTCACTACAACTCCTCACATTTTGACCACCCTTTTGCATCACTTTGTGAAGCGCAAGCTACCCCTTTTTAGTCACGTTTTGACGTGAAGGGTCCTCAGTTGTTTTAAATAGTGAACTCTTAGTGTCAAAACCTACCAATGTCAATGAAACACAAGACACATGCAACCACCGTCATCATTTATTTGAGAGATATTAATATTCCAAGTCTTTTGAAGCAAAGCGATTGATTTGTGAGAGGAATAGATGCGGTCACTGTCTCAGTCTTCCTGTACTTCTCATTCAACCAGTAATGAGACACGACTTGTTTGGAATGTATTTATACTGCTTGTTTATGATTAGTTGATGACCGGTGTGTGTTCATATTGTTCAGAGGTGGGTAGGTTTAGGGTTATACGCTATTATAGAACAAAAAGGTAAAACTAAAGTATAGAAGAATTTTTTTTTTCCTTTGCAAATTATGAACCTTAGTGTAAAAAAATGTGCACTGCATTTTTCATGTCACTGCCAAACCAAAAATGTTTTAGTGTTCAAAAAATCTGAAAAATCTGTGTAACATTAAGGAACATGTCTACTTTGCACTGCCTGCAATTAAGCCCACTTTTTTGGGAGTTATTTCATAACATTTCATTTGTATATGTATACCACTGTTCAGAACTGTGCTAGCTATGTGCTGATTAGCATCTTTGAGCTAGGTTCAAAAGAATCTAAAAAAACAGCCGCTGTCCTGGAGTTTCAGTAATAGTTTTTGGGGTGTTACCCCAGTGAATTGTCATTTCATCATTGTTTTGGTAGTGACAAAGTGGAAGAGATCATTTGGGGAAAATATTTATCATTGTTATAATTAATATTTTGTATTAAAATGTTTTAGTATGCAAGTTAAAATTCTGTAATGTGAAGAATTGCTGTCACTTTGAGAGTAGAATTACTGGATATAGCATTATTGTTTCAGAGACACAGCTGTGTAAACATAACATGTTTTCTAAATATCTACAAACATTTTAGGGTTTTTTTTTCCCTTAGAAAAGTCAAAGCTTTCATAATGCAGATTTAAGAGATGACTAATATTCCAAAACTTTCTAAAAATACATTATGAGAATTTGCTGCACAATTGCTAGAAAGGTGTACCTTGGATATTATACAATCATTTTAAGATGCTTCCAACTCCAACACGACTTTGGACCAATTCTGTAGTATAGTGTGTGTGTGTGTGTGTGTCAGTAGACTGACAGATAACTCAATAACTCTGACAACCTATATGATCTATCCACCTCCATCCAAACCTATTCTAATATCAAATGTCAATTGATTGTCAACACAAACTGATACAATTCTTCATTGCTTTTATTAAAGCTGTACAGTTTTTTCTGGCAGACAGACATAATTGAAAACAGTGTCCTGAGCAATCATACTTGTCTCGATGACTGCTTCAGACACTTTGAATGGTGTGTGAAAATAAATAAAAACACCATGGGCTATGTATGCTATCCAATCAGAAGGCTTGTAGGAAGGTTTTTGCCAATGCGGAGGTGGGACTGCCTGTTGGCCCACCTACAGCTGATGTGGATGTTTGGGAAACCTTTCTAGACAATGTAGCAAATTTTTGTGCCACTAGTGGTGTAGAAGATTGCCTGTGACGGGTATTATTTATTACTTTTGTTTTTTATTGTTTACTGTTGTGCCCTTTTTGTATATTGCCAGACATCTTAAATGTTGCACAGCAGTTATAGATATAACTATATTTGTTCTTTTTCTGCTCTCAGCCTGCAACATGAAGAATGGCAACAAACTTGGATTGACTTGAAAAAAAGGGAAACGACAGCAGTTTGTTTGCTGAGCAGACATGTCTAGACAGAGCTGGTGTAAACGAACGGTGGTTCCATTGGAATCACTCAAATGACAAAACGATAAGGTGTAGACCAAAAATGACTGAGTGATGTCAGACAGGACTGTGTGTTGTGACACTGAAGAAGTTGCTCCAACTTACCGCAGACATTTCTGCCTGTCACTTCACTGTGTTCTCAAAATCTCACAGAAAATCCATCTAAAATCCAGAAAGATCTCCCTTGAATGTGCTGAATCAGAACGAAAGTCTCCACTTCAGCTGTTAGCCGCAGTATCAAAGGTGGGTTCGTTTTAACATGATGACTGAAATGTGGTTAACTTGAGAAAGATGTTAAAAGCACAACTAATATAGCTTTGATGCAGACACATTATGCGAACCCATTGGGTACACTATGAGATAATGTATCGTTAAGCTTCACAATAAAATCCTAATTTTATGAAATGTCAACTTGAGAAATTCGGATTCACTGCTATCATAATATTTTTCAAGTCTGTTTGCCAGTTTTTCTGTGTTTTTTTCTTTGTTTTGTTAGACATATGACCTATATATATATATATATATATATATGCAATCTACTGGAGCCAACCTGAGAAAGTAGACCACAATATCCCACTGCATTCCTGAACACGCAGTTTGCGTAGCTGTAATTCATAGGCGAGAATTTTCTTAATGCTATGTTAATTGTGAATGAACGTTATTCGTAATATAGGAATATTTCCTTTTTTTTTTTTTACAAATGACTGGAATACATTAAATGCACATGCTTAACTATCAAACCTGAAGTGTACAAAGCATTTGTTCATTTGGAATTGAAAAGAGTTTTTGTTACAAATTTACATGCACATTACTTCTATATTTACCAATGTTTTCAGAACGAGGCCCATTATGTGAGATATAAATACAGAGTGGCATTTACCGCTGATTACAGGACCGGCTTTACTGATGGGCAAATCCGGATCGGTGCATCCCTCGTAGAGATTATGAAAGCTGCAGTAGTGTAAAGCTGCAGAATGATATATAAAGTGATAATTAGCAGTGCTTTTATTATCGACCAAATAATAGCTCCACCATTTACATGTAAAGAGAATTTCAGTATTGTACGTCTGCCAAGTGGACATAAATACAAAAATAAAAAGTACTTTGAAAAAGCTTTTCCTCAAGGTGAATATAAATGAACTTAAATGTAATAAATAAATCACAAAATATCAGATATATATATACCCACAGGAAGCCCTCACAATGTTCCAGCAGACCGCAGACAAACCAAAAAGACCACCGCTGTCATCCACAAACATCACCTCAGTCTGATGAGTCTAATTGATCTGAGCAGTTCACTTCAAGCAGGAATGTTAAGCAGTCACCGGCACGGACGGCTGAGTTCAATTAGCAATTCACCATTTTAAAGCCGCATTCATCATACTGCGTCAGCTAAAATCATGTCCTAAGACTAAGAACGGCCATTTTTCATGTTCTCTCTAATCATTTCATTGACGTCTTTGAATTTATTAACTTTAGGGAATGGCTTTTAAAGAATCTGAGAACTTATGATGTATAAGGTTTAGTTTCTGAGGACAGGATGACTGATGTGGATATAAACATTTGTCATCAAGACACATATCGCTACAGTGGGAAGATTAATGGAAGAACGTCACATCATGTCGATATGACATTCTGCAAAATGCCAAATCCCTCAGCTGCACATTGAGCTTGAAATTCTTTGAGATCTTGCCCTTGAGAGTCACGATGGCAACACTCAAGTGCCTTCAGTACTGGTTTGAAGGCTTGATTAAACTCAAATTGATTAAGGCTTGTAGCTCTTTAATTAACCAGCATTTGGACGGCTTTCATCTTCACCACTTTAAAAAGCAATTCAGCAAAGTGCGTGGCATGTTAGGACACTAACATTTCAGGCATCTAAAAAGGTTGAAACAGCAATTGTACATTTGGTAATGTTAACATGTGACCCTGGTCCACAAAACCAGTCTTAAAGGGTTAGTTCACCCCAAAGTGAAAATCAGTGTGTTTTATTCAGCCTCAAAGCAGTGTATGTGACTCTCTTCTTTCAGACGAAACCAACTGGAATTCGATTAAAAAACAGCTTCAGAAGACGTTTAATAAAGTGTGTGTATCCGTCCAAAAACATCCCTCACACGCTCCAGGGGTGAATAAAGGCCTCCTGTAGTGAATCCAAAATATACATATCTCAACACTTTTCTAGTGTTAATTATATAGCACAGGTATATTTCTAGCAATACATTGTATGGGTCAAAAATCATTCGAATTTTAAGATATTAAGATCAATTTCTTTTTGTAAATAATAAGTTTTGATTATTAATATGCATAAAGAACTTCTTTAAAAAAAAAAAAAACACTTATGGTTTTGTGGACCTGGCTAACATTCTGTATAATATTTAGAAATCTCATACAATAATACTTCATCTACTCTCAGATATCATCATGAATATTACGATATCCAGACATTGTTGAGGTTCCCCAGCATGATGTTTCTTTGGTTTGTTGAGTCGTTGAGTCTTTTGGGCCATACTGTGCTAACTGTACCTCCATCTTTCGTTTCCTTATTGTACAGAATTAAAAGTGAGATACACAGCTGATGACCCAACTACTATTTACACACAAATGAATGATTTCACTGGTGTTATAGGATATCTCCTATAACAGCAAAATAACGTTCTGATGTTGACACATAAGGTCCATACTTGCACAGCGAACCCGATCGGGACAAATGTTGTTCTCTTATTAAAGATTGCAACATATGTTATTAGTCAGTTTATAACTTTTGCATACAGCATGACATTAATTCATATAAAACATTAATATCATATTGTGACGATCAGCTGGATGTGCCAGCAAGACTTTGGATGGCACTCCAGCTCTCCATTAACTGTGTGTATGTCTACGT
>JAUYWG010000057.1:5194600-5204668 GCA_034779775.1 Enteromius afrohamiltoni | reverse complement strand
ACACATCTCTTTACTCTGGCTTACACATAACACACTGATACACATTTATTAATCAAATCCGTTAAAGGATTGCTAGGATGCATTAATTAGATCAGTCAGAACCGGTAGCAGAGATTATTTCTATAAACAATAAACTCACAAATTAGTGTTATAGTGGTTAGGGTTAGGTTTTGTGCTGGTGCAAGCTGTAAATCTGAGATTGTGAAACGTTTGAATGTTTCAAGAGAATCAGTTCATAAAACCATTCATTAAAGTATGGTTCTGCCAGTCAGCTTTCTTTCAGCTTCAGTGCAACTGGTCATGCCATTTACAATTAGCTAGCATGCAATTGCGAAGTGCCCACATACAAAGATGGCATCTTCCAATGGCGTTCTTACAGAATCAGAGCCCGCTGCTATTGAGGTGAATGTGAGTTCTGGCAGATAGCTTCTTTCAGGTATTTTAGCTTGGCTCCAGATGTGTGTGTGTGTGTGTGTGTGTGTGTGTCTGTGTGAGCTCATGTGTGACCGTGTGCATGTTTTCCCTCTGGAGCAGTCAGCAGAAATGACATCTGCCCACCTTGTTCCACTCCACTCTCTTTCTGACTGCTCTTGATGCTTGGCAGCTCTACATGTGTAAAGGCCATCTCTAAAGGGGAAGGTGTGCTTCCAGTGAGTAAGAGGTGACTTTACTGGGACTTGTAAACACATTTTCAGCAGGCTAAGCTGCACCACAGGGAGCCCTAACTCTGATATGAACAAGTCTACTAAACCAGACTGAGACTCCAGAGTCTTTGACCTTTTCTCTGTAAAGTGACGAGATCTGACAGTTAATACAGGAGTGCAGCAGCAGTAATAGAGGCTTAATTATAGAATGCAGGCACAGTTGCACAAGGCAAATGTATTATTCAGATACTGAAAATGTGAGATACATTAAGCTCTGTAACTTCTAACAGATTTTCTCTGCTCACAAACAAGCTAAAGAAAGGTTGAATGCGGTGTAGGATTAATCCTTTGAGAAAGATCAAAGCGGTAAATTAACTGGCTTGAAAGTTTCCAACAAATCCCAGGGACATTTAAGACAGGAAAGCAATAAACTATTCAATTTACTTAATGTTGCAAACTAGGTGCAGAATTGTTACATAAATGTGATGCATTCATTCTCTTTTAATGTGTAATTGTTTTCATAATTACTCATAAACATGTTATCTAACCCATATAGGGTTTTTTCAGAAACATAGGATGCTACTGATTAGCAGGGCTTGCCATTGACGTTTTTGCTCACCAGTCACTGTGGCTAGGGGTTTATCCAGACAGTATATTCCTGCACAACTGGAGGATCAGCAGTTTCAGGACCCTAGTTTCAGGACCCTAGTTTTTTGTGACCGTGCCATCCACTGACCTGGATCACCAAAAACACTGATTAAAGATGGAAGACACGGACAGCAATCAGACTGTGAGTATCGATATTCAATTAAGGTTTATTTTCTAATGTTTAAACCATGCAGTTTAAACAGTGTGCAAGTGAGCGCTGATAACTATGAATTACAAATTCATTCCCAACAAAGGAAACAAATGAATTTTTGTGCTAGTGTTATTATTACGACTTTCTTAATTTGTGGCCATAAATAGTGTTGAGTTTTAATGACTATAATAAATCTAACCGTCACATTAATTAAAAATAAAAAGATGATAAAAACATGCTGACGTGAGTTGTAATATTTACCTTCAGCTTACTGTATTAGTATGAAACCTTGCTTAATACTTTTACCATATTAGTTCAGTATTACATTTTTCATAATTAAACTGTGCTGTCTGCCTGGTTGCACTACGATATGTGTTACCAGCCTATAGTTTCGGCACTGGCGTTTTAATAGTTTGTTACTGTTTGGCCTTATCTGCAGGCCGATGGTTATCATGTATTAGTCTTGTTCTGCATGGCTAGTATGAAATGATATGGATTTGGACTCATTCACTTACGAAATCCACTGTATAAACTGCATGCTAATGCTACTAGTGTATGGATCCATGTGTAATGGCTTGCTGCCAGAAGTGGTTTAATAGTATATTTATATGAATGTTTTTCATAGGCCATCATAAATGCACTGGCTGTTCTATAGAATGTCTCTTTGCAGGAGGCTGAGAAGATCGTCCTTTCTGTACCGGATTATACAGGTCAGAGTAGAATATGAATTCTTTTTCACAATGCCCATTGCACCTCTTTGTTTCTGGTATTTTTGTTAACACAACTGTGATTTTTCTCTGATAACTATTTCAGTGAAGAGGAAAAATTTTACAGAAAGATTGACAAACTGAGGAAACAGACATCAGTGGAAAGCTTATTTATTCAGCCCAGGTTACTTTTGAGGTAACCCTGAACATGCTCATGGAAGAGCGACTGGACGTGGTGGTGGGGGTGGTGTTAGAGGAGGACATAATAGAGGGAAGGTGGAAACAAAAGTCTCTGATGAAATCACTTATGGATCATGTCATGAATCATTATTTTACAATGGAAGAGGCTGGCCAAAGAGTACAGTGTAATGTAAACAGGTCATCAACTGCACAAAACTGTTGTAAGGGAAGGAGTAAAATTGATTGATTTGTTTGTTTATTTGTTTTACAGTATGTAAAGCATTTCTATGAACAATTTTGTAAAGTTAAATGCAAGTCCACACAAGAACCACACAAAAACCTTGCATTGGTGGCAGAGCAGCAGGATTTAACCGTCCGCAAGAACAAGACGTGCAACGATTCCATTGGGCTAAGAGAGATCCGAAGTGGAATGATAAATTACTATAATGCCTTCTCACGTATAAATTCTGTCAGCTTTTTCACCATAGACAGAGTTTTGAAAAGACATGAAGTGATAGTGAAACAACTCCACACTGTGCCATTTGAGAGAAAGATCATGGCCAGGCAAACTATTGGCGTGCACTTAGAGTTTTACTGTACTTCTAAGATTCCTGCATTAAGCCCCATTCACAACAAGCATGATAAACATACAGATCTAAAAATCGTTAAAGAATAGCAGCGTCCACACCACACGACAATGATAAAGAAAACAAATAATCTGTTTGTTCAGCTAAGATTTTAAATTGGAAAAGGATCAGTGGAAATTTGGCTGGAGGAACTAAAAGGAAACAATCAGAATCCTTAAAAAAACAGACACAGGTACAACCTTGTTTTCCATGCTTTCATCTCTTTTTTTTTTTTTTTATCACGTTCGTTTGCTTTATTAAAACCACACCATTTACCGCAGATTATCAATCTGCTCTTCAGCATGTAAAGGAAAACGCGTCTTGTAGGTGCAAGTCTTTCATCACACAAAGTCTTTTTCCAGCCGGCTCATTTATAAGGTGATACGGGAAGAGATCTGGGCTTCGGTTGCTGCACTATTCATTAAATCTCGTTTTGCCTGCAGAGTTACATTCTACATTTCCCAGCATCGGCAGTAATATCGACATCTCTGCGAAATGGTTTAATTTGTCCCTTTCTATCCCAGCATAAAAATGATGTATACATAACAAATCTTTTCATCTGCTCATCCTGGCTGGACCATCGGTGTGTGTGTGTGTATGTGTGGGAGAGACATCTCTATTCAAGCTGTGTGTTTGGTAATGGAGATTCCCGAGGGCCGGCTGCACACTGTGTGTCCTCATCGTTCAAAGCCTCAAGGTTTTAGCGTGATAGGTCCTAATATGTTTTAGTATTGATTAGCAATGTGCATGATTTCCCATAGGAAATCTTTGTACAGTGTTTTAATATGTGCACACTGCCAGCCTGAAGTGTCTGGAATACAAAAACTCTTTAAAAGAATAGGTCACCCAAAAATGAATATTTGCTGAAAATCTACTCATTCTCAGGTCATGCGAGAGGTTTCTTCATCAGAACAAATTTGGAGAGATTTTTCAGTTGATCACTTGCTCACCAAAGGACCATGTACAGTACAGTGACATATAATTAATCTTATAATTAACCTATCAATATTCCATACCCTGCAGTCCATGAGTTAACATCATTAGAAACAAACATCTGCAAAACAATGTCGTTCACATTTTGGATGGCCTTAGGTGAGTAAAGTGCCAGTAAATTTTTCATTTGGAGGGTGATCTATTCCTTTAAGAACTCGTGACCTTGAGAAACTCAAGCTAAATCTAAACAGAAGCTTTGCTCCCGAGTGCATCTAGTAGTCTTGACAACAGTCGGCCTTGTCTTACATTTGATTTCACCGCACAACGAATCAATCATTAGGACGAGATTCTTTCAGGACGCACTCAGCAAACAGCAGCCACTTATCATGTGCCGAAAACCATTTCCAAAATTCATTTTCTGCCCCAGCTTTCCACTACAACACAACAACTTCTTCTCAAAAAGAGTGATGATTTTAAAATAAAATGCATCTCACGGGTCTGTCAATTAAGAGTCAGATTGTGACAAAGATGAAAATCTCACTCTTAATATACCAAAAAAAAAAGGCCTGAAACCAGTGGGGACATTTTTGAATCAGTTTTATAGTTTATTTCTTTATAAATCATATTTCCAGCATAATTACTTATTTGAAATCATTAATGAATTGAAGTAAATATGCCTCATAAATATTTAATTACATCTATCCATCCGTCTACTTTCTATCCATCTATCCACCCGTTCATTAATATCCTCCCTGTGTTTTTAGGAAGGAAATGTGTATTAAACACTGACAATTTATACAAGATCCGTGTGAAAATTGTTCTAAAGATGGAAGCCAATGTTTAAGAAGTACATTTGTAAGCACCGACTTTGTCTATAGTAATTAAAATAGAAGTAGTGTAATAATTGTGGCTGAAGCGTTCGGATCCATGTGCAGAAGATCAGGCAGAGTCGATTCACAGGCTAACAGAACAACGTGGGCAAGGCACACAGGCAATGATCAAAATCCAGGAAAATCAACAAACAGTCAGACATCAAGGAAAACAAAAAGTACCACTTGGAAATGATGCTGCAGCGTTAAGTGTTTGTGAATGTGGTTTATATGCAGGAGGGAAGGGGTGTGGTGATGAAGGACAGCTGTTAGACTCCAGACTGGTGAGTGATGCATTATGGGAAATCGAGTCCAATACTGTGTGAATGGTGCAAAGGTCTATGGGAAATGGATTTGAGCATGCAAATACTGATACATATAATTTCCTGAGAAGGTAGCTCATGGAGTACAGCTGTGGCCTTGTAACCACAACAGTAGGTCAAGTGACTTTAATGGTAAACAGAAACCCACATGATTTCTGAGGTGAAATATAGAAGGATAACAACATCCTCACCGTCATCTTTTACACTCTCTCTGTTCACACAAAGCACTTGAACCCACAGCTTCTAGTTTTATTAGACTCGCCCAATACAGCTGAACGTAAATTACAACCCAGGTGAAATAGACGTAGTATTAAATGTATTAAAAAATATACTTGAAATTCTAGCAGCATCTTTATTATACATTTGTATTCCCAAGATGCTTATTTAAAGTGCATTAAACATGTATTGAATTTTATTTTTAATGTATTTCTAAAAGATATTTTGTATTAAATATATGCTTAGTTATACTTTTTAACGAAATATGTTAAGGCACAAGCATGTGTGTATTGTATTTTTACAGTGTACTAAAATACTTTTTTTTATAAAGAATATTTATTAACCATTGCAAATTCAAACAACACACTGACGAAACCTGAACCTGGTTCCAGAGCCACTGAACGGCTCTGATTGGTTCATGTGATAATGAGTTAGTAGAGCAAATATGTTGTGCGTGCAAATGTCCCTTGAATGTCAACATAAGTCTAAATGTAAGCGGTTATATAATCGGACAATCACGTCTCTTTAAGAGCACTTGGAGGAAACCCTTTATTATTATGAGGTAAGTTAATGACCACAGCATGATTGTGTCAATGTCCTGCCTTTCTCTGTGTCTTTAGATGCGTTCGACATCATCCGCAAGAAATTAGCTGCCGCCTTACAACAGAACAGTGCATTCTGGTCAGATCATTTGTCCGACTTTGATCGGTGCTGCAGCTTTCGATCACATGTGCCATCAAAGCACCGCGAGAGCAGAACGAGAGCAGCCGCGCAGGTCAGGCGCTGCAGTCGCTCAAAATCGGCTGCGAAAGCCTTGATGACGACACACTTTATTCTCATTGGTCAGATTATGTGACGACGAGCACGATGTGTTCTGCGTGTGTTTTCATAACAAAGTCCCTGTATGTAATCAATCAATCAGATATTCAAACAGAACATTAATGATGAAAATGAAGATCAGGCGATGTGGTAAATATATATATTCATATTGTATAAGAGTAAAAAACTGGTCGACCAGAGGCTGTTTTTTAATGGATGTTGTGAGAGGCTTCTCTACACTGAATAAACTGACAAGAGGCAATAGTGGCCCAAAAGAAGAGCAAGAGCACAAGAGAAACATCTGACTTCAGTGCATTATATATTCACAGTAAACCAATGTATAACATAACCAAAAAGATAATCATCTTCTCTATGATTTGAATTTTGAAAATTGTGTCAGGTTATTTATAATGAAAACATTACTATAGGACGGCAGCGGTGGAATCACTCAAAACAGGATGAGATGAACTTCTCATAATCTCATAATAATCGCATGAAGAGGGTCCATGTAAACGCACTCACTGCCATTGCCATAGACTAAGGGTTGTATACATTTGCAAAAGCTTTTATATATTCTAAGTCACATAATTGGTAGAAAAATATTGTGTCAATTAACCCATTTTATCAATTCTAAATTAATAGCAATGTTTTTCACACATGCGATACTTTGTAGTGTGCAATTTAAAACAATTGCCTCTAGGAGTCGCCAACAAACATAAAACCAACACACACAAGAAATAGACGTACGCCAGACATGGAGTTGCCACAGACCAACGCACATTCTCACCTTAATTTCATTGTTAGTAAATCCAGGCGTGTGTGTGAAATCTGGCGAATGCAGAGTTTTTGTGCGTACGCAGCGTTGATACATAAGGGCCCCAGGCCTCCAAGGAATCCTCATCATCCTCCCATCACCATCTCTTCACCACATCCCTCATTCCATCCCACCCTGTTCTCTTGCTTGAACTTTGTTGTCTTTGCACACACACTGCTACTAACCTCTGGATTTGTTCAGTATATTTTTATTATATATATATATATATATTTTTTTTTTTTTTCAGTAATATAGGTTTAATGGAAATGTAAAATAAAAATAATGTATTAATGGGTTGTATTATAGTAGTAATACAAATAATCTAAAACACTTGTATTTCAAATGAACTTTAATACAATTTAAATGTACTTGAAGTACATTAAAACAATATGTTAAATATGCTCTAAATGTAGTTCATGGAGTATTAAAAGTACATTTTAAATGTATTGTAAGAAATACACTTGAGTTGCACTAAATATACTTAAAATAGGTCCTTTTTAACACAATTTCAATGCGTTATATTATATTGTAAATATATAAAAGTTGAACTTAAATACTGTATATCTTAAAACACACTTAATATACTTAAAGTTGTTTCAAAATAATACATTTAATATGCACTTAGTATAGTATAATTTAGATTCATTAAGTAAGTCTAAAAAGCTCAATTTAAATATATTTCTTTTTTTTCAGCCTTCGAAAAAGTAATTATGTTTCCTCTTTCATATTGCAAGACAGTTGAGTGACATCGTTTTTCATGTCGTTGGCAAACACCAAACATATGGGTTGTTGAAGGACCTGTGTGGGTTTTTTTTTGTTTGTTTGTTTGTTTCTTGCAAAGCACAACCTGCAAAGCTTTACAATGTTCTTTCACGACCTCCTAAAAGCTAGAGCGTATTACAGTGTTTCCTCTGAGCTACATTAGCATCTGCCGTGTGGCTCTGTTAGCTTGATGAAAATGTGTTGCTGTCACCGCTGACAGAACTCTCGCCCTGGGTTATCGACATCTGCTTCTACGGGTTGATGGGGGTTTTAGCCACATCTTAAAAGTGGTAATGGAGGCCTTTTCCAGCTGTCATTGTCACTTAGCTAACAGTTGGGCCTCCTAACAAGCCCCATCCATCAGAGCTGCCATGAGCTGCTCCTCTCGCTGCCCTCTTTCTGATGCCCACCATCTCTCTCTCTCCTGTCACTGACACCTCTGCTCAAGTCTGCTCCTCTGTGTGTATTATAACATTAACCATTTAACACTGAAGTAAGTGTGCCTTTTATAGCTTATGCTGTATTTGGAATAGAATGAAGTAACAAATTAGCTTGTGCAATCTGATAAAACATGCGCGTGTAGCAGGTGTATTGTGGGGGATTTATTATGAAAAAAAGCCATACATGAAACTATGTTGAGCACTAAGATGAAGATAATGGTGAATTTTTTTTTTCAACTTTTTTTTTCATGATTAAAGCTTTACACTGTTTGATTTTCAGTTGTTTCACAATGCCAGTCTTTGTCTGCAACAGTTTAAAATCTCAGGTTTAAGACGAGATTACAAAAAGGTAACTATGACTATATCAGTCACAGTGCCCTCTAGCCCGATCCAAGCATCTCTCACTCATGCACTTTCACAGAGCACTCTCTGTCTGTTGAGATGGTGGGAATGGTGAGATTAGACTATTTATTTATCAAATGCAGAGACGGTCTCTATAGTAAAAACGACGATAATCACTAGAAATCAGGTGTCCCCAACTAAGCAAGCCAGAGGCGACAGTGGCAAGGAACCAAAACCCCATCCATGAGAGAATGGGGAAAAAACCTTGGGAGAACCAGGCTTAGTTGGGGCCAGTTCTCCTCTGACCGGACGCCCAGCACCTAATGGTGTTTTTTCCAAAAATTTCCAGTTCAATTTTAAGTGCATGTCAGATTGTGCAAAGGACTTACATTGTGTCAGGGCTTGACATTGGCACCCGTCCACCCGCCAAATGCGGGTAAAATTCAGCTGTGGCGGGTAAAAACATTAGTCTCACTAGCCACTTTGGTGGGTAGTTTATTTATTTTTGAGACTTTTTATCAGAACGGTCAAATTATTCATTAACTAGAATGAATTTGTCAAAGCTGTTTTCAACATCAACGTCACTTTTAAATAAATCAAAATCTGTTCTAAACATGGCGTGGCATTAACACAATATTATACATTAAGCATCATTACACAACCAAGTCAACGAAGTTCCCTGAAAACCACTTTGACATTATAGCCTATAGACTTAACATAGTTAATATTATAGGATTATTACATTTTAGTTCAGTATTTAAATTTGAATTTATTGAAATGATATATTGCTGAGTGCCGAGCTCCATTTGTTTGAGATCAGAGCAGAACAGTTGCAAATATGCAACACACAGAGCAGCACAGTTTTTAATGAATGATTCAGGTTTTTGAAGTTTGAAACATTTGAGTCAATAATTTAGTGGTCCATTCATAAGGACAGGCACTTCTTTATTTTTAAATGATTCTCAGCCGTCTGAACTAGAGTGCGGATCGAGCCGCAATCAAGGCCGGACCGCATCCAACAGGCATTAAGATATTTATCTCCGTGCACTTTTTTTGTGTGGAAAGCCCGCTTTTATTAAGCTACTGTAGGAAGGCGTTCGGAAATGTCAACAGATAAGAGCATCAGCGCACACGGGGCAAAAAGTGCCGTTTATAAGACAGACGCACATTCACGCTGATGTGACTGAACCAGAGCATCCTTTCTAAATATCTGTCCGAACCTGGCCCGGGCTGCCAGGTACCGTCGGGTATCAACAAAATAAAATAGTCACTTGCTGTTACCTACTGGATGTTTACTTTTCATAGTTTCTTCTTTTTTTCCATGATTTCATATATAAGTACACACTACATTAAAACACCAAACTCAACATTAAGTTGTTTTCTTGCAAGTGTCAGCATTCATGCTATACAGGCTGAGGAACAGAATTGGAGAGAGACAGACTAATATTAGTGTAGAGGCCATTCTTTTTACGATGTAACGAGTACACCGTGTGTTAAGGGGAGTGTTCCCGGTTCTGACTGATCTAATTAATGCAGCCTAACAATCCTTTAACGGATTTGATTAATAAATGTGTATCAGTGTGTTATGTGTAAG
>JAUYWG010000057.1:5169958-5183857 GCA_034779775.1 Enteromius afrohamiltoni | reverse complement strand
TCTGTACTGCCCTGACCCTGAGTATTGTTAATTAAACCGTTTGCACATGAACTTGCACGCCTCGCGTACTCTCTATCGTAACACATTTGCCCAAAGCCCAGAGTCAAATAAAAGGCTCCTGTTGTTTTGTGAGTGGGGTTATACCTCAAGGACCGCTTGAGCCCATAATAAGGGTCCCACACTACTTTTATTAGACACAAGGTGAAAAATCAGTGGGTTTCATGCGTGTTTGCATACACAATGAAACAATTATAGGTGGCAAATCCGAGCATTTAAAGTTACAGTCCTTAATTACAGAAGTAGGGCCAATTGGGCTCCAGGAATTAGCAAAGTAATTGAAAACACGTGTGTTGGAGGCATCATAGACGCAGTAGTGCTTTGTTATTTCTGTGTGCATTCAATTTGTTTTTCAGCTTCACCAAAGACCTGTCAGCGGCTGTAGTCACAGACTCTGCATTAAAATTCTCTTAAAATAGCCTTATTTATAGCTTTACCTCAGATTTGAATCTATAGCATGTCAGAAACAACTGAAGCTCAACCACTATAGAATCAACCATTAAGAATCTGTCTTATATCTGCTGATGCTACATTCTGAAATAACATCATATAAGAGGTACATTGTATTTAGTATTCAACGTGAAGGTGTTACATCTTGCAGCCAGATGTTCCTGCCAGTTCCGGTCCTGCTATTGTAAGTCAAATGAGGATGATTACTGAGACTTTTGTTGTGTCTCCATTTTGTTGTAACAGCTCTTGGGACCATTTGCTCCAGTACTTCACTGGTTATGTTGATTGGATCAGGACCAAACCTGAATACCCAATTTGATTTTGCTGAGTTAGGCGTGTTCCTGGGTTAACATATTTTGTTGACCCTGGAACAACATTTTAATCCAAAATTTTAGTTTTGACCATATCTCTACACCTAAACCTAACCCTACCCATGAGTATTGCCTAAAATCAGAGGAAATGATAGATGACTGACACTGATGTATAATGCTAAACTGCTATAAAAACACATTTTTTGATGTACTTCCTTTGAACTTCCTTTTCCATAGATCTGAACTGTTTTAGTAGTGACAAGTACAGTTTTCACCTTCACCTTTTCTTTTTGCATTAATTACTATTTTTCATAATAAAATACTGCACATAACTTTTGGACTTAAAGCTCACCAAAAATGACGTTCATATTAGAGCCCACTCTTCAAAACACTTTGAATATATTGCACAAGTATGGACATTTTATATCATTTTATGATGTTTTCCAGTTCTCTTTGACATTTGAAAACAGCAGTCTCTATTTAATTGCATTCATCTAGCAGTTATTGTTCTCTTTTTGTGCTAGAAAAAAGAACCTCACACAGGTTTGCAAAGGCAAGAGAGAGCATGCAGTCATGGCCTAGTGGATAGGGAGTTGGACTTGGACTTGTAATTCAAACGTTGTGGGTCCGAGTCCCAGGTCTGGCAGGAATTGTGGGTGGGGTTAGTGAATAACCAGTGCTCTCTCCACTTTCAATAACACGACTGAGGTGAGACCCTTGAGCAAGGCACCGCCAAGGCTCCCCCAACTCCTCCCCGGGCGCTGCAGCACGGGCTGCCCACTTCTCCGGGTGTGTGTTCATTCTGTGTGTGTGCATTTGGGCACAAATTCCTAGTATGGGTTACCGTACCTGGCCACATGACACGTCCTCCTTTAGAAAAAAATAGCACAATAGAAAGATGATAATGACACAACACAGCCTTACTCCAGCTTGTCACATTTTGACGTTTGGTCAAAACACCTTTTGCGTCACTTTCTGAAGCTTTTTAGTCACTTTTCGACGTGAAGGGTCCGCTTTTGTTTTAAATTGTTTTAAGCGTCAATATGCAGAGGCAATCTTTTAATTTTTATTTTATCATTATACTTTAAAGATATATTGGGTAAAAACAATGGCATTATTGCATATATGTAGGAGTGTGATTTTTCAATGTAAGAAGTCAAAACTTTATGAGCATGTAACCCAAACCCTGCCCCTAAACCTACCATCTGTCAATAAAACACAAGATATAGCAGGCAGATGCAACCACCGTCACAATTTATTTGATTTGTGAGAGGAATAGATGCGGTCACTGTCTCCGTTTTCTGTATAATTCCTGTGCGCTGCTGTAGTCTGTGCAATTTAAAAAATTGTGTCTGCTATGGGACGGGAGTATGTTTTCTGAATGGGATGTAAGCGTGTGAACAGAGCGGGGTCATTTTTAGTGATTAAAACCTTGTGTTTTCAGAAGGCTTAGAATGTGACACGACTTTGTAATGTATTTATACTGCTTGTTTATGATTAGTATTTGCAATAAATACCTTTGACTGCATTTGCCTGTGTGTGTTTATATTGTTCAGAGGTGGGTAGGTTTAGGGTATGGGGGGGAGGTTTGGTGCTCCAACAAAAGTAAAACATTATATAATAAATTATATATGCATGCAAACCATGACATTAAGCCAAACACCTGAAAACAGTGGAGGACAACACAAGCGACACAAAAGGGCCTTGACCAAGCATCAAAATGTGACAAGTTGGAGTGAGACTGCGTTGGTGCACAGGGGAAAGTCTTTAGAGTTGTTCAGAATTCAAGTCAATCTCTATGTATTGATTAAACAGATGTAACCTCATGACTGAAGATCTCAGCTCAAGATGGGAAAGCAAGAACACGACATTATGAAGATTGTGTACTCCCACACAAGCTGTTCCATTGCCAAGCCATATTAGATAAGTTTATTTCCTCAGAACCCACATCAGGAAATTGAGTTTCTAGCAATACAGAGTTTTTAACACAAAGATGTCCAGGTCATTGACCTACACCCACCTCTGCCACTGAAGATATGTTGCCTTTCTCTGGTTCTTTGAATGTTTCTACCATTTTCCAGAAGCTCATCCTTTTAAATACTGCAATAAACTTTACATTTTAGCAGTTATGAGCACTTCATGTGCCTGAGTTCTTTGTATTGCTGTCAAACAATTATTTATTCATTAAAAAAATCATCCAAAAAAATATTTTTTTCAGTATGTTTCAGTTACACCTATGAGTTTCTTATTATCATGAATATTACTTGAATATTAGCCAATTATTACTTCAAGTAAACTTTATTAATCAAACTCTGTACATTTGTGTGAAAAAGAAAGAAATGGTGTCAGAGTTGTATTGCCTCTAGTGTTCATTTCTTGTGGAAACTGCAATAATATATACTTGTTGGTTTATTCCACGAGACCAGGTATGCTGCTCCGTACTTCGTCGACGAGACATCCTGGTGTCCTTCATCCAGTCGCAGGTGTTTTGTGGAATCATGCGAGGCTTTCTGGCATTTGTTGTGGATTCATTACCATCTGTAGCTGAGAGATTTGTTTACTAGCTGATTCTCCGGCAAAGTATCACAAAGGCTAATAGAGGCATCTGACAACAGCACTTCTACAGAAAGCAATTTGATTAGTCCACAATATCATTTTCATTGAGGCGCATTTATCAAAGTGTCTGAAATGATGATTGCCCGGCCAAATAATGTGATTATTTAGACATTTCTAATATCTCTTCGTGAAACGTCTCAATCAAAACCAATGGTGGAAACACGCGACTGTGCGATGATGTATCACGGCACAAAGCTTTTCCATTATAATTGCAGTGTCTGTCTGATAAACAAGATTAGATTTTTAGAATGAGTTTAAGGCCTTGTTTGATGATAGCATTCTCATTCCCTCAGTCCTCGACATGTCAAGACAACCCAACGTGCTTAGAAAAAATTGACTACGCCTGTTTGAGACGGCGGTCTCGCCGGAGAACATGTCTGACTCGAGCTCAATAAAAATCAGTGATGGGATTACGCATTTCTGATGTGTATGAAATCACCTCACTCGAAATGCTTCAGGTCCTCACACACACAAGGACGATGTTAGTTCATATTTAAATAAACAATGTGTAAATGGCAGGGCTGGAATGGTTATGAAATTAATACATCTTTGAAAATTACTGTTAACTAACTAATTAGTGTTTAAAGATCAGTTAATTGATTTGCAGACCCCATATGCTGTTTCGAGCTCCTCTTTGTATGTGTAATGAACTTGCTGCGGTGACGTCGCAAAATTGTTTCTCAACATTCTCAACTCTTTGGAACATTTATTAAACAACACAAAGACATAAAAGCTGAAGAACTCACAAGAACTGTACTGACAATCACAGGCATGGGCAGGTAACATCACTTCAACCACAGACAACTGGGCAACAACACAAGACCACCAGGGTGGAGCAGACGATATACACGCCCACCTGGGTGGAGCAGATGGAGGAGACGCCCACCAGGGTGGATCAGATGGCAGAGACACCTACCAGACAGCAAGAATGCCCTCCCGAGCCGAACAGACAGCATAGACACCTCCAAGGCATAGCAGACGGCGGTAAAACCCACCTGGGCTTACCAGGCAACGAGGGTGCCCTCCTGGGCCGACAAGACAGCGAGGATGCCCTCCTGGGTGGACCAGGAATCTGAACTGCGTAGAGGAGCACAGACAGGTTAGTACTGGCCTCTTCGGCCGAGCTCTCACTTGCCTCCGTCTCGGGTTAGTTGGTCCCGACAGCCGGGGCAGGTCCGGGAAAAAGTTCAGCAGCCAGGTTCAGAGCAAAGAGACATTTCAATGGCCCCTTTAGCTGGCTCAGGGCAGGACAATAGTTCACTGACGACCTCCTTGGCTGATTCAGAGCAGGGCGAAGGTTCATTAATAGCCCCCATGGCTGATTTAAGGCAGGGGGAGAGTTCGTAGGACTCAATGGCAGATTCAGAGCCTGGCAAAAGTTCGAAGGCCTCAGTGGCTGGTACAGAGCTGGATGAAAACTCCTCAGCAGCCCTAATGGACAGACTCAGAGGTTGTGCAGCCACCAGCAGAACCCCTGGAGAATATACGATCATAGTCGACCTCTCCAGGGTTCTTGCAGCCACTGGTGGGTCCTCCGGGACATTAGTGTCACAGTTGGGCTCAGGCGGCTGGGGCCACGGAAAATCAGGATCATAAAATGGTTCTGGTGGGTCGAGCCATGGAACCTCAAAGTCAGTGATGAGCTCACGAGGCTCAGGCCATAGTAACTTTGTGGCACTCCGGGCCACGAAACCATCCTTGTTTTAGGCGGAATGGGATCTGCTTACCCCTGTAAGCTTTCGCAGGGTTGAACGCCATCCTCTCTGTGGTCTGTCGTTCTGTAATGAACTCGCTGCGGGGACGTCGCAAACTCGTTTCTCAGTGGGAACATGGAGGCTCGGTGGCAAACAAATCAATGAACTGGAACATTTATTAACCAACACAAATACATAAAAGCTGACAAACTCACGAGAACTATACTGACAATCACAGGCACGGGCAGGTAACATCACTTCACTACAACTGAGCATTTCATAAGACACGGTATTTATACAAACATAACTAGGAGACACAACTAGAAACACCAGGGCAACATGACAGTATGAAAGGCTGTTTGGGTCTCACTTTAGTTTCATTGAGTCAGATAAATATGGATTTGGTATTGATTTCAAAGGCTGATTTCCCAGAATCTGACTCCTTTGGTTGAGAGATATAAGATGATATGTGTTGCCATCTCATCTGGAGCACTTTCTTTCATTTTTATTGATTTCCATGACTGCCAGAGCAAAATGAGTCCAGCAGGAGATTGGCATGGAGAAATGGATATAAATGGACATGGACTATGGTTTATCATCTATTTGTGATATGTGAACAGAACAAAAAAATAAATGAATAAATAAAAACAAAACATAAAAAAGAGTTTTACTTTTGTATCATTGCAGTATAAAACATGAAAATTCAGTTAAATAATACATAATTTCATTGTTATTATTGCAGCAGTAATTCATCAAATATTGACCTAACAATGGCACAAATGAGCAGTCATGTAATGATGTTGTAGTAAAGTTGGTAGTCTGCTGCATGCTCCGAATTGTCATTCAAGATGGAGAGAAAGCCATGCAATTTTTTAGAAGGTGGCAATTCTGCTGAAGCATGTCTATAATCCAAAAGCCAGGAGTTTAATGAAAAATGAAAGCAGAAAAATAAACATAAATGTGGGACTCATGAGTCAGTGTGCCTGGGAAAAGTTTCCACAAAGCAGAGGAAATGGTGTTTAATTTCACAGACCCAGTTCGAGATATATGACCATATCACCACAGAAAATGAATATGTGAGCTTTTTATATAAAAATACATATCTAGAAAGCCAGGAAATTTACATAAAACAATAGCAAATGTACATTTTGGTAGACACATAATCTTAAATTTATTATGATTCCTGTTGGTCTAAATGGCTAAAATGGTTTTAGTTAGTTTATCTGGTCAGTTAAATGGTCTCCCTGACTAAACAACAAGTTATAAATAAGTTTATTTTTTTCCCAGTTTTTATCAGCTTAATGGAATTTCCATTTCTCTGACGATTTAACAAGGATTTTACATCTGATGATGTCACTTTTTATGATAGACTTTGGCTATCGCAGTACATTTTGTTTAAGTGTTATGATTCTCAGAATGTCAATAATGCTGAACACATCTGTCATTCTAAGGATGTTTTCCAATAGTTTTAAGACAAGGAAGTGCAGACTCATGGTAGATGCTCTATCTTCTTCAGTGATTGACAGCATAAAGGTGGATTGTGCCCCAGTTGAAAGCCGAAGAATAGTTTGAAATGAGTCCTCTGTCCTACATTACAGGGCACATGATTAGACCAGACAGACAGTCATATCAAGCTCAGAGATCAGGAGCTTTAATCACGGCCTCGGCAAAGACGTTGGAAAAGCCTTTCGTTTGAAAATGGTATTTCCAACAGCATTATCATTTCAGCAGATACAATGTAGACCTCTGAACTGCTTGCGTGACCAGAAACCAGAAGAAGAACTGAAGGAGAGTCTGTCAGTGAACTGTCACTTCTGGTGTTCTTTGTCTTCTTTGGCAACAAGACCTCGAACTTTTTACTGTGAGGACAACAATATATAATGACAGAATGTCCTACAGCTGTTTTTATGGGAGTTAGTGGTCAAGCCTCTCTAATTAGTGATCTAATCCTTCCTGAAATATCCTAACAACAGCGACACATTGGGGTTATCCAACATTTGGCTGGGTAGTGTGAGCCTCTTGGCACCCGCTGGAAGATGCTGTAACTACATCATTCTGGAGACAAAACTTTACTTTAAAAAGAATTTAAGTTTGTTTTAACTAATGATTGTTATTATTAGTAGTATTAGTATTAGTATTATTATGAGAACAGTTAATTCATTGCAAATTAAAATGTACTGGAAGGCCATGTCAGTGTATTTCGCAGTATTTATTTATTTTTATGTCACAATGGTCATTTAGGACGGGTTTAGGACTGGGTTTTTGTTTCTTGCTACTTAAAGATCAGGGGCTTGTTTCAGGAAAGAGGTTAAGTGAAAACCCTGAGATAAGAGAAACTCTGGGTTTTGCGTTTCAAAAAGGCAGGTTTGTCAAACTCGGGAAAGCAGTATAAGTCAAGCCTGTTTCTGAAAGAGAGGTAACTATCAGTTACCATGGTAACTTACTCTCTGAACCTGACCTGGGGTGCTTTTCCCAAAGGCGTAGCCTACTATGGTCGCGAGTTCCATCGTTACCAGCATAGTTCAAGCATTCGGTGTTTCCTAAAAGCATAGTTCAAACGAACATTCGCAGTCAACGTCACAAACGCTCGGGTTTGACCTACAGCACTGGACCTGTGCTTAGAAGCATAGTTTCTTGTTAGTAAGATATATGGGCTTTAATAAATATTCTCTTGGGCACAAGAAGCAAACTAACATGCATTACTATCTTTATCTTCCATTCTATCTAAATATAAAAAGCGATTTAATTATGTATTTTTGCACGTCCATTTTGCGCATGTGCAAAAAAGGCCAAGGGAACCTCGAGGTATGACGTATGAGGAACCCGCGATGATTCAAAGATCAAATAAAGCAATATGACAGTGAACAAAAATAATAATTTAGTCAATATTCAACACAGCAGCATCTTGGAGATCTCTAATCAGTTTAATAGCCGAAGGTATATCTTCACGACATGCGTGTAAGGTCATTAACAATGTTGTTGAACTAACGTGGTTCTGTTCGGGAAACAGTCGTGTGTTGCTAGTTCGTTTCCAAAACAATGCATCGTACTATAGTGTTTTATCAGCGAGTTACATCTTTGTTCGGGAAACGCACCCCTGGTCGGGAGCAGAGTTTCCGTCGGTCTCCTCCCCTTTTTTAAAGATGAAGCGGTATTTCTCTCCATAGCCTTAGTCATTCAATGCCCACATTTCAGACACAAACAGAGAACAAAGTTAGGAGAATGGCTCGTGCTTTTTTGGAGGATCCCATAGATGAAGAGGCTGTATTAATTGGAAGAGAATTACATTTACGTCGAGCAAGGATTTTGAGACCCAGAGTGGATCTTTTCCCTTGTAACGGTGGTATTGTGTGTTTGAGCTATCTGGGATCATTTAAAAAAAATTGTGACAAGTAGATAAGTAAGCAATTGTTTTATTTTTCGTTTTTGAGGTTTCAATTTTAAAGTCAAGTAAATTTTAAGTGTCAACATTTACATTGAAATGTAGTTGAGTGGTTTGGATTCAGCGTCAGCACATGGGACGACCTGAGTTCGCTTCCCGTATCCAATAGAATTATAATTTTTTTTGGGCAACCACCGTTACACCCCATAAAGTTGCATTTTTGTTTGAGTGTTACAGTTTTTCGTTGCTATCAATTAAGTTACGAATATCCATCATCTAATCCGTTCTTACATCACTAACATCACCCATCGTGGCCGTGCTCTTACATTTCTTTGCTAATGGAAGCGTTCTGTATCGGGGATGCGGAGTAAGTAAGGCCACTGTATGCACTGTATGTATAAAACTTGACATGCTCAAACCTTACCTGATTGATATATATTTTTAATTTCATTTTCAGCGGCTGCCTTCTTTTAATAGCTGCAGGATTGCACCTACATGACAATTACAATTACATTCAATAACAGTTTTCATTTTTACCTTTTAATATTAGCTTATAATAAAATAATAAATAATATTAATATTAGCTTCAAATAAATATAATGACCTTCAGCAGGGACATGTACTGTAACTAGATGAATGGGATTATTACTCGTTCTAAAACTATTTTTAGTACTGCTTACATTCTAAAGGTTATATCAACCTCTACCACTTGATCAATAAAAAAACACATAAGTGCACTTTTAAATCTTTTAAAAATGTTATCTTAAACTGATCAACAAGGGAACCTTAAATTAAACATTTCCACTGAACATTAGGTTAATATGTTAATAGGTTAATTCTTGTTTGTTGTAGAAACTATGCAGTAGCCTATTTTATGTAATTTAATGCAATTTCATCTGAAATAATTTAAAAATTACGGCCAATTCCAAACTTTTTCAAGTGAAAAGTCAATAAACGTCACACATTACATTACCTATTTATTATACTTAAACAATTTAAATGTAAACTGACACATTAACTTGAGCAGCTATATTTTCCCACTCAAACAGTCTTTGTCTTGCCTATGTAGCGGTGTTGCTTTTATTTTTAAATATGTGCTCACATTTGCTGTAACTTTGCATGAGTAGATCAAGTTCAGCTTTATTTTTCAGATGTTGCCATGGTGACTCGTAATATCTGCGCTCCATTGATAATGCCTTTTCATAGTTGCGGTGTACACGCTTAACTCTGAATTAGTCTACTCAGAGCTGATTGACCTTACTCACATCAGCTGTTCTCAGAGTTTTTAATCTCTGGGTAAATCTACTCTGAGTTCAAGTTTAAACTCTGCATTGTTTGAACCTCCTTTCTGAAACAGGCCCCTGGAGTGTGTGTGTGTGTGTAAAAGCATGAAAATAGGTGCCCGAAAGCAGAGTTTATCGTTAAGGATGATTAAGATAATAATTGGTGAACACGTTAAGGTCATTGGAGATAATTATGGGGGTTCATTCATAATTAGAAGAATCTAATTAGAAATGTAAAAAGCTGTAGAAAGGTGGGACAACAGTGCATAAGTCAAGTCACTTTTATTTATATAGCACATAAGAAACATAATGCTCACAACTACGACCTCTGTTTCAGCCATTAACACGCTATAAATACAACAGCCCACAAGGTGCAAAAAACAAGGTGTAAAAACAATGATAATAATAATTAAATTAAAATTTAAAAAAATGCACAAAGATTTTATTTAAACCTCATAGTGAACGATTTCTTTCTTTTAAAGATGAATGCACAATTTAAAAAAATATAAATAAATAAATTGCACTTTTCTATGTGTGTTTTTAAATCTCCTTTTTCTGTTTTGTTTGTTTGTTTTTTTTTAATAAAGCAATTGCTCTGCTTTTTCTTTTCTTTTTTTTCTCATAAAAATTTAAAAAACGTGATGAATAAATAATGACAGAATTACAATTCATGTGTCCTATCTAGTCCTTTAAACTAGAAATAATGCATGCTGTCAACTTCAGTGACTCAAATACATTTCAGTTAACATCAAATCATTGATGTCTTGGAATCGTGTTATCAGGCAGCACCACCATTCTTCTGAAAACTTTACAAAAAAAAAAAAAACAACACATCTGGCATTTATTCAAAAGAACGTTTTTTTTTTAGACTATTCACATTAAGGAAACAGATGTGTTATATTACATAACTGCCTTGTTTTCTCAAGCTATATAATGATTCATGGGCATTGCCTCATCAAGTACAAAGTAGAAAATTGAGGTAGAGAAAAGAAAGTTCCTAAGCACTGGAAATATGAGCAGTTAGTTACTGAGAGTCAGGATTTGTGTCCATCACTATAAGCCCCGGTCGACTCTGTTCTGTAGTGGTTTTCTTTTCAAGTCCATACCAAACTTTCCATCTGTTTCTTCGAGTGATTAGCTGCTTCACACAGACGCTCTGCTTCAGACTGCCCTACTAATGTAAGGACATTTCATGTATATTTTGAATGACTTGTATTGTGACTTAGCATGTGGCACGTCTTACTGGAAGTTGAGAGACAACGACCACCACTGTATCAAAGGGGTTTTGGTTAAAGCCTGCAGGCACCCAGTGTCTTACAGGATCCCACATCAATCAATTTCTGACAGGAAAAGAAATTCAAAACCAAATGTGCATCTTGGAGGCTTCTTTCCCCGAAACAAGTGTTTGATCTGAATGTAAAATGGTTAATTGTTGAGGCAAAAGTACAGGAATTCTTTAAAAACAAAGACATCACCTCGTTCACATCGGTGCATTATTCCCTGGCTGAGAGAGTCAAACTTCATTGAGGTTACGGGTGAGAGAATGAAAATAAATAATAGATAAATGTCCGCCTGACTAAATGATGGTGTTTGGATTATTTGTGCCCGCCAGTTCAGTGAAGCGGAAAATAGAAAATCTGCCTTGTAGGGCAGCACAGCTTTAGTTGAGAAGTACTGCAGGTTCCCAGGAGCCACAGGGAGTCACCTCAGCAAAACACCCACCAGCCCGTGGCGCTAATTATAACGTACTGGAACTCATCAGAAGCTGTATTCCAGGTATGGTGCTATGATGATGCACCACTTTATTCCTGCAGTGTTGTTTATTCCACAAATTTTAACATAAGCTCATTGCAAAAAGTGCCTCTATCTACTTTTATTTTTGCGCTAAATGTGAAGCAACATACATGTGATGGTCACTTTTACCCTAAACTTCAACAACCACAACGCACTTTTGAATTTTGTGCCTCTTCTTTGTCAGCTGCATACATGGGTTTACAAAAGTGCATACATTTGAACTGCAGTTAAAAAAGGGCCCTTGAGCCAGAAAAACTAAGACAACACAGAATAACACATCTGGGTGCAAGTAACATACAGAGAGATTAAAGGATTATTCCACCCCAAAATCTAATTGTTTTCATTAATCCCAATTAATGCTACCAATAAACGATAAATGATAACGTTGATGTTGCCGTGTATATGTGTATTCGCTTAGCCCTACGCATATTCATTTGATGTCCTGTTTTGGTATTCTCCATTAAATGTTTTTCATTGAGATCTTGCATCCGTGCCCTGACTGCTCCCTAAGGAAGCTAGAGAGCAGCACTACCGAGCTGCCTCACTGTCACCCACAGCATCTCGCATTGTCAGCGGCCAGGAAGTTAAGGTTTGGGGATGCAATACCTCCCTCCGTACCTTCGGTCAGACCCTCTGGGGACATGGGCAGCGGCACTGGGTTGTGTCAAGACAGGAAACCTTCTGCTCATCCCAGCTGTTCTCCTGGCAAAGGATGCAATAGGGCCGGTCCCTCCAGCCGAGATGAAGGCAGGGTTTTACAGCCCCTACTTCATTGTGCCAAAGAAAGGGGGTGGCCTCCGACCAATCTTGGACCTGCAAGTACTGAATCGTACCTTGCACAGGCTGCCTTTCAGAATGTTGACGCAGAAACGCATTACAAAATGCATTCAGCCCCAAGATTAGTTTGCAGCGGTCAATCTGAAGGACGCTTACTTCCATGTCTCGATTCTTCCTCGCATTCGAGGGTCAAGCATGGCAGTACAAGGTCCTCCCCTTCGGGTTCTCTCAGTCACAAGTCTTTACGAAGGTCTTGGAGGGTGCCTTTGCCTGTCCTGTTAGAATTACAGTGACTGTATGTCAACACCACCCCCTTCATCAGTGCCGCCCCATTCCTTCGATCACTGCCGGTTCCTGAATATAATGTCCGTGAGAGATAATTTATTTCCAGTTTGGGTAGGAAGGGAATGCCATCATTTAGATCTAGGATGTCAAATCTTTTGATGCTAAGGACTCAAATATGTAACTACATTATTTACATTTACAGTATCAAGACACATTTACTGCTGTCAGAGTATTGTATCAAAAAAGTATCAAAATTGTTTTCCCAATTAAACCCTTTTGTATCAATTAAAAAAAGTTACATAAATAGGTCCATAGTGAACAAAAATGTCCATGTCCAAAAAAAAAAAAAAAGGTCATAAAATAATTAAACATATTTCAAATAGCTGCTAAGGCAAATTTCCAATGTTTTTCAATGAATATTTAATATTTTTTTTCAATACTGAAAATTACATTTTGAGTTGTATTTTTACTTTTACTCAGGGATGCTGCTGGCCAAATGGGTGCCCTAAGCAAAATAGTATTGTTGTGCCCCCTCCCTAAAAAAGCAAACAAACAAACAAACAAAAAAACACCTACTAACATTTAGTTACATTACATTGTATTATTTATAAATTACAATTATAGCCCTAGACAGAAACTATATGATTTTATTAATACAGTGAGATTGATTTATGGTCTTTTTCAGAAAACACACAAAATAAAACACCCACATTTTTGTTGAATAAATTAAATAGACGGTAGCATTTCTATTACAAAAAGGTGACCAAATTTAAAAAAAATAAATAAATTATAATAAATTAAGTGGATATTTAAATTAAATCTTTGGTCAATATTAAACTGGAAAGACCTTTGGTGCCCTTTGCAGGCATTGGATTGCATTATGTACTTTTACAGTGTTTTTCAATGAAGACTGTGTACTCTGCGTATATGGAGCGGCGATACTGCTTTTAGTTTATATACTATGTCAAACTAGAGGCAACAGCGGCAAGGAACCAAAACCCCATCCATGAGAGAATGGGGGAAAAAAACCTTGGGAGAACCTGGCTTAGTTGGGTCCAGTTCTCTTCTGGCCGGACGCCCAGCACCTAATTTCCAGTTAAATTTTAAACACGTGACACAGGTGTTCCGATGAAGAACATCTCTTTATGCTGGTACACCGTCTGATCTGGATACGGACTGAGGAACAGAATAAGACAGAGACAGACTAATATTAGCGTAGAGGCCATTCTTTTTACGATGTAACGAGTACA
>JAUYWG010000057.1:5137243-5152929 GCA_034779775.1 Enteromius afrohamiltoni | reverse complement strand
TCACAAAACTATTTTAGAAATATATCTATACATGTTTTATATATATATATATATATATATATATATATATATAACATGTGCACATATACTGATATTAGCATTCTCACAGATGTTTTGTTGTTTGTTTTTTAGTGTTCAGACACCTGTACCACAGAGTTCTATCTTCCCAAACTGCAAACTGAGCATCTTCTCACTGATGACCTCTAGCAGCGCTGATTTTTGCCTACACTGAAAGAAGCTTTTATTTTTCTTGAAAAGAAGCAAGAAAAACTTCAGGTATTATGTTGTATTATGTACCTTAATTGTGTATATTTTAATTATACTGTGCTTTAAATAAAATACAAAGCATTTCAAAAAACATTTTTTTTCTCACATCTCCTCACATTATATCTTACCTGCTGCCTCAGTGACAGTCTCTAATGGGCCATTAGGGGAGTGGTCTTTGTCTCTTCAGGTGTGACTTAATGAATATTAATGGTCATTCACACCCCCTCGCATACAATCTTTCAGCCACAAAACATGTTTTTTAAAAATTTAAAACACTATATTGTTTTCTGTGAATAAGTAAGATTGCAGGCTGCAATCTTGAAAAGGAGGACAGTTGGGTCTCGATCAACATCTTTTTTTATTGGACCTCGATGGAGTGGATTTGTTTCAACGAGTACGTCAAGGATTTTATTTCAGTGTCTCATCTTGTAAATATGTCAATGAAGAGAGAATCAATATGTAGTTTCTGTCTGGGTTAGATCTTGTTTTATTGCGCGATTTGCCCAAGGAATATCCTAGTTAGACGTAAAAAAAATTGACTCATTGACTTTGTGCTTTTGTGTTGTGGGTCATATTTCACCGTAGGCAAAGTGGAAGAGGACGTTCGCGAATGTGGCAATGGACTTGTGAAATATATTTCAGGTAAAAAAAAGTAAATGAAAAAAAACTATAAATTCAGAGTGACGAAACTCCAGAGTTCATGTTGATATTTTGCTTGTCTCCTGAGCTTTATTGTTTTTCTTGTCTGTCTTTTAAACCTGACGGGGTGTCAGTGAAGTAAAGTGACTACACACCCACTGCTGTCAGCTGTCTTTAAAGCCCAAAGACTTTACCCCAATGTCAAAGATAAACATTAGCTTTATACACAAAGATTTCTACTGCAAACTCCATCCTTCCTACACACCAGGAACACATTTCAGTTTCAGAGAACAGCAGTGTCCAAGTTAAGCTGACATGTCACTGGGGCTTTCAGCGCATACTGTTGATGGTCCCCGACTGTTCTGACGGGTGGTAAAACATTTTTGTGTCTTGTTGTGAGGTCTTTCTGGACAAGCAAAGCTTTTACCTGCACCTGCTGTGTATTGATTCTCATGGTCTCTAAACCATCATTCTATATCTGTGTGGTTCAGATACACAGCACATATTTGTTTTCTAGTTCAGCATATGTGATTTAGTTTACCCTTGATTTAATTTGTTTTATAAACAAAAAACAAGTCAATGCATTCATTTATTACTAGCAACCAAGTTTGTTTCTTCATCGGACCAGATTTGGAGAAATGTAAGCTTTACATCGCTTACTCATCACAATGAACCAAAACATAACTCTAGTCAATTAATGACAATCTTGTGCAGCAAAATAATGTATGTTTGTTATAAACAAGTTCATTATCAATACAATTATTTGCTTTAAATGAGTCTCCAGTTTATTGGTTTCCAGTGAAAAGTGTGTTGTGTGAATATGCACAGATTTAGAAGCTAAAACAATGCAAATAGTTGTACTTATAACAAACAACAAATATGTTGGTGGGTTTTGATGGACAACATGAGATGGACTTTTTTGTTACTGGAAGAGGTAATATTATGAATTACATTGTTTTAGCTAGAAGCAATATTTTAAAGTTAAACTTTTCACTTCACAAGACCTATGTACTGGAGTCATAGTTGTGGATTATTATTATTATTTTTTTTTTATCAGCTTTTATCAACTCTCATTCTGATGGCACCCATTCACTGCAAATTATTAATTTGTGAAATTTCTCCAAACCAGTTCTGAAACAAAAAAACTATCCACTATGAGTAAATTTATTTTTTCTAAGGGGGGACTTTATTAACATAAACATCATGAACTAAAAATATAACAGCATTTATTCCTTTAAGTTGTTCTAAATGTAGAAATATAACATTGTCCATTGTTGACTGTTACTATATTAATTTATATACTGCAGGCTATAAATAAATGCATAATGTTTTAATTAACATGAACATGTTAATGCATCTGTATGTGACTGTGCACCATTTATTCTGCTCTCTTTAAAACCTACCTGGAAAAAAACGTGTCAGCAAACTCAAAACATGCAAAATGATTCACAGGCAGAGATTTTCTGATCAAAAAGCATGCGCGGCTCCCCTGACTCTGTTTACAGAGCCTATATGGCTGTCACAAAGACAAGTGTGATTTCTCAGGACACCTATTCCTGTGACATCTGTCAGCAGCAACATATAATGTGTGGTATTCAAATAAATAATCACACACAGCTGTAATTATAATGGAAACCCAACAATATGGAATGTCATTCATGTTCCATTAACAATAAGGACATAAGTGCATGCTACACATCAATGATTAAACTGCGTGGTGTAACTATTAACTCCAATTAAATAAATAAATAATACATAAAATTGTGATGAGACTGTCAGTTCTTTTAAAACACGAATACATGAATCACTTTTAGATTATTAACTGATGCCACATGTTATCGTCGTTGGCCAAAAATGGTGAAAACATTCTGCTGTTCTTCAGCTTGCTATGACCTTAAAGCCTAAGTCATCTCTTTTCTATCTACCTGTCCAATAAACGTGTTGGATTGTCTGTCATCAAATCCTGTGGAGTGCTTCATCACAGTTAACACTGTCCTTGATCTCTGACCCTGCAGCTATAGCAATGCTTCTAACCTTCACCTTTCTGAATTAAAGTGTGATGCAAGTCACGTCTTGTTGTTACAGTGAAGAAAAGCCAATAAGAAACCATTTTACTTTCATTTATAGTATTTCTACTGACAACAGCATGTCACAGAGCCTACACACACACACACTTTATATATGAGCTAAAATATTTTCATGTCATGTAAAGCTGAATCATGTTTAGCATCATTGCTCCAGTGTCATGTGATTCTTCTGAAATCATTCTAAAATGCAGATTTGCTGCTCAATTATTACGCTGCAAAAATGCTTTTACAAGACTAGATTTTTGTTTGTTTTGTTTGTTTCTTTCAAGCCAAAATATCTACAAATCATTAAATCAAGTCAAAATTAAGTGACTTATTAACCAAAATAATTGCATTTTAAACTGAAAACAAGATTATTTTGTTTACACCATTGGCAGATTATTTAGCTTGTTTCAAGAAAAACTAATTTAATTTTGACCTGTTTTTTGCTGCAAAAAATATTGCATTATTAAACATTAATTATTATTAAACATATTAATTAATCATTAACATGTGTTAATGTGTGTGTGTCTCTGAGGGAGAGAGACCCTTGTGCTTTGTGCTTTCCATACTAAAACCCAATTTTGTGGCAAATCATGGGAATGAGTGACTTGTTGCCAGGTATGGTCACCCATACTTGGAATTTGTGCTCTGCATTTAACCTAACCAACTTGCACACACACAGTCGTAAACACACACCCGGAGCAGTGGGCAGCCATTACTGTGGCACCCGAGGAGCATTTGGGGGATCGGTGCCTTGCTCAAGGGTCTCACCTCAGTCGTGGTTTTGAAGGTGGAAAGAGTGCTGGTTATTCACTCCAACCTCCCACAATCCCTGCCGGACCTGGGACCCGAACCCACAACCTTTGTGTTACAAGTCCAACTCCCTATCCATCGTTGTGGGCTTTGGTTATTTTGCTGTTGTAGGAGCTTTGAAATAATAGAAACCATCTGGAGAAGGGATATGGAACTGTAATGCGGTCATCAGACTCAAACATTCAACAGCCCCGCAGTTTATGCATTTTAAACCAACCATTTCTCTTTATTCCCTGCAAATGTTACAAATTTCAGTAGGTTTCTAAAACCAGGTAAAAATAAGCTGAACTGCAGCCAAAGTTCCCTCAACTCATTTGTAGTCTGAATCAGCCACGGTCAAGATCCTGCTCTCAGTCACCTGTCAGAGGAAATTACAGGCTGTCAGCCGCCCCGCTGGGTGGCAGCATGGATCTCACACTGGGGGCAGCCAACCTTCCCTCCCTGCCACCTCATGCAGGAATGATGCTGCTTGTGAGATATCATGGAGCCCTGCACTGCAGGATGGGTCACACCAGCTCAGATCAGCTCCATCAAGCCTGATTGACATTTAAAATGGTGAGCTGTGGTTGATCAACCAAACTCTGTTAATGTTCACGTGAATCATTCATGATAATGTCTTTTAATGAATCTTCACAAATCTCCTTACCTAATAATGTGCTAATTTCACTATGAATACGGCTAAAAAAAATTCTCAGAGAGTGCCTTGTAAAAGAGGGGCAGGGTCAGCGGAGCTCGTGAAGATTTAAAGGGGAAGTACACAGAACAGAGTGATTTCTAAAGAGCTGTTTTTGACAGAGTCACCGAAGCCTTGTGGGTTGCAAAAGCAGACTCCAGATCATCAGTACTCATTTTGCTAGATCTCTCTGCTGCTTTTGACACGGTAAATGATCAGATCCTCCTGTCCACACTTTCATCACTAGGTATCATGGGGATTCCACTTCACTGGTTTGAATCCTATCTCACAGATAGATCCTTCAGAGTGGCTTGGGGGGTATCCAAAAGATATTGTCTGGTCACTGGGGTTCCTCAGGGATCAGTTCTCGGACCCCTCCTCTTCTCCATATACACTACATCTCTGGGGCCCATCATACAGGCACATGGCTTCTCTTACCACTGCTATGCTGATGACACACAGCTCTATCTTTCATTTCAACCAGATGACCCAATGGTAGCCGCACAGATCTCAGGCTGCTTGGCAGACATCTCGGAGTGGATGAAAGATCATCATCTACAGCTCAACCTGGCAAAGACTGAGCTCCTCATTTTCCCTGCAACTCCAACTCTACAGCATGATTTCACCATCCATTTGGATACATTAACTATTAGCCCATCAACATCTGCTAGAACCGAGCAGCTTGACTGGTCTTCAACAAGCCCAAAACGGCCCATGTCACTCCTCTCTTCATCTCCCTGCACTTGCTCACTATTGCAGCTCGCATCAAATTCAAGACACTGATGCTTGCATTTGGAACAACCACAGGCACGGCTCCCGCCTACCTCAACTCACTGCTACCAATCTACACTCCCTCCAGAACTCTGAGATCCGCCAGTGAGTGACGCCTCATTGTACCATCACAAAGAGACACACAATCTCTTTCCAGAACATTCTACTACACAGTTCCTGGCTGGTGGAAAGATCTTCCCATCACTATCCGAAATACAACAACAACAAAAAACTTAACCCTACTCTTTCTTTCCCTTTCTAGCATGCACTTATTTGAACATTGCCTGTTATACAGTATTATGAGCACTTCCTAAGCTGTTTTTGCCTCTTTAGGACTAATTGCTTGTTGTTTTTCCCCCACCTGGTAGTTGCTTTGGATAAAAGCATCTGCTAAATGAATAAATGTAAAATTAAAAAACAAACTATATTACAAACTTTCCATTAAGACCCTAAAGAATCATATTAGCTTGTGGAAAATTGGCTTTGTATGACTCCTTTAAGTAGCACCCCTTTTATTTACTCGGTTTAGTATAAGATGTAAATCAATTCAATGCATTTTTTAAATGGAATGCAGCAATTAATTTTCTTTTTTCGATCTGTTGAGTGCTGCGGTGGAAAGGACTCCAAACAAAAACAGCATAACTCTTTCTGTGTGGTTAAAGACTTAATTATTGTCTCTCTAGACAGATATAATTGTTTAATTTGTCTAAATTGCTATTATTATTTATTCATAGTATTATGTGAGTCCCTAAACAACCAAAAGTCAATATCCAAATCTAATGAAAAGCCAGTTGTTGACTGAAGGCACTGAAACAATAAATCCTGATGCATCTTGATGAGATGAGTATTCCCCAAAATGCCAAATATATTACATTACATTATACAGATGCAAGGATGCAGGTTAGGGTTAGGGTTAGGCGCCATTGGAAAGGTTAAACGCAGAGCACAAAATCTTGAGTACACGTCACATCCTTTCATTTCTTTTGTCTTTTTCCCCCCCATAAAAATCTAAAATAAAAATGATGTCATATTTGTCACAGAAGAAGCCTCCGTGGCTCTCTCCGACCGACAGCAGCGGGAACCATTCTCCTACCCGGACTCTTTTAACGCACGGACACCGGCTCATTCACGCCAGGTTTTCCTCATTTACTCTGCTTTACTTTCCGCATGAATCTGGACTGTTTCTACAACCTGGTGGTTGCTGGTGATTCGAACTTGCAAATGGATCCAAACGCTTCTGAGAGCTTGTTACAATATTTAATCCTTTTCATGTAATTTACACAATCATTGATTATCTTCACTTCCAGAGCTAGGCTGGAGTATTATTATGGAAAGTGTCATGAGACATGCAAGTAGCAATGAAATGTCACCACTGGAATGTTATTTTCCAGTCACCCTGGTTTGCAAAGATAGTTTTACAGAGTTTGTGGTGTTAGGGGTGAGAATTTTACTCTTTCAAATTTATATGGTATCCGTCTATGGTCATATACCTCTGGGTTACACTTTATGTTGTCCTCAACTTCCTCAGGCTCAGTGTTAGGGTTAGGCCTAGGTCTCTTCCTGGAGCCATGGTCAAAAGAATGATGAAATAATACTCCTGCAGAGTACACTTGAAATAAACCCAATTAAGCCAAGATATAACATACGTGGTTAAAATATGGCACTGTTCCAAAGTTTGTTTTAAATTAAGTAGAATGCAGTCAGTTTGATTGCAATTAAACAATGCTTCTTTATTTAGAGACACAACACACATTAAGTCGTTTAAATCTCTTCCAGTTGAAGTCAAACTTATGGAAGTGACAAGATGCATTTTCACATAATGTCAAATGTATCAGAACATCTTTAAAAGTTTGGATGTGTACAAACTTGTCTAGGATCAGATCAGTCCTCATCATGGAATACCACTGCTGTACATTAAACAACAAAGGCAAAGGTGCTGACTGAGAAAAAAATAATAATAATGATGAAGCAGGCCCAGACTGTATCTCACAGCAGGTGTTTTTTTTTTCCCCAAGCCATTGACGGCACTCCAAAAGCCCATTATTTCTCTATTGGAACTGTTTGAAACAATGATGAAGAACCATTGCCAGGTTTAGCCAAGAGCAATAGCCACAGCTTCAGGGAAGAGGAACTAAGTCATTTTCTCATGGGTTTCACCCCATCCAAAGCTTCATCTGGGGGAAAAAGACGGCTGATACTTTGTTTTCTCTGCGCTTTCTAAATTGGTTTGGCAACCATGAGATCCCTATGTGATATCAGAGCCAAAATAAGACTGGCTGTTTTCCCTTTTCCTGACTTTTTCCTTTTTTAACAGTTGGGTACGGGGTCAGTAAAAGGTGTGCCATCAACATTCCCGAACAGTTTGCATGAACAGGCTGTGAGAAGAAAACTGTATGAAGAGCATATATTTCATCCAGTCCGAGGTACAAAAATACACTGTGTCTCAACAGCTCCTGACACACTTTTGGCCAATAAAACCCTATTTGCAGCAAATATACATCTTTCAAATGCATTTTAATTCAGTGGCACAGTGAGAGGAAAATATCTTCAGAGAATGAGAAGACCGAGGTCACAATCTAGAACTGAAGAGCTGGATTCGAATGCTTATTATAAGTGCAATGCAAACTTAGCACAATGCATTAGAGAGAATATAAACGGCAGCCTAGCATCTGTGGAACTTGACGGTGAAAAGCACTTATTAAGGAAGTGACCGGTGGGAAGAGAGATGGAGCAAAACATCTCAAACATGTTATCAAATCTCAGTTGGATGGAAGAGAGGCTGACATCTGCTGCTGACGGACCCGTTCCAACACACTTAAGGCAATAGAATTAAAATGAATCTCACAAGGATCCATGCATTGCATACATTAAAATTCAACATGCTGTGTGCATTACCTGAGCAGTGGGGATCCATAATGCACATACTTTCACAGTGGTAAGTGTAAGGATTTAGGATAAATGTGTTCTTTGTTGTTGAAAAAAATCTCCAAACTCCAAACTCGGTCCTGGAGGGCCGGTGCGTTTAATTAGAACCAAGTTTGGACAGCCCTGAATTAAACTCATTAATATTCTAAATAATTCATTAATCTGATTAATCCCGTTATGTTTATGCTCCCTTTATGGTGTTTTGGCTTATATTACAGCTCATTGCAGAGAACACTTGTGTTTTCACATTCACAACTTAAATTGTTCTAGATTTTTTCCACAAGGTCTGAAATATTACTAGAGAATCACACACTGAATCAACGATGGGAAACTCTGTGTCACTGTTTATTGCACTGACATCCCTTTGCTCCCCTGCAAATAAAACACTGTTGTGTTTTTATTGTTTTTTTCTTTGTTTTCCTGCAGCGTTTTGTGGGAAGGAACACCCACTGGCTTTCCACAGAATATGCTACAGATCTCGTTCTCTTGTCTTCAAAAACAGACAATTCTATTAGGATGTATATGGGATGAGCATGCAAGAGAAACATTGAGAAGTTCTGAAATGAGATGAACAAATTCAAGCACGTCAGACAGGGAATCTTGGGCCAACATGGCTTTCAACAACTCTCCCCACAGTAATAATTCATTTAGAGAGACCGGTGGGTGAAAATAAATCAATGACAGGGTTTGTTCAGGCAAGGTAGGCTGTAATAAGTGGCATGTATGCTCTGACAAGCACCGGTGGAACTGTGTAGTAGTACTTCTGAGCCATGTAGGAGATACAGATACAAAGATGGTACATGCTAAGTTTAGTGAAACATATTAGCCTTGCATAAGGAGAAAGTCTTTAACACATTAAAAAAGTTATTTTTTTAGCATTCCCAATTTATTTCAATGGTAGTTGCTTGGCTGGCATGGGACCTTTAAGAAGTACATGATTTGAAATTACTGTGATTTGACTGAATGTTCTAAAATAATTGCATGAGCAGTACATTCCATGTGACTAATCTTTTTGGAGCCATAGAAAAAGGACACCACAACAGTGCTTATTGGCTGATGGCACCAAAAGGACAGCCATAGTCACAAACATGTATAAATTATATTATATGTATTATATGTATATTATATAATTATATGTATAAACAAGGCTCAAAAATGCTGTTACAGGTATGTACTTTTGTGTTCCATTCATCCTGTTTTAGGTGGCTTTCACACTGGGTTTTGTTGTGGTCCAAGCCCAGACATGCTTGTTGCTGGGTTTCACACTCCACTTGTTTCTGTCAAACCCTATAGCATTTGCGTTTATCTCGTGTCATCACAAACGTGGACAATGCATTATAGAAAAGAGAATGTGGATCAATATATTGTTTTTTTTTTTATTTATTTAGTATTATTGGCAGCAGAGTAATGGCAGCACATGGGTTTACCCAACACAGTCTCACGACCAATCCGTACGTATTCGTACGGGGTGCCAAATTTATGATAATTCGCATTAATTTGTACAACCTCACTCATGCGATTTTGTACAATTTGTCTAAAACCTTAGAAAACATATAATATGTTTCAAATGATTGTTCATATTTAGCCTATGAATACAATAATTTAGTAGCAAGACAAAGGGTTGTAGTTGTTTTAAGAACAGCACTGAAAACCGTAATGCTCGTCCCCTCCACCATGTTTAATGTTTATTATATGCCCAACACTGGAAACCGCTATTAAAACTACTTCAGAATGTCCTGGTAGTAAATACATTCTCATCCAATTTCACATTAGGAAACTGATAATTCTGATAGCATGTGAAGGCAGCAAAAATCATGAGTAACTCTTATATTGGGTCAAGACTGAGACGAGAAGGCGGCTGAAGGTCTCCGTTTTCACATCAGTGTCCTTGTCAAGAGTGGCATGTGAGCTTATGAGTTCACCTGCGCATCCAGTCCTGGGGCCTGTTTCAGAAAAGAGGTTCAAACAACTCAAAGTTTAAGCTTGAACTTGATCAACCCAGAGATTAAAAACTCAGAGTTTTGGGTTTCAGAACAGCTGATCTGAGTAAGGTCAATCAACTCTGAGTAGACTAACTCAGAGTTAAGCGTGTCTAAAAAGCCATTATCAATGGAGCGCACATATTACGAGTCACCATGGCAACATCTGAAAAAAAGAGGTTGGCATTTTTTTCTCCAGCTGAACTTGATGTGTTCATTCAAAGTTACATCAAATATGAGCACATATTTAAGTATAATAAAAAATAAGTAATGTAATTTGTGACGTTTACTGAATTTTTCACAATCTCACATTCACATACATACACGGTACAACATGAAATGAAATGTATTGCACGACTGGTCCAGCAAATTGACTCATGTAAGAAAAAGTAAAACAGAAAAATAAAAGCAGAATATTAAAAAATAATTACAGTAAATAAATACAATATTAAAAAAAATAAATAAATAAATAAACAAACTAGCAATAAAATAAAATAGAGTAAAAGGAGAATAGAAGTGGAATATAGTATAAATATATGAGGTATATGTACACACAATGAGAGTAACAGTTTGATAAGTTTGATGAGTAAAGAGGCATACTGGGGGCAAATGGTATGTAAATTCCACTCATTTATCCCCAAGTAGCCTCCTCCCATCTGCAAAATGTAGTGCAAATTGACAGTACAAAGTAGAGAGTTCAGTGTCCAGAGTGAGTGCAAAAAGGTGAGTGTAAAAAAACATTATGTGTGGATGTGCAAAATGGATCAGTACTGTGTGATGTACCGATTGAGAGACCTAATCGCCTGTGGGAAGAACTTCTCCTCATTCTCTCTGTGTTGGCCTTCAGGGAGCGAAATCGCTTTCCTGACCTCAGCAGAGAGAACAGTCCATTGTTGGGATGGCTGAGGCCCTTCACAATCTTCCTGGCCTTGGTCCAGCACCGCCTGCTGTAGATTGAGTGCCGGTCAGGGAGCTCGGAGTGGATAGTGCGCTCAGCATGGTGCTGTTCCCGAACCAGGTTAAGATATTTCCCGTCAGGATGCTCTCAATGGTGCAGGAGTAAAAGTTCCTGAGCACCTTGGAGGGAAGTCTAAAGTCTCTCAAGAGTCTGAGGTGGTAGAGACGCTGTCTGACCTTTTTCACCACGGTGTTGATGTGACAGGATGTTGTTTTGGTTCCTTTCCGCTGTCGCCTCTGGCTTGCTTAGTTGGGGACACCTGATTTCCTGTCTTCCTGTCTACAGCCGTTAGCATTAGCGCTGCTAGCATTAGCATAAAGTGTTTAGCTCGTCTGCAAGAGTCGCGTCCGCGTTCATCATATCTGATGTTGGTGCTTTATACTCCGTTATTGTCCTTAGTCCCTGCCACAGGCTCCTAGAGTCACTCTGTTGGAGTTGTGACACTAGTTTCCTCCCGTAGCGCTGCTTCGCCTCTTTCATCCCCATCTGCACGTTATATGACACAGCCTTGTACAGGTCCATGTCCCCCAATGTTGTGCGTCCAGTAACACGGCCACCGATTGGTCTGTCTAGCGCGTGACCTCCCTCTGAACCGGAACTTCCCGTTTTAGCTTTTATTTATATTTTGGCATGAGGAAGATGGCAGCGTGGTCAGAGAGCTAATTATTTGAAGCTAATATTAATATTATTTAAGCTAATATTCTTTTTTGCAGTAATATCAAAGGTAAAACTTAAAACTATGTTATTAAATGTAATTGTAATTGTCATGTAGGTGCAATCCTGCAGGTATTAAATGAACAAGGCAGCAGCATGTCAATGTTTTTTTTTTTTTTTTTTTTTTATACATACAGTGCATACAGTGGCCTTACTTACTCCGCATCCCCGATACAGAAAGCTTCCATTATCAAAGAAATGTAAGAGCACGGCCACGATGGGTGATGTTAGTGATGTAAGAATGAATTAGATTATGGATATTCGTAACTTAATTGATAGCAAAGAAAAACTGTATCCCTCAAACAAAAATTTAACGTTATGGGGTGTAACGGTGGTTGCCCAAAACAATTATTTTACTTGTTATTTAAGCAAAAATAAAAAAAACACTCTGATGGACATGGGAAGCAAACCCAGGTCGCCCATGTGTTGACGCTGTAACCAAACCACTAGACCACAATTCAATGTATAAATCAGCACCTAAACTTTACTTGACTTAAAGATGAAACTTGAGCCCGAAAACTTGGAACTATGGACAACTACAGTGCATCTTGCTCATAATGAAAAAGCTTACTTAGAGATGTATGCAAGACCACATTTAAGCTTATCCACTGGCTGGTAAATAGCCATTAGCGCCAGGTAACTTAAAGGTAGACAGGAGAGCTTTATAGTGAACAATGACTTTGAAATGCAAAGCAGTCTCAGCCAATCAAACATTTACTCAGTGTGCCTTGGAAAAATGGTGCAGGGTTTCTTGATTTTACTCTCATGCCAGACATCTGCAAATGTGGCAAACGCAAGAGCTTTCATTTTAACCGCAAATACAAAAAGAAAAGGAGATGAAAGCAAAGATCTTTCATCTTTGGCCACAAAAAGACATCAAAGAGATTTTGGAGAGCTTGCCGACATGTTTTGTGTTGCAGGCAAAAGACATTGTTCTTCTAAGCATCTTTACACTTGATGAAAACTGGCCGTTTCATGAAAGTGAACATATAGCTGGAAAATTAGATAACAGCAAGAAGCTAGAGCAAGGATGTGGAACTGTGTCCACATTTGCAGCTAGTTTTCACAACTAATTTCAGTTAGCCACATGTATTTTTAAAGGTGCTAGTTTTGGTTTAAAATAATGGCTTTTATTATGTTTTTCTTTCCTTTTAAGCCTATTAACATTGTGCCAAACAAACCAGCAGCCTGTGCCAACAATCCTTGTGCTGTGGTTGGTTGGCACAATTGCAAAAGACACTTTAGTTATGAATTAACATAATTTAGGAAAAATTTTGTGACATCCAAAAATGTCTACATTTTACTCAAGTACTTAAGTGAGCATTTGCATGGATGTGTTATCTTAACGTTTGCTCCACTAGATCTTATTCAATACTGAAAAGTGTGCACCAGCTATCACTGTCACGTTCTCCACAGAATGTTTATTAAACAAAGCACACCATTTTAGCACATATTTTGCTGGTGCAAATATAAAAGCCAACGTGTTTTATTATTATTATTATTATTATTATTATTATTTATAAATGAATGAAAATTATGGCAATCAATCCAGTTTCAGAAAGAAAGAAAAGCAAGATAAAAATAAATTGTGTTTGGTTCGTTTTACAGGAGCAGATGTATGTAAATGTCCTGCCACACAAACTCAAAACTGACATATTTACAATCTACAGAGCATATCCGTGACAATATTTCATTAATCCTGTATTATGAGTATTTAAATGATGTCCACTCTCCAGTAGACTGGAACTGAATGTTCTATGCTATAATACCAGCAATATGAGGTGAATCTATTTTTTTTTCTCTTGTGTAGAGACACTACAGAAAAGCATTACGCTTACTACAAATTGGATAAACCAGAAATTAGAAAAGAAATGTTCTCAGTAGAATAATACGTTGGATTTCTGGTTATGAAGTCACAACCAAGAACATATTATATACTAACACTGAACATAATCTCGTACTAATCATCATGCCTATATTAACCATTCATAGCAGATATACTGTACATTTAACATTCAAATAAATCACATCATTAATAACAATGATTATATAATGCAAACAATTGTGTTATTTAGATTTCAAATATTTCCCTGTCTCTGTGTGTGTGTCGCTTCCCTCTAAGCCTTATAACACTTTGCCAACCAAACCAACAACGTGTGCCAATAATCCCTGTGTTGGTTGGCACCATAGCAAAAGACACTTGAATTAACATTCATAGTCATGAATTAGCATAATTTAGGAAATCATTTTAAATAAAGTCTGCTTACATTTACACATCACTGAGTGTTCAGTATTCAGCAACTTGGCTCGTCCTGATGAACGACAGCATGAACATCATTATAACAGTTAGTGATGTGTTTAGTTTGTCAAGAAACCAAGCATTCTGGAAATTCATTACATACATACATAAACCAAAATTTAAAATAGTTGCTTATTTATACGCCTATTATTAGCACTGGCTGTTTATTAGTGCCTATAAAGCACATATTCTGCATCACCATGTTTTAAAATTCCTAAACTACATTGCAAACTATTAATAAACAGTAAATTAGGATTAGAAAAATGTCACAGTTAATGTTTGGTAATAGTGACAATTGGACCTTAAAATAAAGTGTGACATGTATTTTGTATAATTGTAACTATATCTTACAGATATGTTTATTTTGTTTTATTTTCGCATGAATATGACCATGATTTAGGTAAAAAAAAAATAAAAAATAAAAAAAACCTGTTAAATGGTTAATGGTTTGAAATGCTTTAAAATAACTTTGTTTCTTAGGGTTGTGTGTTACATGTATTGCTGTTTAATTAAGATTTATTTCAGTGTTAGTATCTCACCATAAGTGAGATTTGTGTGAATGACACTGAGCTCCTTCTATAGGTGAAAGCTGCTTGCGATGGGCTTTGGTTTACCATGTGACTTTCTCATCATCACCTGCATTTGGTGCTTATCAGTTTATTCCAAAACTACAAAACAGATTTCAGTGCTTTAATAGGTTGGTATATTAGCATTATATCAGTGTCACATTGTCACAAGAACCTGCACCCACGTTGCACACACACACACACGCACCAGCCACAGATCCCAGATCAGTCACAGCTTCGTGGTCCCAATCACCGGAATATTAGATAGATTCCACTCACCTGTGCACTAGTTAGCTGGCAGCCTCACAGTAACTCATCGGCTCAGCTCAAGGTCGCAAAGCTCACGAGCAACCTGCTTTTGCCTGTCTGACCAATGCCTTTCCTCATGCAAGGATTTGCTTCACCAAAACACTGAATATACTTATATTACCTTGTTTCACTTTTCTTTTCTATTCTCCCACAAACTTGTGCTGGACTGTCCACTGCCTGAAACTGTGCCTGGTGATTTGACTTACACATACTTGCCTCACAGTTTACTTCCTGAGGCTGTTTCCCACTGCTGTAAATAAAAATAATTTAATTAACCTCAGTTCTGGGTTTGCTGCCTTCTCTGAGCATCAGACATATCTGACAATCAGTTCATGATATTACGTATTTAACAGTAAATTTAACTTAAAACCGTAAAACCTAAAATGTTGTTACCATATTTTTTACAGTCGAACTCCGGCAACCACAGTTGCCATTTTTTTTTTACGTGAATTAAGAATTTGTTTTATTTATTTATTGTTTTATACAGTGTACATATGACAGTTGTGCATAATTATAAGTAGATTTGCTGAGGAAATACAAGTAGTGAAAAGCAATGAGTCTGGGTCAGTGCTACAGACACACAAACCTACACAGCTAGGCTTGGTAAAACCCAAAGTGCCTGTCACACGGATATGGAAACGCTGTGGGGTGTGATTCAGCAGCAAGCGATGGAAGTCGCGGCTCTGCGGCAGGAGGTGGTGGGG
>JAUYWG010000057.1:5097545-5118984 GCA_034779775.1 Enteromius afrohamiltoni | reverse complement strand
TCGTAAGGGGGACTGGGCCGACGTCTCCGATTGGCTTGGTCCGTCAGGCGTCGGATGGCGCTCTGGAGGTGGACGTGGGCAGCGTCCCAGGTTTGCTCGCTAGGCTGGAGCCAATGATCCACGGCGGGGAGGTCAGAGGGCTCTCCAGACCAGGGGAACAGTGGAGGTAACTTGGCGGGTTCCCCATGTCTTTGTGACAGCACTGCGCCGATGCCGTTGGTTTGGTGGTTATTGGCTTGCCACTGACCACCAAACCAAAAAATAATATTATTATTATTATTTATGCTGCTCTACTATTCTTAACATAGGAGGGTGTCCCTGAAATGGCTGCTCATTCCCTGTCTTGACTTTCATGGAGCTCATGAAATGGACAGGGAACTTGGAACAGTGCCATACCGCCAAATGTTTCTTTCATATTACGCAAATAAATATCACACTATAGTTTATACTAATTGTAATAATAAAAATAATAATTTATTATTATAATAATATAACATTAGGTGTTTCCGGTTATAGAAATTTTGTGCAGTATCACTTAATTTGGTACCTCTGCTGGTACCTTTAGTTGTCTGTGATATATTTTTGACTTAAGAGTTCCTGACTGAAATTAAGCTTCCTGCGTGAGTTCAGGCAGGTATCGTAGTCAAGCTCTTCGAACCCAGCCCCCATCAGCTGATCACACAGCCAAGCTCACTATTGGCAAATTACATCATTTAAACACTGCTTTCATCTGCTTGCTTTGCTGCTTTCTCTGTATGCTGCTAACAACCCACCCCCTTCCCCATCTCCTCCTGCTGTGGGTTCAACTTAAAACAATATCATACTGTTGTCATTGGTGCTTGCTCTGTTCCGGGGTGTTTATGCTACTCTACTATTCTTAAAATAGAAGAGTGCCCCTGAAATGGCTGTTTATTCCCTGTCATGGCTTTCATGTAGCTCATGAAATGGACAGGGAACTTGAAACAGAGCCATACCGCCAAATGATATTCATATTATGCAAATAAATATATTATAAACGTTTAGTTGTCTGTGATATATTTTTGACGTAAGAGTTCCTGACTGAATAATATCCGTGAGTGTAACGCAAGAGGAGACGCGAAAGACACGCTATGAACGCAAACGATCAACAAACAGATAGGTTTGATATATACTATAGGAAATATTGAGGGAGTTAGGTTGTAGGTAGGCTTTCTCTCTCTTATCCCCCCTCAGTAGAGGTCTAACCTCTGCAGAGGTTTCATCCCCAGCCTCCACAGAGACCCTATAATCTCAGTGCTCTCTAGGGTTCAAACAACTAGAGCTCTGTGTTTGCCGACCTCCCGACTCGCTCCTTGGACAGCACGCCAATTACACTTAAATTGTTTGTCATAAGGAAGCACAAACTCATGAAACGCTTTTCTTTATTAAAGACCGTTTTTAAATATAAGCATTGGCATGGATGTAAGCATACACACACTCAAGATAAAGTCTGAGTATAAGCATATTTTAGAAATAAAGACCCTGATCCCAGAGTGGATAAATGTGAAAACGACTCCTTTGCTTTATCACATATAAATCTAATTCGTATATTTTTTTTAATGATGATGTCATCAGCCCACATCTTGACCCTATTCAGACACCGCTGCATCACATAACCGCAACAAACAGAACAAACACAGAATGAATGTCTTTTCAAGTCAAGTTACTTTTACTTATATAGCGCTTTTTTAACAATACAGATTGTAGCAAAGCACTGAACATTATTAAGTAGAAGAACAGAGTGTTGGTAATGTATAATGATGAGAATTAAACTATTTATTTATCAAATGCAGAGACAGTCTCTGTAGTCATGAAATTATGTGCCCCCAACTAAGCAAGCCAGAGAAGACAGCGGCAAGGATCCAAAACCCCACCCCAGTCTTTAGACTAACTAACATTAATACAGATTTGTCACTGAATAAGGGTCACTGAATCGACCCTTTAAGTATAATTAAAGAAATGTCCTCTATATAATATGACAGTGTGTAATATTAATGCGACATGATATTTGTCATGTTGGCATATCACTTCACTGCCTTGTGCAAATCTAAAAAAGGGTTTATTGACCAAAAAAAAAAAAAATACATATTTGAATTTTTCTTTGAAAAGCTTCTATTTCCTTTGTTTTAACTGACAATATGATGAATTGAGAATAATAAGAAGTTAATCTGTTCATATGTTTTCCATTGATGTTTCTTCACAGAGGGAGCCTACAAACTCTTTCCAGCATTAAGCTGAAGATGTAATTGTTCCTGTAAGTAATATTTTTGTTCATTACAGTCTATTTGAATCCACTAAAATGAGCTTGCTGCTGTTTGTTCCTTATTTTGCTTTTGTAGAGCCCGCAGTAAATCTGACATGCTTTATTCCAGCTGGTGTCATCATATCGGCTTGGGCTGTGGGTTATACCACAAAAATATATGGCTGTGCTTGAATTGTTTTTAGCAGAATAGTACACTTTAAATTCCATTAGTAAATGTAACCCGCACAAGGTTACTGGAGTGCAACCCTCTATTCCGCCAGAGGGTGGCGCGTACACCCCCAGCGAATCTTTTAATAAAAAAACAATACACCTTTCCTCCGGTGAAGACGCTGCTAGAAAGCAACAAGGAGTGGTATGAAAAATATCCTCTGAAGGAAACTAATTCAAAGAAAAATCTCTAAATATATATTACTAAGTATTGAAATATTGTGTGCCCATTAGGTTGAACAATTATGAGAGAGAATTAAGCCGCATGTCTATGCGAGCTCTTCGAGAAATCTTCGGTAAGGATGATAATACGAAAGTGTTATGCTGACTGTGCTAGCTCTATTATGGTGCAAAATACAGTTCTTCTAAAACCAATCGGAGCTGTGACCTTGATTATTGCTGTTTGATACCATATAGACACAGATTCAGATCGTTTTATGTTGTTTGAGATGCTCTTAAAAGATTGTTAATCGCGCTAACCGCGGGCAATTCAAATCTGAATGTGTTTTAATTTTAGTTCTGCTGCTAGCTCAGCTAGACTAGCCACCACTGTAGCAGATCGTTGATGGTATTCACACCGCTAAAGGTGACTTTATACTTTATACTTTTGTTGACTTACAAGTCAATTAATTGAGTATCATCTTACAATCTGATGTTTATAATGTTATTAAGGTGCATAAATTGATTTAAAAGGTTGAAACCCCCCCCCCCCCTCACAGTATAGAATTTTATTTCTATACTGTGAGATGGAAGTACATAATTGATTGTTGTTCATTGGAACTGACTTATGTTATGTAGTGTGATGTGTACCTGTTCATTTACATAATGATTAGAGTATATATATCCTTTACAATTGGTTGTATTTGATTTGACAATTGAATGGAGAAAAGTTATTAGATTTGAACAGAAATGAGGCAATATTAACTAATGCATTCTGTACTGTATGTATAGATTGGTTTTAGAGAGGGATTGACATCTGAATCTGGCCCTGGTGGTCAGTGGCAAGCCAGCCGCAGAAGTGAACAGACCAAGAGCCTGGTGTGGCCAGCCGTGGCATCTTTGGGAACCATCATCATCCTGTACCTTCATTTAAAACCCAGATAAGAACACACGTAAACCTACCCGGGTAGTGAAGAGAGCATACACACTCCAAGATACACACACACACACCAAGAACTTCCATGGACTTTTTTTTTTTTTTTCCTTCTTTATTTGAAATTATTTGTTTTGGGTTTATTGTGCGCTGTGCACTCAGGAAGCTGGCTTAGGTAGGCAGGGAGTTTGAATAACCTTCTTTAATTTTGTATAATACATTTCTCAAATTTACCCGTTTTGTGTTGTCTGTTCTCTGCTGACCTTTTTACTGTTTCAGGCTCCGTAGTCGTACCCTTCTGATATTAGCCATCTTTAATTTACAACTACTTAAATTAGTTGTTGGTTACAATGACCTGAGATCTGGGTTACATGAACCTTACTTATTACCTTTACTTAGAAAGGTGTAAGATATTAAAGGGAAATTAATTAACAAATTAATTCATTAATCAATTTTGGGGAACAGTCTTACATTTATAAATGTTTCCTTTAAATTAGCTCTATGCAAATGAGCTCAAAGGGGCATTCGATTGCAGTTTATCATAAGTTTGAAACATGAAATACACTTAGTTAATTAATATGTCCAGCATCTTAATCAATAAGAATATTTAAAGTTACTTCAGTTACTTTAATCTGTGGCCAACAAACTAAAGAACTATAGGGTTTCTATCTGTCAAAGCAGGGTAGCTTTAGGATCTTTGGCAATGTTGATTTGTCCAAACACAATACACAAGACAGTTAGTTCAGTTTTTAGTTAATAAATGAAACAAAATTTATTTGTTGAAAACCTAATCTACTGTACAAACACTACTACCTGGGATTACACACACACACACACACACTGTCTAAAAGATGGGAATTGGAGTTCCTGAGATTACCAAACATTTGCTATTGGTCGTCTGAAACCACAACCGGCAAGTAACACTTTAGCAGAGAATTTATCCTTAGCTTTTAACCTCAAAACTTAGTGGCACCGTCAGCAAAGAAGGGAAACATTCGTGTTACCAGTCAGCGGATGCTCTCGTCTGAAGCAGGTTTCTGGTGTCCTTGCTCTAGTAGAGGATGGGTTTGACGAGTTCGTTGCAGTTGACTGTTTGGATCTTTTGTAGTTTGTCAAACAGTTCTTACGGTGTTGTCTAGAAAGGAGGAAGCGGAGGCGTCTGGTTTCTTGACGGAGAGTGACTGGCTTGAACTTCTCTAAGTTCTGAGTTTCTCCGCGTTACTTTGTGGAGCTCCGCTGCTACCCTCCTTCTTCCAAGATGTAGAGTTGCGAGTCTTTGAGAGTGCACGGATGATGTTGTTATCGCGCTGAGCCTCTGGTGTTGTTGTTCTCGCTGCAAATGGGTTGTGGGTTTTGTGCGCGTTTTGAACTGCGCAACACATTTTAACCTGTGGGATTTTGTCCCTCCCACAAAGTGGTTGGACCAATCAGCAGGCGGGCGGTCTTCCCTTTCCACATTGCCTTTCCTCAAATACATATTCTGGTTCATTAACCTGTATTAAGACACAGTGTGGAGGAGGGTGTTCCCAAAGTTTGATATCTTAACATCCTGTCTGCGTTTCATTCATTAATTTCTCCATTCATTCGTCATAAGAATACACAGAAACACATTAAATGATAAAATACCCAATTCATGAATGAAATATGTGACATACACATTGGCCTCTGATAGACATTAACACATTTAGAAATCCCTCCCAAATGTTGCACACTTTATCTCTGTCCCTTTGTTCTTAAGACTGAGAAAGTGCGCGCTCTCCTTCGGGAGTGTGCGTGTAAGAATGTGTGTGTCCGAGTTCTGCGGGTGACCGGGGTCATTTATGTGCAGAGTTTCCCAGCCCATGAATTAAAGCTATTGTTTACGTAAATGAGTCCCTGTCCTGAGTCCAGCGTTGATTCTGGTTTCTACGTTGGGAAGCGAGGAAATTAATTAATGATTCTGCGTATTTTATGTGGTTGGTTCCCCACAAAGGTAACTAACTTAGCTACCTCCTTAGGTAACTTAGTTAGACTTACTAGGATTAATTATCTTACTTGCTAGGATAAATAATTTTATATTATAATTAAACAACAGAAGTAGTAGTAATGGAGGTTAGCGCATGTGTAACTGAGAAAAAAAAAGAGAAACAATAAATTAAGTGTGAATGGTGACAGAATGCTTGTTTTGGTTATAATATTTGTTCTATGTAAAGGAATATGTTATGTTCACTGTTAAATTGTATAATGCATCTTGGAGAAAGATGGAGACCTACAGGCAGGAAGGGTTTTGATGGGCGGGGTCAGACAGCCATATTCTCAGTTTATTCAAGCAGAGAATGATGGTAGGTGAAAATGTTCCTACGCAATCATTAAAAAAAGATACATAAGTGTATTTGTTTGAAATGTGTTTTAAAATATATATATATTTTTAATCATTTCATTCAGAAGTGTAAAATAGTGTGTAGCAGAGTTGTGTGTTCTACAGGTGGTTGTGCACGCCATGTGCTAATGGTGTCTGCTCTGTAAATGATTTTGTGTATTTGCATGAATTTTTTTTTTGTGTGTATTTTCTGACAGCTTTTGTGTCCGGATCAGCAATGTTTATTGTCTGTGTGGTGCTCTCTTATCTTCTTCAGGTATGATGTATTGTTCTTTTAATGCCGTTTTCTGTCCTTTACGTTTAGAAAAAGAGAAAAAAGAGTCACATTCACATGTATAAAAAAGTGTTTATTAACTTCTCAGTTTATTGAAGCAACAGTGAATGATGCGTTTGTGACCAGATCAACAATGTTTATTGTCTATGTGGTGCTCTCTTATCTTTTTCAGTGAATACTAAAAATTAATATACTCAATCAAAGTGCTTGTCAGGTGGTCAATGTTGAGACAAAAAACACACAAAACGAGAGGGGTTACACATGCAAGTGAGCAATGGTTTGAATTTTCACGCTGAAGTTGAGGGAAGGAGAGCGACTGCCTCTGGATAAATACTGATTGTTTCTACACATGCTTCTAAAGATAAGGAGCCAATATGAGCTTTCAGCAGGTTATTAAAGTCAATATTTAGGCGCCACTGATAGATTTTTTCAACATGCCCTCCAACCAATATGCTCGTATAGGTCGTTTGTACATAGCAGCGAAATATGACTCATCAGAGTGTATACTACACTGGCGCACCTATCAGCAGCAGCAGGACAGTAGCACATTAAGGGTTAGTGTAGCTCAGGTTGTGGAGCAATGTGTTGTAAGACGAGACGTGATCATGCGATTGTGAGTTTCGAACCCAGGGAATGCATGCACTAGTGAATCCCTATGAAACATGATTTTGCTGCCGTTTTCTAACAGGTAGTGTTACGAGCCAGATTGTTGCTAGGTCTAGGGCGAACGGCACGCAACAAAATATCAACAACCGTCATAAGTTAAAGAAACGAAATAAATCCACATTACAACATAAATGAGAGGAAAAAGTAACATGTTTATTGTGAAGAGACTATTAAGAGGGTTTAAAAACTTGAAGAGGGGGTTCAGGCCAAAATAAACAAAACACATGTAACTGATAACAGAATCTAACTAACCTGCCAAAAGAAAAAGAAAGTACATCCAAACACCCTATCTCCTTAACTAACAGAAATAGGGAAGAAATAGATTCAAAACTGAAGTGGCACCCCCTCTCTGCTGAACCCCAAACTAAGTTAACAATTACAGAAAAAACATAAGGCCTCAACACAAACAAGTCAAGTCACTTTTATTTCTATAGCGCTTTTAACAAAACAGATTGTAGCAAAGCACTGAACATTATCAAATGGAACAACAGAGTAATGGTAATGTATAATGACCAGATTAAGCTTTATTTATTAAACGCAGAGACGGTCTCTGTAGTAAGATGACGATAATCACTGAACAATAAACAAACAAACAAATACTGGGTTTCTTAATTATGAAGATCAATATAACACAGAAGTTAGTTAACACAACTTTACTCAAAGGATCCAACTTAATAAAGCTAGAAAATCACCATATAAACAATAAGAAAACTCAAAATGGTGGATAAGGATCCTCACAGCAGGCTCTCACACACACACAGCCACCCTGGGCAGTGTTAGGAATGCTGTTTAAATCCCAACTGCTCTCTCTCATCCTACAATCAGTGGGCACAGCCAATCATGGATGTCAGGTGGTAGCCATTTTCCTACTTGTGAGTGGAGGAGTGACACAGAGAGAGAGAGAGAGAGAGAGAGAGAGAGAGAGAGAAATAAATATGTCCCAGGACGTAACACCTTCACCACACAAAATAAAAATTGCAAGAAAGATAATTTTTTAAAAACATGACAGGACAAGTTCTGATAAATCCAAAAATCTAAGTTCGGGACAATGCGTCAGCTACCAAGTTATCAATTCCCTTTTTATGGCCCTTTTTGGAGAAAAAGGATACAGGATGTTCAACTCCAACTTCGTCTTCCTGTAACAGGACTGCTCCAGCTTTAGGGGTGGGTTAGTGTGGTCATTCATACAAATTACCCAGTTAATCACAGTGAGATCAGTGTGGAATGTCCGCATACTGCATTTAAACAAAATATGCATTGCGATCGATAATGACAGCAATACATAATTTCATGACAACATATGCAATACGCTAGAGGGCACCTACCTTTAAAACGTAAATATAGGTCATAATACGGTACATGCACAAGCAACCTATAGAGTTGTTTTTTGTTGGAAGACAGGCTGATTTTATTAGTTAGGCCAACAGTAATCTTTTGCAGTGTTCCCACTATAATTTTATAACAATGTGATGCTTTAATCACTTTTTGGGTGATTAAATGTGTGTTTTAAAATGTTGGCTGTATTTTAAATCATAACAATATATTTTTAATACATAACAATCATGTAAATTTCGTGAATATACATTTAAGATTAATTGGCTCTTTGTCTTTCAGTAATTGGAAATAGGAATAATAGGAAATGTTCCTTTTGAGTTGGTTTTATGACTGAGACCTCAAATAGATGTGTAAAGAAATACCTTTTCTTTCTTCCTGCAAAGAATGCTGATAATCAGAAATGAATGTTCTCTACAAGCCACAAAAATTGCGGAACTTGCTTTTACCTAAAGAATTATTTTTCATATTTAGAACAACGGCCTTCTCTGAACAGCATCTCATCACACAGGCCTCAGTACACTGGAGGTGAGCTATTTTATTAGCTGTTATAATCAGCAGTTTTGATTTCAAATTATTTCTTGCAGATGCAGTACACCTGTAACCACTATATTTCGTATTTATTTATTTCTTATTCACTATATTTTTTTATTTCTTAATTTATTTTTGTTTCAGATTTAAGAGGAAATTTGATATCAGCAACCCCTAAAATGTATGTTGCTACTTTAATTGTATTGAATATTGTAAAATAAACAATAATGCCTTCTTAATTTAAACTTTGACACAACTGCATTGTTTTTGCATTTCTGCTTAGGACTCAAAATAGGACTCAAATATTGACAAATTCTGCATCATGTCTGTTTCATTCCAGTAACATATATTGCAGTTATAAACAATATATATTGCAATTATAAACAGAGATGTGAATTTTGTGAAGAGTTTTGAAAAAGTGACCTAAGTATTGAGAAATGTGTCCTAGCGTCTGTAAAAAACTGTAATTTAGAATTAAACTGACAGAGTGTGCCTGCCTCCCAAACGGTATTAGATAAACTGTTCCAGAGTTTGGGTGCTAAATAGGAAAAAGATCTGCCACCCGCAGTAGATTTTGATATTCTAGGTATTATCAAATGGCCAGAGTTTTGAGAACGCAGCGGATGTGGATGACCATAACGTGATAAGAGCTCGCTCAAGTACTGAGGAACTTTAATTTATAAGTAATTAACAATATTTTAAAATCTATACGATGTTTGATAGGGAGCCAGTGTAGTGTTGACAGAACCGGGCTAATATGTTCACATTTCCTGGTTCTAGTAAGGACTCTAGGTGCTGCATTTTGTCTATTTATCAATGAAAAAGGATCTATCTAAATGTCTATTTACATGTATAATTTAACAAAATTCTAATAATTTTAAGCAATTTTAGAATCTCCATAACACTTTAATGTGTTGTTGATTTTCATGTCATGCATTTTTAGTTAATGACTAATGAAGATGCTCATCATTCAGTAAGCGCATTTCAAAAATAATGGTATAAGCTAAACTAAAAAAAATAATCTATTCTGTTCTCAGGCTGATCTGATGTCATTAATGTGTCGGTTACAACCGTGGCTTCTCCATCACGTCCTCCAGTTCACCAGAGGGAGCCATCACCTGAGTACTGACTCACCTTTCTGACTCAAATTCCCATAATGCCTCATACCTGGGACTGACAAGAACACCACACCCTTGTGCTTGTTAGGAGCTGTATTTAAGCAGCACGCTGAGTTCAGTTCAGTGCGAATTCTTGTTCTTGCTACTGAGTGACATTTCTGAGCGTTATTATTCTGATTGATTCTCTGTTTTTTGACCTGGGACTGTTTACCGTTTACTGTGATCGTTATCTGCCAGCCCTGAACTCTGCCTGTGACCTCGACTGTTTTAGAAATCTCCATTGTTGAATCTGCTCCTCCTGATCTCTGCCTGTACAACTATTCTTAATAAAAGCTGCAAATGGATCCCTCTCAGTCTTTGGCCTCGTTACAGTGTCAAGCATGTTAACTGAATCACATTCTAAATGAGAGGAACTCGCAAATGTTGGTGCAGGCTCTGTTCTGGACCAGTCCTGGATCCAGAATTTGTTGTATCTGGTGTTCATTTAAGCTGAAAATGAATTAATGCTTTAGTTTTCCGAGCTGCAATAGAGTAATTCCACAAAAATATAACCATTTGTACAGTCAACATTTAAAAAAGTGAACCTCTGTTGTGTTTGATACATAAAATGTATTTATTTAACATTAATGTTATGATTACTATTATAAAAACATTTTATGTGAAGATGTAGTTTCCTTACATGTCCATATAGTCAGAAATATATAGTGATTTTAAATTGTAAATAAATAATGTTGGATGTATTTGAACAGCATAATTTATCTGCATCTGTAAATTTCATCAGTTTTAGCCAAAAGAATAATTATATTTATTTATTTAATTAAATGTGTGCTCACTAAACTGCATTTGGTTGATGATAAGTACAATAGCCTATATGACATGTTATTAAATAAAGAATGTTTTCTAATTGAATACATTAATTTAATCTGTAGTTTATTTACACTACTGCAAAGCTTAATTTTCATCATCAATACTCCAATCTTCAGTGTCACATGATGCAATATGCTGATAAAAAATTTGAATCGTGTATGCATGTTTATTTTAAAAGTCATACTGGCTTAAGCCAGTAGTACTGAAAGTTTATTGGTCAGGTTCAGAATATTCATCATAATATTATTTAGAATTGATATGGACACTTACTTTTTAGCGACTATCTGTATTGTTAAAACCTTTAGAAAATGAGAAAGGCATTGACTGACTATAGCAGTGACCAGTAACTGCTCAGGACATATTTTATTGTTTACAAGTGTTTCTCATTGATGTACATGTCAAAAATACGAGCATTTTGGGCTTAGTTTGTTTGGTATGTTGCTGATGTCCTGCTGTGGCCATATGATGTCTATCATCACCTCTATTACCGTCTTTGACTCTGCCTGCTGGTAGTTCATGCCGTGCTTGCAGAATCCATTTAGTTTCAATTAACTCTGCTACCATCCACCCCAGGGACACGGCCCTCACCTGTTCTTAGAGCTGCCAGCTCCGAACATTCACCTGCCTTGTCCTTAAACTCGTGTCCCATTTTGTAGATTTAGTGGTGAGGGTCTGTCTCGAAATAAATGCCACAGGTTTGTGTGGCCTTACTGAGCATGAAAGTCATTAGTAGTGTTAAATGGTCAGTGAATTGGGAGGCTTGGCTGCTTTGCTTGGCGCTCAATAGCCAACTGAAAGAAAATTAACATCTGCTGTGCTGGGAGACCAGTGTGTTCTCTAGTTCTCTCTTTCCCTCACAGCATTTTGCTTAATTTTCTGACCAAGAATCAACAGTGCCACCTTGTGATCGAGCACTTCTGTTTAATTCAGCAGCTTTTATTGGGAGTGGTGTATATAGTGCAGCACGCTAGTTGACGAAGGTCTTGGCTAGATTCAGATGCGGTTAAACAAATATCAGTGTGCTGGTGTTTGTACTTATGCAGGCGGGGATGTTTGTTGTCAGTACACTCGTGCACATTGGAACAAAGCAATGTTCAAAGTTCAACATTTTTTGCAAAAAATTAGGCTGCACATTTCCCTTGAGCAAAAAAACAGCAGTCACTGGGTTATATTTGTAGCAACAGTCAAAAATACATTGAATACATTGAATATTTAATTTTTTTGACTTAATTTCATGGGATTTTCTCAATATCAATTTTTTTTTGCACCCTCAAATCTGAATTTTAGGGTTAAATAGTTGTATTCCAGACAAATATTGTCCTATCCTAACAAACCATCAACAGAAAGCTTATTAATTCAACTTTTAGATGAATTGCTTGTTGTATTCTTCAATTTGAGCGAATAATGTGGATCATTTCCATTGTTAGCCATTTCTAAAACCCAACCCGAGTTACTACAGTACAAATATGTGCAAGTTTTGGCAATGGATATATGATTAATTGTGATATTGTAGGATATTACTTTGACTCACTTTAAAACATTCGTTTTGGAAGAAAAACTAATATTACAATTTCAAATAATAATAAGTTATAATTAATTAATTTATTGGTCTAACATATAGCTGTTAATGGAAATACTTCATATGTTCACTTGGAATTAAGTATAAATGGACTATATAATTTATATATAATTATATGCATATATATTATGTGCATAATTTTGTCTAAAAAATATCACAGACAAAAGCTTATGCTTTGAATTATAAAATAATTAAAATGTGGTGTTACATGATCTCTGAGAACACAAACTATTCTTTGTTTTGAATAGTTTAATTAATTAATTTATTTATTTGTTTATTCATTTTTCCAATAATTTCCATAATATGTTCGGATTTTTCATGAGTGTTAGATGCATATTCATGTGTCTCTGATTAGGCCTTTTTAACTGCCATTGTGAGCATGCATGAATATATCAAATCCAGCCTTATCCACACCACCGATCATGATTCTGCCCTCAAAAGGATTCACAAGCACATGATGACATTCAGGCTTGGGCAGAAACATGTGAGGAACTGCCATATGGTTGAGAGCCTTTGCCAGAGTTATGGAATGAGTATCATCCTGATGTGATCCTGATGTGATGTCATCCTGCGCACCCGCTGCATGCATATCTCCAGTAAAAAGGCTTTTATTTTATTATTATTATTTTTTTATCTTTTAGAAGAAACAGACATGCCCAGCCTGCTGTGTTGAATTTATGGAGGACAAGGTATTGATTGAGCACACTATCCTGGAGCATGAGCTCTATCATAAGGTTAAAGGTTAGAGAGGTGAGGGGAATGAACTAGAGGCTATCTCATCCTTCCCTCTGCTGTGCAACCCAAAACATTCTTGTATACATTTTTACCCTTCTTTTTCAGAGATGTAGTAATGAAAAATGCATTCAGTTGAAATGAAGCATAAATTGCTAACAGTCTCCTTGTGTTTTTGTTTTCTGGACTTCTATTTTTGTTTTCAAATTTGTATTATTATTATTTATGCACTTTTATTGTTTTAAGGTGTGAGATTCACAAAGAAGTCATCATTTTTATGGCTTTGTTTTATCTCTATGCATTTGAATAAAAAAATAAAATAAAATAACTGAGAGCCAACAAAGCTCTTTGTACAGTGGAGTATAAAGTCTGAGACCACTTTGAAAGTAAGTAAATGGTTTATAAGTTTTAAGACTGTGCACAATTTAGAATAAAGAAAAGTTAAGTCATTTAAACCATTCTTGCATTAGTGGTCTTAGACTTTTGGATCCTAATCACAGCATACTGTGAATTCTGTGGAGTCCAATATCTTTTAACTGTGTTTCAGTGACTAGAGCAAGCCTAACAGGAAATGATCAATGCTGCTAAACCAAAATATATGTTATTCATTTGCAGGACTAATGAAGAATAGCATTGAGGCAACAACAGAAAGTATTACAGAAGATATTAGCGACAGTAAGACGCTCAAAGTTTGAGATTAATTTGAATCCATTTGTATTCCTTGTAACACTTTATTTTGATATTCCACTTTAGACATTTTACTAACAGCAAGTAACTTATTAGAAGACTGTCTGCTTAATATATTCACCACTTTATTTTTAATAGGTCTACAGCATACAACATACTGACTATGAGTACAAGTACTGTATATGTGAACTTATTGTATAAGTCCACTAACCCTATACCTACCCTAACAGCCTAGTAGACATGTAGTTGCAAAATACCAAGAATTATTTGAGATGACATGTAGTTACAAAGTTAGTTATGGTTATTAGTAGCGTGTCTAAAGTGGGCTACCAAAGTAAGTGTAACTCTAAGTCTGTGGCGATAGTAATTTGGGCTAGTGCACTGACATATACCGCCATTGTACTTTGGGCATCCCAAGTTTGAATCCTGACTCAAGGACCTTTCCTGATCTCGCTTAACACCATATCTGCCTGATAAATCAGGTTACATATATTTATAAAAAATACAATCCAAATAGCTTTTTTTTTCCCAAGACCACATCATGTTGAGACCAAAATTGAAAAAGGCATATGTAGTGTCATTGTTGTTTGTTGTTATTGTTTTTTTTTTTTTTTTTTTTTTTTTTTTAAATTTTTCCTCATTAAATTAGTATCAAATCAATTTATTGCAGTATACAATAAGATCTACATAAAGATTATCAGCTTTATGCAGAGCAGCATCAAGTTCTGTTTGGAGTTGGACCTCACTCTGTAGGATTGGTAATCTTGCCCATGAAGAGAATGCTCTTGGTGCTGTCCTCCACAATCAGTACCAAGAAAGGTCGGTTGAGTATCACACTGTCTGGCAGGGACATGGGCATGATTTCTATCGTGGTCACAGCCGCTGCCTCTGTGCCCTTCTCATCCACACTGATGACTGCCTGATGGACAACCTGGAGATTGGGACCAAAATGTTAACATTACTATGTGCAGTTTTCAGAATTTTTAGGTGTAGTAAACATTGGTCGCGCTACAAGAGGTAGAAAAAAGTTCAAATATACCTGTGACACCTTGACTTTGACCTCTTCTGACATCCCAGAGAAATCTGCTGTGTCAGTGAATGCATCAGTCATTCCCATGTCCTTCAGAATGTCATTCAGTTTGGAAGTTGCAGAGATGGAGAACTTGGGCATGAATAGGTCCACAGAGCTGAAGGGTAGAAAAATAAAATAGGGTGTTTCAGAAACTATTTTACATTTTTAAGGTTCCCTAACTTCTGTGCAACTAAACAACAATCAACCTCCAGGTCAGAGGTCAACTAATGCATGTATTTAAATTTGAAGGTGTCACCAGTTCTACCTTCTGAAGAGTTTATCATGCCAATTCTTGAGATGGTGCCTGCAGATGGATTCTTCAAGCTCCTTCATCTTCCCATCTTCAGGAAGAACAATCATCATGGAAGTATTGCCTTTGTAGGGCACCATCATGACTGTAGTGTGGTTGACAGGGTCTTGATAAATGTCGTAGCGTCCGGTTCTTTTCATCATGTCAACTTGCACGGTGGTGTCCTTGTCCACTTTAAAGTCAGCTTTGTGGGTCAGCCTTGCATCAAATGGCTTATCCCACTTCCCTGTCAGGACAAAATGCAAGAACTTCAAGTTAGCGTCTACCAAGACACATCTAATTGTCATTATATAAATATAATTTAACAGAAAAAAAGTTAGTACCTCTGAAGTACATATAGTTAATCAGCATCATCACTGTATCGGGATCCAGGTCTTTCACCATTTGAGTTATCTTGTCATGGGTTTTCTTGGCGATGAACTTGTTGATCTCATCTGCCGCAATGTCAGGCTTGGAGAAGTCAACCCTGAGGGCTTCACTGCTGTAGTAGTGCTGAACATCCTTCAGGAACTGGTCGACCACTTTGAAGCTTTCTCTTATGGCCACACCAGCACCTGCCTCCAGCTGCATGGTGTCCTGACTATGACCAAGCATGTGGATCAAGTGCTCATAACCCTCGTTGACCTGCTGAGCCTGCAACCCGCTGTAACCCAGGCCGCTGTATATCTGTGAAAGAGTGCTGCCCTTGGCACCTACAGCCAGCATACTCAAAGCCATCGAGATACCGACTGGGGAGAAGAAAATGTTCTTGCCCTGGGCATCGGGATGGAGTGCAAGTTTCTTGTAGAGGGAGAAGGCGAAGTCAGCATTATGTGGAGCAAGCAGGTGGCAAGCATCGTCTCCAGTGTGGCTGGGATGGGGTTCATCCTTCCCATGGTGGAGATGGTGGTGGTGATCTTCAGTGTGGCTGCCGTGGTCGTGGCCTTCGTGGGGTGCAGCCCAGGCCATTGTTACCAGCAGAGCAGCGAGCACACAGCAATACATCTTTCCCCACATCTTTTCACCTGTGTTTTAGGACCAGAGGGTGAAAATTTTCAGAATCCGATGTTAAAGGAACACTCCAATATTTTTGAAAATAGGCTCAATTTCCAAGTGCCCTATAGTTAAATGTTTAAGTTTTACAATTTTTTATGTGTTCAGCTGATTTCTGGGTCTGGTGAAGCACTTTTAACGTAGATCATTGAATCTGATTAGACCTTTAGCATCTCATCAAAAAATGATAATTTTTCGATAATTTCCCTATTTAAAACTGGACTCTTTTCTAGTTACATCATGTACTAAAACATTCTGGCAAAGTTCCCTGATTATTTTGAGAGTATAATTCCTAGCCATATCAGCCTAAAGAATGTTTACTTTTAATTTCTGCCAGTCTTAATACAGTGTACACTACAGAAGAGTCAAATTTTAAATAGGGAGACCAGTAGATACATGTTGATATGCATATTAACTCTTTGTTTTCTTCTGAGCGAGATGCTACTGCTCTAATCAGATTTAATTATCTATTCTAAAAGTGCTCCACCAGATTCCCAAGACTGGCTGAATGTATTTGAAAATGGTAAAACTCAAGTGTTTAACTATAGGGGAGTTGGAAAGTGAGCCTATTAAAAAAAAAAATATATATATATATATATATTGTAGTGTACCTTTAAAATGTGCGGTAGTAACTTTACTACTAGCTATATCACTATTTCTAGGTCTAATTCGGTTACAATCAGGGCACTTCTAGTGAAAGAAATAATCATTGTCACTTACCATCAAAGTCCTCTTGATGGGAGACTGTTTGGAGTGGAGTGGAGTCAATTTATAGTCCTTTAGACATCAGCTGAGTAAAATATTTAAACATTAACCCATCCCATCCTCCCCCCTCTCCCGTTCTGTGAATACAATCACTCATGATTAGCTGTTGCTCTACATTCAGTGATGCAACACAGTTTTGGACTTCAGTGTCACAGGTTTTCAGTAATTTAAAGACCTGTGTGTGTGCGCGCTGGGTGATGGGATTAAGATAAAAAAAAAAAAACTTGCAGATCACCAATTTTTCCATATGACTGTCTACTTCTCAAAATTCAAAAAGGTCTTAACATTTTAAGATGGTGGTAATGTATTTCTCTTCCTTTCTTGTTTCCCTCCTTTCTTTCTGTGATAATCGGGTAAATACCAACACACAATTAGCGGTCACATTTTTTGCATTCATATTTTTCCCCCCTCTAATTAAATGTTTAAGGAATATGCAAATAAAAACATTTTTTGTTTGTTGCTTTTATAATTATTATTTGTATGTATTTATTTATTTTTGCTAACAATAACAATTCTGCTGATGCAGGAAATATTTCCATTTTCATTTAGTCATTTTGCAGATTTACTGTCATTTATTCCTATTTAATTATGCAGATGTCAACACATTCTCTTCCAAAATAAAATTGGATTTCCCAATCATTTATTTTGAGTTTCATCTAATATTTGTTATAGACACAATCACTCAACTAGTTATATACTGTGCTGTCAGAGAAGGAAGATTAAAATGAATAGCCTCACATGAGACAACACCAGATCATACTCCTTAGAGGGAGATGTACAACTGGCTGATCCGAAGAACATATAGCGAACATCCATGCCTCTCAAAAGGGTCTCTAAAGTATGTGGGTTTTTTTGTGTTTTTTTTCCCAAAGCGAACTCTGGGAGTCGGATTTCTGCAAATCTGTCAAAGAGAGAAGAGAAATCAATGTTTTAGACAGTGCGCAATGTCACTTTCTCTCCATTTTATTGGCATGTTTACAACAGTTGAATTGAAAATGAAGCTACTTGAGCTTGTTGTTTACAGAGCTGCAATTGACCAGAATATTGGGCTAAAGACAGCTTCTTCTGTACTGGATTAAATTGAAATATACAGTGGGTTCCAAATTTCTAAGACCAGTGGTTTTTAGAAAGTTTCTTTCTTTCTTTCTTTCTTTCTTTATAAACTATATTATCACCATAACTAACTGAGTGCAAATATATGGATTTCCTAAGTATTTTATGTATTTATTTATTTTTGCTAACAATAACAATTCTGCTGATGCAGGAAATATTTCCATTTTCATTTAGTCATTTTGCAGATTTATTGTCATTTATTCCTATTTATTTATGCAGATGTCAACACATTTCTACACATATGTGTTCCTTCAACACACAGGCTGTAAGAGGCAATGGTTTATCTAAGAAAGTCTTATAATTAGACATAGAATCAAGATGGCCACCAGGTACAAGGGTGGTTGATTAGGCTCCACACTTGCTGTAGGGCAGAGATCAGTGGATCTTCAGGGCACAAGCTGGGAGATGTTGGGTTTTTGGCCAAAATACCCTTGGATATCTTGCAGGATGTACACATTTAAAATATAAGCTCTGTAATAAACCTGTCTCTGATTCAGAAAACTTTGGTGAGTCTAAACAATCTTTTTTCCATAAACAATATAATGTGTTGTCTGGAGGGAAACAAACGGGCGAACTGCAAGTACTTTATGAAAACTCAAATATAAAAGGAGCCATCAACTATGCTGCACAGAAACAGTTTAAATTATTTCAGACTGTGAACCACACCAGAGTGATCTGGGATTCAAAACTCAAACCAAAGGGTATTTCAGGGGGCACCTGAATATCCAAAGTATTGTATCGAAGAGGGATCAAGTTAGGTAACTCAAACCTGGACCTTTTAGCGTTAAGTGATACTTGATTGTCTACCAGTACACCAGCGTGCATGATTGATGTTCCTAGTTATAGCTGTTACAGAAAGGAAACACCATTACAAAGAGGAGGGAGAGTCATGATTTAAATTAAGTATACTTTTAAATGTGCTTAGGTACAACTAGATATTGCTGGATTAGAATGTTTGGTGTTAAATGTTATATTGTCCCCAAAAATGAATTTTAAACTTGTGATTCTTTATAATCCACCCTCATATAAAATTTCTTTTTATTATAATTTAGAGGAAATGTTGAAGTTTTTTAATGGGCGTACGGAGCTCATCTAGGTTTACTTGTCTCCAATGAAGATCATCTCTTTGTTCTGGTACACCATCTGATCTGTATACGGACTGAGGAACAGAATAAGAGAGAGAGACTAATATTAGCATAGATGCAATTCTTTTTTTGATGTAACGAGTACATTGTGTGTTAAGGGGAGTGTTCCAGCTGATCTAATTAATGCAGCCTAACAATCCTTTAACAGGTTTGATTATTAATTGTGTATAGGTGTGTTAAGTGTAAGCCAGAGTAAAGAGATGTGTCTTTAATCTAGATTTAAACTGACCAAGTGTGCCTGCCTGCCTCCCGAACAGTATTAGGTAAATTGTTCCAGAGTTTGGGTGCTAAATAGGAAAAAGATCTGCAACCCGCAGTAGATTTTGATATTCTAGGTGTTATCAAATAGTATCAAGTTTTTAGAACGCAGCAGATACGGAGGACTATAATGTGATAAGAGCTCACTCAAGTACTGAGGAGCAAACCATTCAGGGCTTTATAAGTAATTAACAAAATTTTTAAATCTATACGATGTTTGATAGAGAGTCAGTGCAGTGTTAACAGAACCTAACTAATATGCTCATACCTCCTGGTTCTAGCAAGGATTCTAGCTGCTGCATTTAGAACCAACTGTAGTCTATTTATCAAGCGTGCAGAACAACCACCCAATAAAGCATTACAATAATCTAACCTCGAGATCATAAACGCTTGAATTAACAACAAGAACAACAACAAAAAAGAATCTTTTTCTCCATGCTATAAGCAGCAAACCAAAGACAATGTTATTGTAGAGCACTAGGGTTCTACCAGAAAGACTAGGGAGATGAAGTTTAGATTCTAAGTATTTAATTTTACAAATCATTGTGTGTATAAACACCTAGGTGTCTTTGGTGTAGACCCCATCTGTAGCTGAATGTGTAGCCGTAGATTCCAGCTAGTACTGCCTAAGACAAAGGTAGGAGCAGAGCCTACCACCTGCATTGACAGGGCCAACCTGGTGGTGGTGTGGAGGATGGAGAGGAACGTCAACGTCAGTATCTGTGAACACAGAACACGGTGAGTAGGGAGCTTATATATTCCTCATGTAGAATGACTATTGGTCAGGTTTAATTGAATGACATGACATAGCATTAAGTCTTCCTGTTAGAACTTGTGCTAAATTGTATTCCATATTAAAATTAAAATTCCAAATTAATTTCCATAGTAGCTTCCGTACCATTTAGTTCCTGTGATCTCTCAAGTTTTTCAATTTGTCTTAATGGAGCAAGGATTAGCAGCTTTGCTGCTTGCAAATAAATACTGTACATAATCTTTTGACATGTCAGTGCTGAACAAAAACTACAGCTAGTGGACATCTAACTGTTCAAACTCCTCTTTTTGGATCGTTTTCCAAGGGAAATGTTAAAAGATACTGACATTGATTAGTGGCCCTGACCTTGACGGCAAACAAATACATTCTGAGAAGCTATTGGCTAGCTGTAGTGAGGGCACAAATCTCACCCAGCCCACGCTTAGTGTAACATATTTGAACAGTTTGGCCTGTTTTATCTCCCCCAGATCCAAACACACACAGTTTGCTAGGAATAACTGAAAGGCTCATTATTGCTGAATATAAGCATTTGTTATAAATTTTGATGATTTTACATCTGATAAATTAAGTTAAAGTAATGATTTGATGACATTAATATTGATTATCCATAATATTAAGTTCAGTAATTTAGTGTAATTAGACAGCTGAAGTTTTACATGCACACCTGCTCTCACTCACCATATTCACCCACAGCATTAAAAGAACACACCTCAGCATCAATCATTGTCTGTCTAATCATTGTTCCTGTTTTGACTTGACTTGACTTGATCTTGAACATGTGAAGTGGACTCTCTACCATTGCAATTATCAGCATTCTATAATTGCTAACTTACATGCTGTGTTCCTCCTAGAGCTTCCAAGTATCTCCTGTCTCTCTCCCAGTCTTCTGTGTTGTTGACCCCAGTTGTGCACTTGCCTTGTGCACTGTCTTATGTTCCTGTCTTCTCTGAGTTTTGTCTAATTTGGTCTGTGTCCTTAAATTTTGGGGTAACTTCTGGATCATAAAATGTACCACATGTGGTGACCCTCCTCAATCGAATATAGGGCCTCCCAGATGGATGTACTATTCTGTTTATAGTCCATTTCTGTTTATATGTTTGTATATATATATATATATATATATATACACATATATTATTATATTTATATTTTCTAGAAAAAAAGTATTTATACAAGATATTAATTAATGAATTATATATCTATATTTTTATATTTTCTCTCATAAATTTAGTTTGTGCCAAATTAT
>JAUYWG010000057.1:5044698-5065592 GCA_034779775.1 Enteromius afrohamiltoni | reverse complement strand
GGGCCGAGGTCTCAGTGTTACGTGAGAGTCAGCCGGGCCGAACTCTAGGCACTCTTCGTCGACAGAGAAGGCTTGGAACTCCCCGACCCTCTTGATGGAGGCCTGCGCTCCAACTTTTCCTGCAGGAAGGCAAGCACGACTGCAATCAAACATCTCTGTGGGTCCTCGTGGCATGAGGAGCACCAGTCAATGAACAGACCCCATCTCAGAGCGTAGGCCTGCCTTGTAGAGGGGGCTCTAGACTGAGAGATGTCGTTGATCACGGTTGCTGGCAAGCCGGAGAGGTCTGCCGCGACCCGTCCAGGAGACAGACGTGCAGGTTTCAGAGATCGGGTCGTGGGTGCCAGATCGTGCCCAGGAAGAGAATCTACCGGGGCTGTGGTCCCAGAACTCAACAACCAATCATCCAGCCGAGACGTTTTGGTCGAAGGCGCACGCAACATCTCCAACCCGATTGCCTCGGTGGCACGGAGGAGCTTACCTGAGAGCTCAGTTGCCGCGGACGGCCCCTGTCCCGCACCGGCGAGCTCGTTGCTGCAACAACGAGAGAGCTTGAACTCAGAAAGGAACTCGTTTGTTTGTAGATTCTCTTCCAGCAGACTCAATTTCATTCAGACGAGGCTCCGAAAGCGAAAAGCTGCATGCGCAATCCAGCCGTGCCCTCTTATACTTACGCTGTGATAAGGTGCACCTGTCTTTCCAAAGGATTCAAAGATGATTAGTCTCTCAAGCGAGATCCCATATGTAACGTCAAAGTGATTCGACTGAAAGGGTAACTAAGCTTTTTTTCCCATGCTAGTATCCTCAGACTTGGATATATCATAACATAAGCAACATCTCACCCCTTGTAGATTATTTGCAAACCTTTTGAGGTTTTAACACATTGTATTTCTTAACAGCCTATTGTTCATAACATAATGGATTCGGATACATTAAATATTTGTCACATTCTGACTCCTTTATTAATTATAAAAGGTTTTACTGCATTTGCCTTCATATTATTCAAGTCTCGTTCCTGAGCACTCCATCATCTACAGCAAACCTTATACGTAACAAGTACGCCTTCCTTTGTCTAAAATGTCACAAAGTGTTTTGTTTACCACTTAAATGTGTTATTAAATATAGTTTTTGAGTATGCTGAAAACAACGTCTGCATTCCTATTTTGCAAATCCATGAGTAAAATTATCACGAACGTTTGATTTGCTACTGTTTTTGGGTCTGGAAATCAATTTGTTTTTGGTGTTGACACATCGGACAAAATTGGCTGTGAGAGAACAATTCCTAGTACATATTTCGAGCTCGTGTGGCGCATCTACAAAAGCTTTGTCTAAAAATCTTTCCGAGACGTTCTCTAGGTCGGCGTCACAAAAACAACTGAATATGAATAAGACAAGCACGCTCTCACATGCGCGCGCTCTGTCTCTCTCTCGTTTCCTCTCTTCTGGTCTGTCTCATCCTCGTCTCGCTGTTGATCCGTCTCTAAAATGATCGCAGACGCACATAAGATGTTGAGGATTCATGTACCTGGAGGCTGGAGCTGAACTCGACGATGTCATTTGGATGTAAATAGGTCACTCCGGTGGACAGAGACGACACAGAAAGCTAGCTTACCTGACCTTCCTGAAGCTTTAGTTATTGTTCTGATAAGTAATCATCATGGATCTGTCATTTATGGCCGCGCAGGTAAGGCATTTAACGCTTTTGTCTCGACTCTCGAGCTATAGTTAAAAAGACTGTCCATATAGGTATAATTAAAGTCATAAAGTCGGCTTGAACTTCACATGGAACTCATCTTTTTGAAGTCAGAATCTACAAACTTCAGCTTAATCATAGTCTACTGCACAGCAGGTTCACAAAGTCTAAATTCAGAACTCTACAGATGGCATTTAAAATACTGAAAACGTTTTATACTGTTTAATACTGTTTTAGGCTTTTGGAATTTGAAATGCACATTATTTATGTTTCTGCCCATATTAGGTCACTAATTGAATGCATTTGTGCACAAGTTTATGATGAACTGATTTGTGGAAAAGGCGAGACATTCTTCTTGTAGTCACCTTAAAAAAATCAGCCTGTGTGCGTGTAATTGGTTCAACAATATTTTACTTACTCAGACTTACTGAGGCAATCAGCAAGCAACCGTCAGCTTTCTGGCAACAACCAGCAGCAGTTAAATCAGTCCTAATCATATTTATATGCAATTTTAATAGTCTTAAATATAATCAACGATTATTTGTGTTTATTAGACCTTGAGAATGCCTGTGCAGTGTGCATAATTCAGAGAGTAATAAAATCAAGAAATGATAGGAACAACTGCAGACTTTGTAATGAGCTGTAGAGCAATTATTGGCGGAAGGCTAATGGGAGAGAACAGCAGTGCTCAAGCTTTGTAGTTATGTTTATTTCCTTGTGTTTCATTAACTTGGCAGGGGAAAAAAATCAAATGTATTCAGTGTTTCAACACTGCAGCAGAAGAAACTTACTGAAAAGGAAAAAGTATCATTTCCGCCTATGGCAAACACTTTGCTGGAGTTTGATAAAACATTGCTCTTTAATAAGCCAAAACCTGTGCTTGTTTTGGATGGGGACTTTCTTGTAGGCAGATGAGCAAGATAAGTTCTGCTTGGAGCGACATCAGAAAATTGCACAGACAGAGTAATTTAAAAGGATGTAGCTAAGCGAAGTGAACAACCGGGTGCAACTAAACAACATTTGCCTCTTACTGGATGAGCTATAGAAATAACTTTCTATAAGGTGTGTCACTGACTAGATTTTGCTGTGTGTGGATTTAATCCAAAGCCAGACAGAGATAGGTTACAGGGCATCAAAGAGTGATCTCTCCATTAGTGTTGTGTCTTGTCTCAGTGTCATCTCTGTTGACAGCCAGGAGGCAGAAGCTTTAATATTAATGGCTGAGACTAACCTAGAGACAAGTCATGGTTCAAACTAAACTGCCAGAACAGTGCTGTTCCAGAAGAACAGACATTACCCTCATAAAGTCAAGTCTGATAGGTAAGTTTTGGTTTGACTGATTTCTGATGCCAAGTCTGATCTATTTCAGAGCGGGCAAACTGGAGTTTCTATATAGCAGTTCTCGGTGGAGAGTTTTAAAGTCGCAGTTCAAGGCAAATTATTATTTTTTCAGTTCGGTTTCATCCCTCATTTGTGCCCTTGATGCAAATGAATCTTTGGCTTCATGCGTTTTGACAGGTACTAAAAGATGGCCAGGGTTTCTCACAATGGCCCTGATTGCTGGCAAGATTTCCGTTAATTCTCCAACTTCCCTCATTAATCTCATAGTGTTGTCTCTCAGGATTTAATTGAATTGCTCCATTTTGCTCAAATGGTGCGGAACAGTGAGCTTATTCTTTTTTGAATGAGCCAAATCGTATCAGTGAAGTTATAAAACTTTTTATAATATAATAGTGCAGAGAAAAAAAAAATCTGATTTTCCAACTGTTCAAAACAAGCTTTCATAAATGGTTAACAAGCATCTTTACACCAATAAAGTAAAAATGCTGCCTAAAGAAGTCGCATTTTAAGACATCGTACACTTCTGGGGGAAGTCTGGAGAACAACATTTAAGAATGATTATGATGAATAATAATAATTCAAATAATAACTCAATTATCAGTTAACATTTTTTGGTATTTCAGTGTAAATTGAACAAAAATGAAACATTCGTACACCGTGAAACTAAATTTTGTAGCTTTTAAACAAAACAAATGGCCACTGCGGTTGCCAGAATAATTTACAGAAAACTGTAAACACATTAACGGTCATAACCCATAAATTTTACAGTATAAAACTGTAATTTACAAACAAGAAAATCAGACTTTTTTTTTTACATTGATTTGTTCTAATTACTTCTAAAAACTGTACAATTAATAACCTTTTACTGTAAAATTAGCATTAATTTTACATTTAATTTTGGTTAAATGTTTACAGTTTTTCCCCTATATATTTACAGGAATTTACTGTTAACCTATTAACAGGTTTTTTCTGTAGAGTTGTACTTATTTTTTTTACACAAGACTTTACAGTTAAAATGACACTTATTTTTTCTAGTGTCATTTTTCTGTTCTTGAGGTTGCACATGAATGTTGTTCTCTTTGTCTGGTAATGTTTGTTTATGGTTCAGCGAGGCTTTGCAAGCTCTTTACATGGGTAATTAATCTTAGTATCAATAACATAAAGCGCTGTTTTACTCATTATCGCTCCTCTCATGTGTGTTGTTTGGTCCACTCAGTTTCTTTGTAATACCATTGAAGATGTTATGACCATAATTCTCAGTCTTGGTTCTTGGTTTTTCATAAACACAGTAAAGTTTGACTGGTTATCACGGTCCAGTTAACCCTGCTGGAAATACCATGAACACACCATCTGCCTGAAAAAAAAAAAAAAAAAAAGCATTGTTGGTCTCAACACACTTCAAATCCCTTTAATGTGCAACATCCAGCTGTTGTTTTTTACAGACTGTGTACACTTTTTTACAGTCATCATTATCTGCACTCAGCTTTAGGATTGTTTTCACTATGGCTGCACGTTTTGGGAAAAATGTCACATTGCGATTATTAAGGTCAAAATTGCGATTTGCGATTGCGATACGATATATAAGTGGTTTGACTCAACTTGCTTGTTATCAAGGAAAATGCACACACAGATTACTAATAATGCTGAAATCTGTATTTCTCAACTGAGATTTAGTATACAGTGCAATCTAGTAACAACAAATTAAAGCTAAATTGTACAAAATTGAATAACAGTAACATCTTTACATTACTGAATTAAATGACATTCAATTAACATTAATATAAAATTAAAAAGTCAAAAGTACAGATAAATTAAACAAATACCTATTTTTATATTTTTACATGTTGTCCCAAAACATTTCAGCAGGATGTAACACATACTTAGTATATTTCTTTTGGTATCTCTTGTCCAGTGTGCCAATTATTTTTTTCAAATCCCTCTTTGCTAAAATTGCGTTCACACCTGAGGTGACTTGGGCGACACTTGAACATATCGAATTTACACCGGTTTCACACTGCACGCGTCAGCAGCGCATATTTATTTCGGCGCCCATGCTAAATCAAATCACATGGCACACAGTGTTCGGAGAAGAACGCTGAAAAATACGACGAAAGATATGAAAGATGCTCGTCTATAGCCTGCTTCAGTACAAGCTGTCAATATAAAAGCACAATTGGCGCGCGCCGCTTCCGCACTGCTTATGCGTGCAGTAAAACTGGCTTGTTTAACGCGCCGCTTAATTAGTGCGAATCGCGCTGCAGGATGTCTAATTGCGTCTTTTCATTGACTTAACATGTAAATCACTCGTGCTTAACGCTTCATGCGCGTCTGGTGTGAGAATGAATATCTTATTAGGTCAACAAATACATTTGTTTATTTAATATAATCGCAACATGCTGTAATGTAATCGCATAGGCTGACATCGTGATTGTGATATTATTAATTGTGCAGCACTAGTTTCCACATTGTCTAAGGTCTTCCCTGCATTGTCAATGTGGAAAAAATCTCATTCTGCCTGTGCACCTTTTCATCAGCCTTTAAACCTCAGCTCATGCATATTGGCTTCTTTTATTTCCCCACTGGCTCATGGCTGCTTTTTGATTCTTTAACCATTTGTGTGATGGCTTTGCTGAGATCTTGCCTTGGGTCTAACACTAGACTCTCTGACAGTCCATGAATCCCTAATGTACACTACAGGATTGTGGGCAGTTCTCCTTTGGGACGACTCTGCACTAGCAATACTCTATAGTGATAATAAATGCTTTAGCTTTATCACCCGGCTCTTGACACCTTTTGTTAAATTTAGCCATCTCGTTAATCATATTGCATTTGCATCTTTAAAAGCGTCTTTGACATTGATGTATTTTTTTTCTGTCTTTGTGTTCTAGTGTTCATGCTCAATATATCACCAATTGTTTTAGTGAAAGGGTTCACTTGCTCTTTTAAGTTTTTCCTCTCAACTAGGAGTATAAAACCTGCCAAAATTGTAAATTCAAATGGACAAACTATTGTACTGTGAAGAAAAAAAATCATAATGACAATAATACATAATGACATAATTACTCACCTTTCGCCGTTTTTGAACCCGGACCCATCTTGGCTGAGCGAGATCCTGAGGTGGAACAAAGGACGCAACCCGAACCGGCGTCCTCTGGGAAAACGAGCTGGCGTCAGTAACAGGCTGAAGGCACACGCACACCACACTCCCTTACCAAGTGTCTTGCTCGCCAATGTACAGTCGTCGGATAACAAGCTCGATGACCTCAGGGCAAGGGTTAGGTTCCAGAGGGACATTCAGGACTGCAATCAGTCTCACTTTATATTAAGTGTCGCTAATACCTGTGTACTTACTACATACACATATAGGTACTATGGAAGAACACAGGTATTTGGGACACTTAATATAAAATTGGACCCTACAATCTTCTCTGCTTCAACGACACATGGCTGAACCCAGCGGTACCAGACCAAGCCATCCAGCTGGCCGAGTTCTTCTTGGTTTACCACATGGACAGGACACTGGACTCGGGTAAGACTAGGGGAGGTGGAGTGTGTCTGATGGTGAACAAACGATGGTGCGACAGAGCGAGCATTGTTCCCCTCTCACGCTACTGCTGAATGAATCTTGAACTTCTGACCATCAAATGTCGCCCTTTCTATATTCCTCGGGAATTCAGCTCGGTCATCGTAAGTGCCGTTTATATTCCACCTCAAGCGGACACGGACACTGCTATATGGGACTTACATGAAACACTACACCTTCATCAGACTCAATACAGGGACGTTGGACAGACCAGTCGATGGCCGCTCTGCAGTACGCGCTAGATGACGCAGACTGGGACATGTTCCAGCACAGCTCTGATGACATCAGCATGTTTACTGAAAGGGTTGTGGGATTTATAGGGAAACTAATGGATGATACGGTGCAGAAAACTATCATCAGGACATTTCCAAACCCGAAGCCGTGGGTGGATAAAAACCATCCACCCTGAGATCCTGCTCCACTGCCTACAACACGGGGCTCACCACTGGGAACATGGCTGCATCTAACGCCACGTGCAGAGCGGTGAAGAAGGCGAAGCGGCGCTACGGGAGGAAACTAGAGTTGCAAGACTAGACTCTAGGAGCCTGTGGCAGGGATTCATAATCTATAAAACACCACCCTCCAGATCGGGGAATGCGGACGCTTCTCTGGCTGATGACCTAAACACTTTTTATGCTCACTTCTAGGCTGCAGCCAGTCACGCTATTGACGCTAGCAATGTTAATGGCATGCATGCTGAAAGAGCCAGTGAGGATAACCATCAAGGAGCATGATGTGAGGAGGGCACTGTTGAGTGAGGTCTGATCTCAGACAACAATGAGCCTACATACAGGAGATTAAGAACCTGGAGAGTTGGTGCCAGGTGAATAGTCTCCACCTGAACATCAGCAAAACTAAGGAGTTGATAGTGGACTTCAGTACGAAGGAGGAGTGGACATACCAGCCAACCACAATCAGCGGGACCCTAGTGGAGAGAGTGGATACCTGGGTCCGACAGCATGGTGCTGGTGTAAAAAGTCTTAAGCACCTGAGAGGAAAGTCTAAAGTCTTTTAAGCGTTTTTACACCAGCACCATCGAGAGTGTCCTGACGGGCAGCATCACTTCCTGGTTCGGGAACTGCACCATGCAGGACAGACGAGCCCTCCAGAGAGTGGTGCGTTCAGCAGGGCAAGGAAGATAGTGAAGGACCTCAGCCATCCCTACAATGGACTCTTCTCTGCTGCGTTCTGGGAGGTGCTTCTGCTCCATGAAGGCGAAGACAGAGAGAATGAGGAGGAGCTTCTTCCTTCAGGCCATTCAGAGTCTAAACCACTCGACACTCTAATCCACTCAAATTCAGACCATCGCACATTTTCACTTTCACCCCGCACAATCTAAACTTTCAATTTGCACTACCTGTCAGTTGCAGTTGGCAGAAGGCTACGTGGGGAATAAAATAGTGGAATTTACATACCATTTTTCCCTAGTATGCCTCTTTACTCACTTTTACTTATTACACTGCACAGCACAGCTCACGGGACCCTTGCACTGACATACACTCTTACTCTTATTGTGTGTATATATACTTCATATATTTATATAGTCATATTCTATTATATTTTTCTATTCTCTTTTTATTCTATTTTATTGCTAGATTATTTTTTATAATACATTTATTTACTGTACTTATTTTTATATTCTACTTCTATTTTGCTGTTTTACTTAAATGTTTTCTTAATGTGTCAATTTGTTGGGGCAGTCGTGCAATTCATTTCACTTCATGCCGTACCGTGTATGTATGTGAATGTAACAAATAAAATTGGATTTTTTTTTTGTTGATAATAATAATAATAATAATAATAATAACAGTTAAAACAATTGAAAAAAATACACATTCTCAAGTAATGATAGTACATATCAGGGGTTTCATTTCTAAATGTTGCGCATGCGTAACATTTTAAAAAAAAATTATCCACCCACACATATATCCAGATTTATAAAAAATGAACTTGGCCTAAATATGTATTCTTTAACACTCAGACTTAAACACAGAAGAGGAAAGTCATGCAAGGTGAGATTTATTCAACATTCAGTGATTCTACAACAACAGCAGGCAATCAGAGTTGAATCCAAGTTAACTTGAAATGGTCAATACCAGACAGAGAGGTGCTTGGCGGAGTTTAACACAGCTAAGTAAAGGTAAATACTCAAGTTCATACCCCACAGGGGTTTAGCGATCTCCGGATCGTTTGTGCTCGGTGCAGGTGAGAGAGTGACTGAGTGAGGTTTTCTGATAGCGATCAAAGTCCAGTTTGAACAGCATCAAAAGGCACAGGTAGGCAGATGAACCAGGCAACAGGGTGAATACCTTGATCTCAGCCATCGAGTTACTAGTGAGTATGGCTTAAATGTCTGTTTGGGATTACAATCAGGTGCGCCTCATCAGTACTCCGGTGATTGCGTGCGTGTGAAGGTGACTGATCCGGGATCTGTTTGCAGTGATGGCGTGACATGTGCACCATTTGGAAATTCTGGACCATGCCTATGAGCTCTTATGGAGTGAGGAGTAATGAAGTAAATTCATTTAAAATACATTTTCCTCATTAATGGAGATAAAAACACTCTTTTTTTCTTTTTTAAAGAAATTAAAAAAGTAATTATAATGTAAGTTAAACAAAATTGCATTTAGACTTCTAGTGGATGCATTCGATCTCTTTTCATGTTTTATTGACAGCGAGGAGTGCTAGGTGTACAATAATTTTATATACATTTATACTTTCATAGATAATTTGGAGCACCTAATCCCGCCCCTACCCTAGACCTACCTACTGTACTTCTTAACAATATAAAACACCTAACAGGCAAATAAAAATATGGTCACAGGTGTTTATTGTAAAAACGGACCAAAAAGCAGTACCTCATGGTATACCATGATATTAATCATTACCATATTCACACACCATAATATTTACATCATACTTTATGGCACTGTTGCAATTGTTCTGTTTTTGTGTTCTGTTTAAATCAGAAAATGTCTTTACCTACATTCACAATAAAAAATCCTGCTGCTATTTATATGGAGTGAACTCAAAACATATCAGCTGTCACATAGATTCAGACCTATTTGTAAATCAGTTCATTAAATAGAGCTGACTGAGAGAGAATTCATTAATTGGGCTTCACTATAGTTACAGCTGACAGAGCATATATTCATATGGTGTGTCATGTACTGTCAGGGAGAACAAAACAGAAGCTTGTCTCAATGCTACCCGCTACTTAAAGTCCATGTGAAATCAAAATGGACTATACCAATCCACATACAAAAAAAAAATCCAATCCAAAATTTGAAAATGTTCCTCCCCTTCAAAATGATGGGTCTTCTCTGATGCATGACCTTATTAACCACTCCCCTCAAACTGTCAATGTTCTTTTCTGAATAAAAATCATCAACTTTACTACATACAAATAAATTTGCAGTAGAAAAAATAAACAGGCCACCACCTTTGTTTTCCTCATTCAATATTCTGTTTCTTTCAGAAGTACGTCACAATACCGAAGTGAAATCAGTCACAAACTTCCTGTTCACACAGACTTTAAGCAATAAAATAGCTCCACTACTGAAAAGGTACGTCATTTAACAAAGACGCTTCCGCTTCACCACTGAGAATTGCATATTGGCTGTTTGAAACGACGCTACTGCAGAACACCGCAAGTGATAATCTTTTAATTAAGGTTAATTTACGTTATTTAACAAGAGCCAAGAGCAGTCTGTGACACTAAAACTGAGCCAAAACAAGTTCACAAACTGCTGATGGGGAAGTTCTCTTTGTTTCAGTCAGCTGAACTAATGCCAGATGAACAATCTGGAACCTCCTCCTCAGAGACCCGAGTGTCATTCCCCACTAGCTAAGGATAGCAATGCCTGGATGGGTAAATATGCATTCATAAGGACGATGAAGGCAGTGGGACAGTTGCAGGAAGCTTGTTCAGCACTGCTGTGAATGAAAATGGGACTTCAGTGTAGGTAATGTCATGTAGTTTACTGCACACTGATTTGTTTGCTCTAGCCAGAGGATTCCTCCTCTCAGAGGTACAAGCTGATGGCTTACATAAGGTATTTTTCTTCCATCTGCCTCCCCTGTGTTTTCGTGAGCAGCTCTCCTACATGTGGTGATACTCTTATGTAAGGCACCACAGTTATGAGTGCATTTGATTTGAGCTCAGATAGAGAAATCTAATGTTTTTAACTGGACGTCTGTTGGATTTAGCACTTTCTGATTTTGCTGAGTTAGATGTGTTCCTAGGCCAGAGTATTTTGTTGACCCTGGAACAACATTTTAATCCAAAAATGTAGTGTTAACTATATCCCTACACCAAACCTAACCTTAACCATGAGTAATTCCTAAAACCAGAGAAAATGATAGCTGAATGGCAATGATGTAGGCACCACACATTCACTGTAAGCCTAAACTATAAACTGGTTCTTCAAATCTGATTGGTTAATCACAATGTTGTTCCAGGGTCAACAAAGATGTCTTGTTGCTTTTAGTAAAGTCAGGTCCTGCATTGGATTCGTCATAGTTTATGTCAGGTCAAAAGGTTAAATATGTCAAACACATATTGATTATGTAAGGAATAATTGACAGTGGGTCGTTGAATTACTAGAAAAATAAAGCGGCCATGGCGCAAAGCGTCAATGGTCAAGAGTCAATAATTCCGCTTATACTACAGTTACACCTCAAGACATCGATCAGATGATATATTTCAAGGTATTTGTCTGGTTTTTGTGCTTAGAACACTATTGTGAGTAGAATTTTTTCATGAACCTTTTCTAATATGTATGTACACATAATATGTACCAGACTAAATACAGTTTGTACACCATTTCCTTTTTACAAAATTAGAATCTTTTCAAAAACAAACCTTTAAGGTTCCCCCACAGTTGCAATCTCCAGGAACCTCAAAAGGTTCATTTTAAAACTTTTCTTCTGAGAATGTACTGTGCAATGTTATTTGTATAGACCTCATAATGAGACACATAAGAAGCTATACAAAGAGAACCACAACGCAGTAATAGTGTTGACAATAATGACACGTAACACTTAAAGGGATAGTTCTTCCCTTTACTGAATTAAAATTCTGTCATTAATTATTCACCCTCATGTTGTGCCAAACCTGTAAGACCTTTGTTTATCTTTGGAACATAAATTAAGATATTTTGATGAAATCCAAGATTTTTCTAACCCTGCATAGACAACAAAACAACTGTAAGATTTTATGGCTCAGAAATGTAGTAAGAACACTTTTTATCAGTCTTATAAGTGTACCTTGACACGTGTGTGCTTTCCTCTGCTTGCAACAAGGTGCAGTGGATCCGGGTTCTACATCAGACCACCGGCTCCTGCGTAAACAGGACCATGCAAATTAACTATGATGCTTATGGGAAAGTGTAACAGAAACTGACTTTTTTTGTCTTTTTAAATAAAGTTACTATGATATGTATTCTCATAGCAAGGTTGATGTTATGTGGGCTACGTTTCTGCTTTGCAGGGTCAAGGATTTTATAAAAAAACTATCTTTATTTGTCTTCTGATGTTAAACGATGATCTTACGGGTTTAAAACAACATAAGGGTGAGTAATTAATAAGATCATTTACATTTTTTGGGTGAACTATCCCTTTAGATTTTATTGTGTATAACAATTCAGTCTTCTAGTCTGCTCACAAAATGAATGAAGGACATTTTGTTGTGCATAAAAGTGGCAGTAAAAAGGAAAATGTGGAGAAAGAAAGTGTGTAATTAAAAAAAAGACGCCATCTTCATTTTAGCCTTGATTGCATATCATGAACTAATGAACATTGATTAAATGCTAATGGTTGTATTAATGCAGAGCCACTCTCTTACAGTTTATAACATATTAATATATTCACGGGCATGCAGATTATGCAGGATCATTCATTATGAGGCAAATACTTGCATTTGACAGAGCTAAAGCACTAAAAACGCTTATCTCAAAGTCAACTTTTGTTTTGGCAAACATGTTTCACGTTATCAGACCACCTACAAAAAAAGCTACAATTACTTTGTCAGTAAACCTTCAGGTACGCCTTTTACTCAGAAATGACTGTTAGAAGGTATGATTTTATCTTTATTTTATTAAAGTTATTACATTATTTACCACCCCTAAATCAGCAGTCTCAGATAAAATAATGCTTTGATATTTATTAGCCTTTTTGTTCAGCTACACACGTACGTCTGTAAAATTTGTTAAAGAGCACTTTGCCCGCAAAGCATGCCTTGTCTACAAACATCTAATAAACATCTTCTAAAAAAAGCAAGTTTATGTACTTTGTAAATCAAAAGACTTCTGTTATTTAAGCAAATATGCAAAAAACATCTGTCAAATGCAGTTTGATTAATATAGACAGTGTGATTCATTGCTATTCAGTTCCTCCCAAATTCCAAAAGACAAACCGAGTCATGTTTCATAACTCAGTCGGGTGAAGTCACTGATGGCTTGAATACATTATCAGACTGATGAATTCTAAATCATCATTTACGTTAAAACAGATTAAACCTAGCAAAGCGGACCCTGGTGTTTGCTAATCTTTCATCTTTCTAATACATATCATTACAAAGCTATTTAGTGGTTCCTTTCTCTCTGCTTTTCTCATTTTATATCTTGATGCAGTGTGTAACAGACACTTGTGGCAAATGCCTTTATCTGTTCACGACATTAAGGCTATCAACCTCTGAAAAGATTTCATTTCCAGCATGCAGAGCTCATTAGTCAACATCAATGCACGCTATCTTTGCTCGGCTGAATGAAGGAGGACCTTTTTTTAGCTTTACCTCATCCCAATTTAATCGTGATGCTTAAGTTGAAAGAAAGTCAAGTGGTCACACCTCATTCAGTCTTCAACAACCAGATTCTCATTTTTGCTTTTTTTTTGAGTAAGTGGGTTATTATAAAGGATATGAATATTGTCAGCTGAAGTATATTAACATCAGATACTTCTCTTCAAAAGGTCCTTTCTTTCCAATGTTCCCTTAAGATTCAGAGCTTTCATTTACATAATTTTAAAGCTCCCCTTTGTCTCCAGAATTAGCTGAATATGAGATCAGTCCAAAACAAAACCAGGTTCTCTAGAAATTGGTCGAGCTCTTTCCTATTTTTGTGGTCCTCTGAAAGATTATTCTGTGGTAGAAGAGCTTTGGTTTGAGAGTGGATAGATTAGGATTGTGTTGTGTCCTGCCACGTAATGTAAAACAGCTTTTAGCATATGCCACTACAGTAACACAAGGCTGAATTAGAGTCTGCCCTTATGTATGATTTATGGGATGAGACACAAGAGTAATAGAGTTGGAAAGGCTGCAAGCTCTATCATAGACAGAATTAAAATATTAAATCGATACCCACAATTTCCTGAACTCTCAAGAGCATATGTTTAATAAAGAAATTAATCATGTTAAATATTTTTAAATAAATAGAAAATTTTAAAATGTATTCAACATTTAGTTTAATCAATTGAAAATGTCAAAAATGTGTTCCAGAGTGGGTAATGATAAAGGCTGCAACATTACCACAAGCCATTATTTTTAGCTTGGGGCCAAATTACTAACTAAATGACTAATTAAAATACAGTAGTCAACATTCAAAGGTTGATAATCCACTTTAGACATTCTAATAACAGTAAGTAACTCATTAGAGTATTAGTAGACTGTCTGCTATCTTCTAACACTTTTAAAAGATTTTAAGAAGAAGAAGAAACTTTGCAAGTATATGTCAATTTATTCTACTAACCCTATACCTAGTTAGTAAACATGTAGTTGTAAATTATAGAGAACTGACATGTAGTTACAAAGTTACTTATAGTTAGTAGAATGTCTAAAGTGCACTAATCTACACAGTCTCACAACCAATTCGTACGTACGGTGGAAAATTTGTGCTACTAAATTTGAACAAACTTACTTTTTACGATTTTACGATTTGTCTAAACCCCAGTGATGGGTAAGTGTATGGGCAAGGTTAGTTGTTGGTCATTCATAGGTACAAATTCATAATTAGCCACCTCGTAAAATATGTGTGAATTGCCGTGAGACTGGGCTGGACTATCAAAATTAAGTGTGACCAACCTTTCATCAAAGTTGGCCTAAACCTAAAAACCAAAATGTGTTTTTTATTTTGTTTTGACTATTTGTAACAAGGGCCAGACTCAGGCAAGTGTAGTAGATCCAATTGCGAGATTTATTACAACACAGCATGGTCAAACAAACAAGGTCCAAACACCAGCAAACAGATATATCCAAGGACGTGACAGAATCATAAGGCATAAGAATCAGGGCAGGCAGCCAAACTTTCACAAAAACAGTCCAAGGTCAAAATCCAAAAGGGCAATCCAAAGTAGCAAATGAAAACAAGACAATGAATGGCCCTGCCGTGGTGCATTGAACAAAGCAAAGCCGCTGTCAGCAAGACTCACTGTGACACTTCTCCTCAGCATGTGAGCGACACAGTTCATGTGTTTATAGCGTGTAAGATGTAATGCGGCAACCATGTATTTGTTATAGTATTTATTAATTATTGTTAGATAAAGTACAACTGTTCATTGATAGTTCTAGCATTAAATGATATTAGCAGATAAAACTTTGTAACAATCTTAATAATGTATTAGTAAATGTTTGTATAATTTTTTTTCTTCATAGTAACCAATGCATTTAACTAACGTTGGCAGATCTAACCTCGTTATAAAGTGTATGTGGAAATTCTGTAATTTGAAAATTGCAAAAGAAAAATGCCGGGAGAGGTTAAATTGTCTTATTTCAATGTTATTACAACAATGACTTACTACAAGTTAAAATGTCTGTTTACAGACAAGACTTAAGCCTAGTCCTAGACTAAAATCTAAATCTAACTGGAAGAAACTGGCACTGACTTGATAGTCCATTTTAGTCATTCTACTAACAGTAAGTAACTTTGCAACTACATGTCAACTTGCAGTCATTAGAGTATTAGTAGACCTTCTGCTTAAGATATTAATATACTAACCTACTCTAACTCTACTCTAAAAGTTGGTAGACATGCATTTGCAAATTATGAGACTTGACATTTCACGTGTTCGCACTTCTTCATTAGTCGTAATAAAATAGCATGTTTGGCGTGCTGTCGGGGGCGAGCTGGGAGTTCGGGGAACCCTGAGCCCTAGTAGCGAGAGCCCCAAGGAGGGCGTGGCTCGGAGTCTGGCTCGAACCCTGTGTGCCCCCCAGGAAAGGAGCGAACGGAGGAGATGGGAATGCAAAAACGAGATATGGAAGGAAAGGAAACTGGACCATTTATAGTGACGAGGTGAGGATCGGATTGGCTTATGAAGGAAGAGGGATTGATTAGAAAACGGTGCCAGTTGAGACTAATTGTCAGCCCTTCTACCTGAAATTAGTTTGAAAAACTTCATGTAGTTGACATGAAGTTAAGAAGCTGCTTATAGTTAGTAGAATGTCTAAAGTGTACCATCAAAGTGTAAACTGTATGTTAGGATTGTATGTAACAATTTTGTCTTTTGTCAAAGAACAACAGAAAATGGAAATACCAGCAGACAGCAGATGCAAATACCATGCCCTTTATGTTGGTTATATCATGTATCCAATCATAAGTTTAAAGGAAACGTCCTTTCCTGCCCCATCCATGGTGTTTCATCATTCTGAACTTTCATTCAAAGTTTGAATGCCTATTTGGAAGAATAAATCACTTTGGCAATCAGTCATTGGTAGTGATGGATTGCCGCTCTTAATCAAATCTCACACTGCCAGCGGTTTGGAATTCAACTGGATAGTGACTGGCAGGAAAAAGCACTGCAGAAGATATTATATATCACCACAGTGAGTGAATCCAAAACTATGACACATAAAAAATCGGCCATTGTCCTCTGGCTCTGGAAATTTATAAAGTCAAATCTTATCCTGAATCCTATATTCTCCTGCAAGGATTGGCTATCCTCTCTTCCTTTCTTTAATTTGTGGGTGCCTTGAAGGCCAAAGTGCCAGTGAAACCCTGACTGCACCTCAACCAATAATATAGCTGAGGTTCATAAAGAAGTTGCTGAAGGAGGTTTTCTAAGACTGGAATCAAGAACAAAGAGCTGCGGCTGTGAACAGAAAAGAGGATTTTGTCTTAAAATTGTGACATTTGAATGGAAGGAGGGCAAAAAATAGCTGTGAGGCCTGCTGTACAGGGATCGCTCTGTCTTGAGCACAGCGATAACACCCGTCTGGGCAACGAAGCTTCATCATACTGACAACGATCCGTTCTCTGTAAAATAATGCCCTATTGGTGTAGCCAAGTGTGTATGAGTTGGTATTGTCATATCCAACATTATTCACAAGCTGAGAATAGTCTAGGAAATTAAAATGGTTATGCTATCCTATTAAGGGAGAACGTGGTATACCATGTTTGAAATTTTCCTTTAGGTAATGAACAATGACAAATGATGATGAAGGAAAACTTTTTTATAAAGGCATCCAAACACCAACCTGGTCTCATAAAACCTCATGTACCTCGCACTTTTTTTGCAACACTGTTTTTACGTACAGAAGTTGAGGTTTTTGGTCGATGTGACTAAGTAGATTGCATGAGAAAGCTTGGACATCTACTGATATTTTACTGTGTAAGTACGTTTACATTTATTTGCCGTCGTTGTCTCATTGTTATTAGGTGCCCCAGAGAGCCTATTTGATATACTCTTGGCTCTTAGATGCTTTCCCTTGAATCCTTCATATTTGAGCTCAGAGAAGAGGCAACAGGAAGCATGGGAATCATTAAGACTTAATGCAGCTCTCTGAATGGTATTAAGCTCCAGGCAACTCATTTGAACTGCTGCCCATGCGATTAACAGATACTGAGTTCATGTGACAGTTGCATAGCATGAAAGCCTTCATCTTGAATTAAAGGTTGATATAATAGTGTTTCTAACTCTGAATATTTCAGATTTCTTTTTTTGATGATGGAAAATCCATCAGTGACTGCCGTTTAAAAGTTAAAAATCATTAGAGGAGAATGAGGTCATGAAAACATTGAAAACCTTTGAATGTAATTGATTTTTTTAATAGAGGAAAAATCCAGCAGAACAGCTTCATTTGACCGTGAAGTGCTTTGTTTGGTTTAGAGTTATTAGGAATCAATTCATCAATATATTACTTTTCTGAAATATTATTTATTAAGGATAAGTGTTCAGAAAAAGTACTGTAAAACTAGAACACTTACATGTCTTGTCAGCTAAATAAAACCTACCAATTAAGAAAATAGATATGAATCTTGATATGTGTGATGCTAACATTTAAAAGCATCAGTTTTCAAATAGCCCAGCATATTAATATTGTGATTTTCTTCAAGTAATTGTGCAAAATAACCCTTTATTAAGCGAAACTCTGTAAATTTGTGTGAAAAGGAACACTTCCCCTCTAGTGTTCATTTCTTTTGGAAGCCCCAGTGAGATGTATTTGTTGGTAAGCTTTATGTCTCGCTAAAAAGTGCACCCAGGTACGTTTATGCCATGAGACCAGGTAGGCTTAAGTGTGAATTTAAACATTCACTATTGATCACATGCATTGATATATAAGTCACCTCTTTTACAATGTTGTTCCAAAGGGAAAAGAAAAATGCTGCACTCAATGTTACAATGTTCTGATTTAGAGCCACAATATTTTTCTTTAACATGAAGACAGGATAAGGTGGTGCTGATATGTGTATGTCTGTTTTTATGTTTCAAGTTTTTTTCTCTTTAAAAATGGTTGGAGTTATTCTTTCCGTGAGAAGCAGCAGGTGCAGAGCTGTATTGATTACTGCTCAGTTGCCTCTGTTTTACACAGCCAATCACTGACCTCTGAACCATAAACCAACATAACTTCTCAAAGTTCTAAAATGGTCTAATTTTAAGTAATATATAAAACTTGACATTCTGATCTGCTTCCTTAGTGTTATGTAAAGATTATGGAAGCTGGGCCATAATTCAACTGTGTTTAAGGGTGTTGTTGCCTTTAAGATCAAAAGAAATTACAAAAGTGATTTTATGATATGGATTTTAATTTAGTAATTAGTATTAATTGGTAGTAATTCTAAATGGATTTTTGTTGTAAATATGCCTGACAGTTTTAGTGGGCGTATTCTGTAAATCAGAGAAAAATGTGCGAGAAGACGTGCGGGTTCATGTGCAGGCTGTTTGTTGACAGACACAGAGCAAAACAGACAGGCTTAGAGTAGTTACCGGCAGACTGGAATGGAGGAGGCAGAGCAAGAGAATGGTCAGAGTCCAGGCGTGGGTCGGTACAGCTTGACAGTGCAATGGACCATGGCAACATACAAACACTTCTGGGTTATATACACATAAAACTAGGTCAGTGGGAGGAGACTATACATAAGTGGCTATGGCAACATACAAGGGGGGGCGGAGACAAGAGTCCATGAATGAAAACAGACACAAACACACACACAGTTCATAGAGGGCTGGAGTGCCATCCAAAGTCTTGCTGGCACATCCAGCTGATCAATACAGATACGTCTTTTTAATACTTTTGCTTTTTTCTTTTAATTAATTAATTTATTTTTAATTATACAGAAAGCTTGGTTTGCTTGGAAGCAATGGTTTAAATAAAAAAAAAACATAAAAACCGAGCCTTTCACATAACATTAACTGTTTTTATCAGCTAAAATTACTAACATTTTATTACTAAAATTGTGTTTTCTTCTAAAACATGCTGCAAATAATCTTTATTTACAACTACAGAGAATATTTTTTTACAGTGTAGTAAACATACTACACTCCTGTTTGAGTGTATTTTTATGTTTGTGCTTTCTGAAAATGGTTTGAATATGTAATAGATGCAGATTAAAAAGTGTTCAGCCATGAGTGAAATGACAATTACATTCTGAGATGAGTGATTCAGATACTGCTTTCTGATTTGCCATTTTTGATTTGTTTACCTGGTCATGATGGTTCACCGGTAGCCGCTCATACACAGTTAAGTTCATTCTTTTTCATTCTCAGCATCCCTGCCTCCATCATTCCTTGTTCTCTTCTGTCAACAGTTGCCATAGTGAACCAGAACAAGGATCTGTCTTTGTGTGTATGAAGTGTGCAGCTTGTAAAGGTGCTACACCTGCTAAACCTCGGCACAGACAGGTGTGCATGTCAGACTGAATAGAGAGGAGAGAAATTGGCCGTCTCTGGGTTCTTTGTGATATTTTTACCCTGGTGGTTAGAGTCTTTTCATCTCGGCTCAGTGGAGGCTGTCCGATTCTTCACTGCCCCATGCAGGTTTTGATCAGCCCTGAAACAGATCAGACACGTGTCTGGAAAAAAACAGAATTGTTGTTCACTGTTGCTCGTGTTCTCACTTTAATCGTCAACATGCAACTTGTTAGACACTTTGTTGTCAATGACAGCTCTGCTTTGTGAATTACTAAAAATAAACATTTTAAGGGCCAAGGTTCATTAGACACGGTTGTGTACTCTCAAGTTTTTTTTTTTTTGTTAAATGCAAATTTTTAGCACACTTTATGTTTTAAATAAAAAAAAAGAAAAAGAAAAAGAAGCAGAAAGTCCGAGGCATGCTTGCATTTGCTTAGAGAGATGGTTAACAATATACTGTAGTTCTAGTTTTTTGGTGTGAATATCTGTTGGTTAAAAAGTTACTTACCAAACAATTTAATAATAATAACAATAATAATAATAATTAGTAAAAGACCACACCAAGCCAAACAAAAGCCATTCCAGTTGTATTAGACTTCCTTCTTTCAGATAAATACAATAAGTTAAAAACACTGCCGTTCAAAAGTTTGGGGTCAGTAAGATATTTAATGGGTTTTCAAGATTTTTTCTGCTCATCAAGGCTGCATTTATTAGATTAAAAATCCAGAAAAAGATTTAATAGTGGGAAATATTATTTCAATTTAATTATTTCAATTTTCTGTGTGAATGTATTTTTCAATGTAATTTATTCCTGTGATACAAAACATCATTACTTCAGTCTTCAGTGGTACATGATCCTTTCAGAAATCATTCTAATCAGCATCTTAGAATGATTTCTAAAGAATCATGTGACACTTTAGACTGGAGTAACAGCTAATGAAATCTCAGTTTAGCGTCACAGGAATAAATAGTATAAAATTTTAATTTAATTTAAAGTATTAAAATAAAAAAAACATTATTTTATATAGTAGTAACATTTTGCAGTGTTATTGTTTTTTTATCTGTATTTTTATCAAATAAATGCAGCATTAGAGACTTAATAAAAAAAAAAAAAAATACAAGTCTTACCAATCCCTATTTGAGCGTGTATATCTA
>JAUYWG010000057.1:5006550-5030075 GCA_034779775.1 Enteromius afrohamiltoni | reverse complement strand
CGATTAGCCCGGGCAGATGAGTTCCAGGTGCCGTTGGTTTGTTGCCAGGGCGACGCTGATCGGCGGCCGTCACAGTATATATATATATATATATATATATATCCTCCTGAACTTCAGAAATAAATACAATCTCAATAAAAGTGAATCTTGCTCTATTCATGTATGGTGTGTGTATCTACAGAGAGTTTTTAGACTGAAACAGCCAGAAGGGTTATTGTTGAGAATGTGTTTGTTTGTGTAACTCAGTTTTGTGTCAAGTGCCTCATGAGAAGATGTGGCTACGTAATGAGGAATTTCCAAAAAATAAAGAAGAAAAACTAAACCCCAAAACAAATTGAGAACACTTGCACCCTGAAGCTCTTGCACCCTGAAGCTCACAAAAACAAACATGAATATGTTTGAGAAAAAAATTACTCAACCATCTACAATTATTTAGTAATGACTAAATGTGTGAATAATAACAAAAGCAACATGGTCAATTTTAAGCTGAAAGTTATGGGCCTCAAAAGAGAAACGATTGAGAGAAGTTGTGGTTTCTTTTCACCATCTTTTTGATATTTTACATCATTGTGGGTCAGTCTATCTTTAAAGTTTCCTGCTTTAGATCACCTTGGAGATTAAGTAATCTAAAATAAAAGGGCATTAATGGGAATGTGTTCAAAGAGAGAAGTGAAGCAGAAATGGGCATGCTGTCCTCCTTGTGCTGGTGATATGGGGCAGTGGATTATGACCTGAGTCTCAAGGGCTGAGTAGCCTTTATTAGCATCAGGTGCACCTCATCACATACTGGTAGCTGTACACAAAAAGCACACACACATCCACTGGGTGCCTGGGCCGGTGGAGGGTGAGAGGAGGGATGGAGAGATAATGATTCCAAGTGAATCCTACAAAAAAAAAGAGGAGACTAATGTAATTTATCCAGACTTTTGACTAAATCCGCAGCTTATTAAGGCCAAGAATCACTCACTTAAGCCAACACATTCTCACTTCCAAGTCGTCACACCGCTTGGTCAAGACCCTTTTGCGTTGCTTTTTAGGATCAAGGTACCCTTTTTAGTCACTTTTTGACATGAAGGGTCTTATGCCGACGCAATCATTTTTTTATTTTTATCATAATTAAAAGATATATTGGGCAAAAACACTGGCATTATTGCATATATGTAGGGGTGAGATTTTTCAATGTAAACAGTCAAAACTGTTTTATTTAAATTACATTATTTACACATTTATGAGCATGTTACCCAAAACCTGCCCCTAAACCTCAATAAAATCAGATACAACCACCATCATAATTTATTTGAAAAATATTAATATTCCAAGTCTTTTGATGCAAAACAAAATTGATGTGTGAGAGGAATAGAAATAGGTCTCTGTCTTTCGTGTATTTCCTGTGCGCCTTAATGGAGCGTTAAGTGATTAAAACCTTGTGTTTTACTCCCTTCTTCAATTAAAGACTGTATGACTTCAGAAGACTTGGAATATGACAAGACTTGTGTGTAAAGTATACTGCTTGTTTTTGCCGATGATGTTGTCCTGTTTGCTTCTTCGAACCAAGACCTACAGCGGGCACTGGGGTGGTTTGCAGCTGAGTTTGAAGCGGCTAAGATGAGAATTAGCACCTTCAAATCTGAGTCCATGGTTCTCAGCTGGAAAAGGGTGACCTGTCCCCTTCAGGTTGGTGGGGAGTTCCTGCCTCTGGGGGTCGATCTACGTTCCTACTCTCACTTATGGTCATGAGCTTTGGAGTTCAGAGTAGATCCGCTGCTCGTCCCACATTTAACTCCAGTTTAAGGGTTTATTTTTGATAGTCGGGTTAGTCCATTTCTGTAATGACATGTTAACCCTCTGGGGTCTGGGGGGATTTTTGGATTCTGATTCTGACATCCACCGACATTTAAAGTAAAGACACAAACAATAAATAAATTAATTAACAAACAAACCATAGTGGGGATGGGAACCTGCTAATCAATGACACTGCGATTATGTCCCGTCCACGGACACTCAGCATCTCTGGGGGTGAATGAGGAGCAAATGAGGAGTGGGCTGGCCTGGACTCCGAGCTTCTGTGTGAAGATTGGAGGATCTGTCGAAAGATTGCATCTCCTTTAGACTGACAGCGATTTTGTACTATAAGGAATGCTGAAGCTATTCGCGTTCAGTCCCATTGCGGATTTCTCAAGTTAAATAAAAACTGCTGCAACATACTTTTAAATAAATAGAAAACTTTATGATGTAGGCCGAAAATGAGCTTCCCCTATTGACAGACCAGTAGCCACTGATACTTACCCTTACTCTTACCTGCTCTCTCCTAGTGTGCTTCTTACTCCTGCGTGTGTCTCCAGGATTCCTCTCCTTCCCTTTTTTAAGTTTGTGGTGTGTGGTTGTGGTCATCTGTTAGTCTGTTCCCATCTCAGTGTGTCACTTCATCTATGTCTATCTGGAACAAGAAAGAACTCATCAGCGTTCAAAGTTGTCATTAAGCTAATCTGTCTGATCAGTGTTTACTTACCTCTCAGAGACTGGTTATTAATTTATTCTGTGAAGAAATAAATATTACTGTTAGACTTACCATCTGGGTCTTCATTACAAATACCTGGTAAAACTTTTATTTTATCATAAATATACTAAACTTACTATACTAAATATATTAAACATAAATATTTTTATTTTACTTTTTATTTTACTTTTAACAAGTTGCTTATTAGCATGCATATTACTAGAATATTAGCCATTTATTAGTAGTAATTAAGCTTTACATATTAAAGCCTTAGTTTATTTCCCTATAATAAATTATGCTGATAAAATGCATAATCTATTCTATAGTCTTTTAGCAAAATGTAACCAGTATTAAGACAAAATACCATTAAAAATAAATGCAAAAATGAAAAAAAGGAGATAGGAGGAGATGAGGAGATAAAGGAGCGCGAAGACGAGGAAGAATTAACATCAACAGTCTTACTCTTTTAAAGTACCAGGAACACGTAGAGCAGGGGTAAGATGAACAATGACGGACAAAGGAACCTCAATAGAACACTCCTTAAATACACGCAACACAAGGACTATGTGTGGTGTAGACACTCACCTACAGAGAAGAACCAAAGTGTTGCAACCTCAAAAACTTCTGAAAACTCTGCAGACCCTGCTTTAGTTTGAAAACCCTGGGGAAGGTTTAACACCAGTGTAAACGATGATCGTTTTTATTCTAAACGCTGTTTTAAAACGAAACGCACCAGTGTTAATGGAGCGTGGTAAAGTTAGTTTTAGATTTGATATTCGTCTATTCTGCTTTAGGGAGCGTCTGGAAATTTACATCTCAGTACTAAACAAAGTACACATTTCTACTAATTGCGCCTAATTTCACAAGCAAGCACCACTGTTGTCATTATCTTAAATGTAGCCTGTTTGATTTTATCAGACGACGACTTGAACACTGTTCTGTCACTATTTTATATTCATCCCATTTTATGACAACAGAAACACAAATATATATCAATAAAAACATTTACTGAGAATTTTGTTGCGTCAGAATACAGTATGTGGACACATTAGGCTATGTGTGACCTAAACAGGTTTGTTTCAGTAAATATAATAAATAATATAATAATGTATACTTCTGCATCTCAACGGTATATCAATTGCTATGTTGTCTACAACGTGAAATAATAAAGTGTCTGCTAAATGAATAAATCAAAATGTTAATGAAAGAATTATAATATGTAGATGAAAACTGTAGTTTCACTTGACATGCCTCCCTGGACAATGGGGCACCATTGTGCAGCAGCAACTTTGACAACAAAAAAAGGAACCTCAAGGTTGATTGAAGTAAATGTGTGCAAATTTAGGGCCCCATTCCTATATTTGCCTAAATTGACTAAATCCGCCCCTGTACGGTATGATGATATTAGGGCTCAAAATCATATTTTATAAATTTGATTATAATTATAATAATGCATGTTCCATGTTCTGGACAGTAAATTCTGATGATTACCTCTGTTAACGCTAATGATTGGTCCCTGCTGAATAACACGTGTGGTCAGACTGTCCTAAACAGATATTACTGGTTTGTGTCCAACATCAGTTTACATAATTTATATACATCATACGGTGACCCAGTAGTGCACAACAAAACACATTTTTAAAAGCAAACATAAACTCATAACAGAACGTAAAGCATAACAGAACGAAATTAAAAAAGCAAACATGAGCTCACAGCACAACGGAAATGCTCCCAAACACTAGGGGGCAGTTTGTCTGCATAAACGGCTATTGTGAGCATGTCACAAATATCTGCAAGCAGTCTGTACCTGTTTTAATAGTTTTAACGAGGACATTAAAACCATCCCATGGCGTTATTTCATTTTGTGGGCCCTACCTAAAATTTTACTACCAACACAGCCCGCAGCACCCGCGGGTTCCGCAAACAACAGCCAGTTCTGCAAACCATCCAGCGATCTGGAGCATTTATGTTGTGCTGTTAGATTTTGTTCGCTTTTTAAATTGTGCTGTGTTGTGAGCTGTGTTTTGCTTTTTTTATTTCATTGTGTTGTGAGCTTATGTTTGCTTTTTAAATTGTGTTGTGCACTACTGGGCCACCGTATGGTCAGCCCATAATTTGCTGCTCTGTTAACGATCTAACTACTATAACATGCAAGCCTTCTGTTTCTCTAATGAACACAAAGGAAGATGCTGTTGTTTTAAAAATGCCATTTGACAATATGTGTATATGTGGGTAGTTGACAAATTAAAAATGTACTGTGTCCTATGGTGTGACTAGGGCTGTAGCTATTAAATATTGTAATAATTGAGAATTCTACCATAAAGTTCACGGGTTAATTGAGCAATCTGATAAAAATAAAATTTTCTTTATTAAAGAGGAGTCCTAAATATACAAGAGAAATGCAGAGCGAATGTGGGCGACGGCGCCATGGTTTTCCAAAGTTATGTTCCTTTTACACTGAAGTTGACGGCTGAGGAAGAGTGAAACCTGAACACTGCAGAGCGGGGCGGCGGGGCTGATATTTTAGGCGGCCGCTAAAATAAGTGCATTCCATGTAAATGGATAAAATGATTCTTCGAGACGTATAATTTGCCTCAATGATTTTTTGCATTAGATTTATTTGAGTTACTTGAGGTATCCTTCCAGCCCTACAGTGACACAGCAAAAATTGTAGAGGGGAAAAAAAAACTTAAAACACAAATAACAAAAAAATGTATCTTGGTTCTTTGAGTTAGAAATAGCATGGAAGATTTAACGTCACACCACAGGACGCACTGATACATCAACTACCCATTTATTTATTTATCCATCGCCCATGTCAACAAACAGCCTCATTAAAAATGATTCTTTAAATCAAGCAATACATTAGTCAGTAAACCTACAACAAATTGTAAAATAGCAAGCAAATAAGCAAAAAGCACATCAAATAAGAAAAAACCCCAACAAAAAACAGGCAACTGAGGTAAAACTGAAGCATCCCAATGCCGTTAGCCTTTTTCAATCATCTTTCAAAATCATTAGGCCAGTCAGATTTAGACAGGAGCTAATAGTTATGTAATAATATATAGCGTTACCATAGTAATATTGATTTGCAAACCGGCCTCCTGTGGGCCTCTTGCTATTCAGACTCACCATTTCCTGCTGTATGACGCAGCTGTGATATCCACATACCAGACATTAAGGAATCATCATGACACTACACAGAAACTCTCCAGAGGTTTGTTTAAAGCAGTAGGAAAAATTACACAGCTGGATGAGTTTTTTGAATATGCTCTTTTTTAATTCCTTCATAAATTGTTTAAAAAAAAAAAGGATTTACAGTAATAGTTATGACCTAGATTTGTGATGGCAATAATTCAGTCTGCTTTTGTGTAGATTTTGCTCTCTCATTGTCTTTTGTTTCTTTCTGTATTCTTCTTTATACTAAAACAGTGAATGTTTCAGTGCTACAGCAGAGGCTGGATCGTCAAATATTCATTATTCACCATGAGACTAAATGACATTCACAATCTAAACAGAGTTTAAACACCTGCTCCTCTCCCATTTCCTTCAAAGGCACAATACAGCGATGCCAGAAAAGTATAATTTCACAAGGACCTTGTAGTATTTGAAGCTATAAACAGTGACGACTGGCTTGATGAGGGATCCAGATAACAGATACAGATGGCTTCCTGCCCACCCCCACCCATGACCTCCTCTGAGCCTCCCACCAATGTGTTGCCGCCACCAGCTTTAATTAAGCAATCCATCTCAGGTGAGAGCTAGATGTGCTGATTACGGCTTGGACCGTCTGCGTGACCTGCTTTTATGAAAAGCAGAGAGGAAAAAGTAACCATTCTGCTGAGCACTAATAAATTAAACTAATTCTCATAAACTCATTAAACTAAATAAATAGCTGTTGTTATTAACATCATGATCAAATTAAAGTACTATAAAACTGTGTATAGAACATTTGATCATTAGAATATTAAAGGAGAGAATTTATGAGATAATAATTATTCAATGCACTAAAAGTGTTTAATTAAACTGCATTTAATTGACATCTACTCACCCTCAGGTCATCCAAGATGTAGATTTCTTTTTTTCTCCAGTAGAACAGCAAAAAGGATGTTAACTGGTTAGTACGGTAAGTATAATTTGAACATAGTTTGTTTTTTGGTTGGTTAGAGGCGGGGGCAGTTAATATGTCTCCAACTCAGCATTTATGTTTATTTGGACTGCAAGAAAGACTAGAAGTTGTGCGTTTAAGAATTTATGGAAAAAAAAAAGAAAGACTAGTGCGAAATCAATCTGGAATATAACTTTCATATCTGGCTTATCTGTGTCATGAGCTAAAGATTTGTTAAAAAGGCAGACTCACGCTTGAGTCATAATGTTTATCTTCATATTAGCTTCATAACAGTGCACGTTTTACTCAGGCGAAAGATAGCCAGAGCATGACAAACGGAAAGTGAGAACAGATCCAGGCTTCCAGTGACGACAGCCTCATTAGCCGTTTATAAGAGCGCCTGTCTGATCTCACCAGCATCTAGTTGGAGAAGATTCAGCCAGACAACACTTCGGAAGTGAACAGATAGTGACTCTGGATCTGCAATCTGGAGCTGACAATTAACATGAAAGGTCGGTGAATTTCTAACAATTATTATTTTTAAATAGAGCAAGTTACATGACTATAACAGTAACATGATATGTTAACATTGATACAAAAAGTTTATTCCGTTTATTGTTATTAATTAAATTTAGCAGAACATTTTTATATGAGCTTTCCTGTAGTTCAATAGGGCTTGGTGCTAGCAGGAGACAGTTATGGGTTCCATAGTTAGGGTTACAACAAATAACTAATACATTACTTTTACGATTTTAAAAAAAAAAAACATCTGCAAAATGCATAAGTGTAAATTAATTTCCAAAACTTAGATTAACTTTCTTTGTGACACATTTAGCTAATTTTCTGCCGTTTGCTAAAATTGTGTAAGGGTGTTTTGCACATGCTTGGAATTTCCAGGATTTTTTCTCAGTCATAGGGATCCCTTCCAACAAATGACTGGCCTTTTGTTTTTCTTAACATGAAGGAAATCTCCAACTTCATCCATTCAGGAAAAAACAGCAGGCTTATTCTTGACAATAGGTATAAAGCTTGGGAAACAAAATGAAATAACAGAAAGATTAACCATTAACTTTGACATTTTTAAAATATTAGGCGTAGTAGGCTAATAGTTAGTAAGATAGTTGTTAAGTTTAGGTATTGGTAGCATTAAACATGTTTAATATGGTCATGCAGAATATGTGATTTATTATACAGTACTAACCAATAACAACTAGTTAGTAGTGAGAATTAGTTCCTATATTAAATTATATAATTACAAAGAAACACAACACTTTGAAAGACTGAAATAGTATTTTCCTCCAGACCTTACACTTTGCTTTGCTAATTACATTGTTTAACACATCACAGTGTCCCAATGGAACTAAATTCAACAAACATCTGCAACGACACAGTCGCCTGGATATGGCTGTCATCTCTCCAGCCTCCGTTCTTGGCTCTTATCAGCATCCTGGGAGTGTTGGGTAACAGTGTGGTCCTCTGTGTGTTCTTCCTCCAGCGGAAGCCGTGCAGCGTTGCTGATGTGTATCTGGGCAACCTGGCAGCTGCAGACCTCATTATGGTCTTGTGTTTGCCCTTCTGGACGGTCACCATCGCTCAAGGCTTTCAATGGAACTTCGGTCAGCTGCTCTGCAAGGTAATCTGCACCGCCATCTCCATGAACTACTACTGCAGCATTCTCTTCCTCGCGCTGGTCAGTGTGGACCGCTACCTCGCCTTGGCCAAACCCATGAACCCCAGTAAGCTGAGATGCTCCAAATGGGCCAAGCGTATCTGTGTGGTAATCTGGATGGTGGGATTCGTGCTCAGCCTCCCGACTATGCTCTTCCGAAGAGTACACTCCTTTCCAATTATAGGGGTTGATGCCTGTTATCTAGAGTACCCTCATCCTGCCTGGGTTCTCCAACGGAACATCACCACAAACATTGTCGGGTTCCTGCTTCCACTTCCAGTCATTTCTTTTTGCACTTTTCACGTGGTCAACTCGCTTAAAAACCGTGGCCTCATGATTCAACCGAAAGTTCAAACAGAGAGGAAAGCCGCTCAGCTGGTTCTGACGGTCCTCGCCGTGTTTCTCCTGTGCTGGACACCCTTTCAGCTGGTGCGGTTCCTAGAAACCCTCGACTACTTTGGGCTAATTCCTGGGTGTCTCTGGGAGAATATATTACAAATAAGCAACGAGCTGGCTACTTATTTAGGGTACAGCAATAGTGCAATAAACCCTTTTTTGTACGTTATCATAGGGAGCCACTTTAGGAAGAGAGCGCATGGAGTTTTTCAAAGCCTTTTGTGCTCTAGACGCAAGAGCACCTCCTCTGTGCACTTAAATGTAACTGTTATTAGCAAGTGTGGGGACAGTCCTAAAGATAACAGAATAACTCCGCTGGCTCTGAGAGCTATATATCCACCATTCAAACCTCATATGATATGTAGATCATTATGAAGAGATGGAGAAGCTCAGCTGGTGGAGGTCAAGGGTTTGATTGGTAAGACTGATGATTGGTATTTTGATGGTCCTTCATCAGACATTCTACTGACTATAAGTAACTTTGCAAGAACATTAGGTAAGTTTTTTGTGCTAACCCTGACCATAACCTAACAATTCTCTAACGAGAGTTAGATTCAAAGTTACTTAAAGGGTTACTGAAATCATCCAGGAAACTTAGTAAAAACATAGCTGAAAGAGTCCATGTGACATCAGTTGCTTACTGTACCTTTTTTAGTTTTTTTGAACAAAGAAAACAAAAATAACATTATTGAACTCTCTAAAATGGTGTAAGATGTAAGTCACAGGAGAAGAATGGTAAAGTTAAATGATGTTATTTCTGTTTTCTTTGCACAAAAAAAAGTATTCTTGTCGCATCGCAAAAATGAAGTTGAGCCTTTGATGTCACATGGACTATTTTACCGATATTTTTACTACATTTCTGGATCTGGGATCATTTCAGTTGCGTTTCTGTCTATGGAGGTCAGATAGCTCCCTGGTCTAATCAAAAATATCTTCATTTGTGTTCTGAAGATGAACGAAGGTCTTATTGGTTTGAAACGACATGAGAGTGAGGAATTAATTAATGGTGAACTATCCCTTTAATATGGTCTACGGAATGGGGAGCATCAAAATAAATGAGTAACCATTTGATTCACAGGAGAAAAAATACCTCTTCATTGTTTGACTGTGCAATCTTATTTTTCTTTCCTTGCAAATGAAAAGTCGCAAAAAACATATAACTCATAAAACATAAAAAAAAGCTTATCTGTTAAAAAAATAAAAACATTATCGTTTTTTGCAAATAAACTCTGTATTTTCCCACCGTCTTTCTTGAAGTGTGGGAAGAATGAGATGGAGAACCAAGGAACTGGTGAAATCAAGTGTCATGTCAACTGCTTATGATTTTGCACTAAAATATTTTGAAAAAAAACATTTGTAAATGACACCTGAACTTTTTTTATGTTTGGTTTTAATGTTATTAGTGAATTTTATTATCTTTTACTGTTCCTTACAACATTGAATTCCCTCTAAAGCAAATTTTAAAACTTTTTTTTAAATTATTATTATTATTTGACAGAACCAAAGAATATATTCAAAACCAAGAACTGTGAACTGCGCTTGTTTTTTTCTATTTAATATATTTTTTTATATGACACTTCATGTATTTCTTTATGAACATGTATATGTATGTATGTATTTAATGTATATTTATAATACCTGTGTACATTGTGTTATAATATATGTTACTTTGTGTATAAAATCGTGCTGTTATACTGTGCTGTTGATGTAGCTGGTTTAACATTTTGAGTAAAGCAAGATGCACTATTGAAATTTGTCAAATTATTGGTTGACTCCAATAACAAATGACTTTTTTGTTTGTTTATTAATCCAGAAGTGTACACAAATATTAGACACATTAGTGCAGGAATGATGCTCCTTTAGTTTTCTCTGAAAGCTTTTTCTCTCCTCGCAGTTGGTGTAGTAAACTGAAACGTCCTTCATGATGGAGGACTTCGATTGATTTCTGAGTCATGGAGGACAGAGCAGTGAGGAAACAAGGAGGCATTAATTAAAGTATTTAGAAGCATCACTTTGATAAAAAGTGCCTGCCAAATACATACACTCTCAGAAATAAAGACTGGGTGGTACCTTTACAAAAGGTACATTTTTGTAACTATAAAAGGTCAATTTTGGTACCTTAAAGGTACATAGTACTTAAAGTGTACCGACCCAGTAATAGCTTTTGTACCTTTTTTTTCCAAGAGTGTAGATACATGCATAACAAAAAAATATAATTTCTACTGTTATACTGTTTATGCTTATTTATGGTTATTTGGAATCAATCTCACTCCTACAAGGTTTGAAAATGAGCTGACAGAGTAGCGCATATACAGTAAACTACAACAAAGCACATTTACCATTTTTGGTGCTGTGTTAGTTCACCATTCGGTTAAAAAAAAGAAGCTTGAATCTTGAAGAAAACCAGTTGAGAAGCTCTGGTGGTTTTTACAGAAGTGAGTCAACTGTTTTGAGTGAATCACATGAACTGAAGCACAAGGTTTTTTTTCCCCGCTCGTCTGTCTGATTCAGCCGGCTTAAATCTCACTGTCTCCCCATATTAGGCAATTAGTAAGAATGTTGGAATGAAGTTCTTGTATGCTTTAGCTTACATTAAAAAATACTTACTTAAATAATTGCAGTAAAACATATTTAAGTGCAAATTAAATGCAATGGTTTGGAACCTCTCTTAGTGCACATTTTACTCTCTTACATCATCATTATTATAACATACATGCAAGTACAGTTTTTTATTTATTTTCTTTTGATATTTGAAGTGCATTACATGTACACATTCAATACAATTAAGTGCACTTCTTTTTCACATTTTTTTATTCTACTGTCACAGCCACAGGGGAGTCTCGAGCCTTGTCCAGTTGAGTTTGAACAGTGAGTTGTGTACATTGACGACTGTAGTCAATGTGATGAAAGCTATCTAGCCTCCAGTACATAAAGGTCACAGAGTTATAGAGGTCCTTTCCCTCTGATTTCCAGGCTGAAAGGGCAACACGGACCCTCTGCTCTACTCACCTCAGAGAGAAAGAGCAATGTCGTTGCTCATTGCTTTATTCCACAATGGAACAACCCATTACATTCATGAGCTATTCTGGAAAATTCAAAAAATAATCACTACGTGGCAGCCGATTATTGATTCTGTTGTATTCTGCTATAATTAAAGCTTTTAGAGGTGTCAGATAAATGATTGGCTATTAGCCCAATAGTAAACAGCCATGTGTATACTTTCAACAGGCCAAAAGGTCAGCAAACAAACCCTGCAGACCAGAAACTCTCCTACACATGATATGAGCATATATGACACACATAAAGATGACTGTTTCCTCTAAACTGAACTGTTTTAGGCATTAGCAATCAGACAGACTTCCTTATTAGCCATTAGCATGTATTTGTAGGGCTTCGGTTTTTTTCCCCTCTCTCTGAAATCCCTTTAGGACACAGTAGTTACTTGGGCAATTGGTTAGATAATGTATTTTCAATCGCGTTTGGAAGGGTACATGGCATCTGGAGGCTTCAGTAATCAAGTTAAAACCTTGCTCTGTTTTTTGTCTGAATGTTCATTGTACTGCATTAATAGGTTAAAAGACAAACTCCTCACAAAAGCAAACTATACATATTGTATGAGAATGATTTAAACTGGAGAGGGTTGTGTGTGCTGTTGGCCACTAGAGGTCAGTGCAAGACAGCATATACTGTTTGACACGTCATGACCACACACTATTTCTTCAAGGTCCAGATTTACTATACTTTTCAAAAGTTGGGGGATCATTATCATATATATTTTTAACTGATTTATATATATATGGGATATAGGATCATGTGATAATTGTCTTTTAATAAAATAAAAAATACTCAATACTCAAAATCAACATGTTAATTGGCATTGCATATGAGACCTGAAAAACATATGAGTTTAATAAACCTTTTTAAATTTTGTATCAACATAAATCAAGATTACCACAGACAATAACACAACTTATTAACCCTGCATGCATGTTGTCCACATTTGTGGACATTTAATTTAACTCAGTTTAGGGTTAATTTATCATGGCAATTTTCTCCAAACCACCTGAGGGCAGTGCCAGTAGATTGACAGCAATATTGGAACAGCAGTACAATATTACAATATTACATAGTATCTTGCATCCCAAAATTTAATTGAACACACTTCTCTTTACTCTGGCTTACGCTTAACACACTGATACACATGTATTAATCAAATCCGTTAAAGGATTGTTAGGCTGCATTAATTAGATCATCTGGAACTGGGAACACTTCGATGTGCTCGTTACATCATAAAAAGAATGGCATCTATGCTAATATTAGTCTGTCTCTCTTTTATTCTGTTCCTCAGTCCGTATCCAGATCAAGTGGTCTACCAACACAAAAATATGATCTTCATCAGATACCAGAAAACCTAGATGAGCCCTGTGGACAGATCACCGAAACCAAATGCACACACACACCCTCACTCACTATAAGTCTTTTGCACAATCTGACATGTGCTTAATATTGTACTGGAAATTAGGTGCTGGGTGTCGGGCCAGAGGAGAACTGGCCCCAACTAAGTCTGGTTTCTCCCCAGGTTTTTTTCCCCATTCTCTCATGGATGGGGTTTTAGTTCCTTGCCACGGTCGCCTCTGGCTTGCTTATTATTTCTTATTTGTCTCCATATGTATGTTACATTTTAGATGTTGATATGCAATAACTGAGATGATTCATCATGAAGGATGAAAATATAATAAGCTGTTACAATCAGCAGTGAAAGTTTTCCATGATTTGCCCACATTTCTAATAGGTTTCTGCATATATGTAACTATTGTTATTGTTCCTACAATATGTTTTATTGTTTTTATAATGTAATATTACTGATTTTTGGATTTTTGGGAAATTCCATATTGTCAACTTTGGCTTTATGTCGTATTTTATACCTTTGTTGCATGGTGTCCACATAAGTGGACAGTTAAATAATAATAATAATAAAAAAACAAAAAAAACCCCAGAATTTTGTAAAAATGAAAATGGATTTAAATTTTAGCATCATCATCAGTAATAAAAAGAATCTTGTTTTCCATCATTCATGCATGAAAGGGTTTTAATAGACTCTTAGCTTTCGTTGAACATGAGGCAGAAAATATGTCATAAATTAAAAACATCAAATTGTTTACAAAAAAAATAAATAAATCCTAATGGGTAAGTAATCATTTTACCTAGGAACCAGGAAGGCAAAATTACTCAGAGACATCTAAAATGAGACCTCAAACTAACCAAATACATTCATTACTCTCTGGTAAAAAGGACAGAGTTCTATCTGAGGGCTTATTACTTGAATTTAGGCAACGGCACTTTTATTATACAATCACTGGTTAAAACTGAGTCATTCATTAATTTGTGCCCAGCCACTGTATTTGTCAGAGGAAATACAGTCTATGGAAATGCATCATGACATGAGCCCAATCAATTGTAACCCAATTTGGGAGTCTTTTCAGTAAAAGAACAGCAGGTGGGCTTGAGAAAGAAGCAGACCACATCATTGTCTTGGTGCGAGTTAATCTGACTCCAGTCAAGCCACTGACGTCATTCCATTTTCCTAGCATTCCTTCCTTTCTCCAGTAACCTCATAATCAAACAGTGCCTGAGATTACAGCGTGTATAGTGCCACCTAGTGCTCAAAAGACTTTATAAATATATAATTACACACATTCAGGACATATTTTGAAAATATTTACATATATTTACACATATATTCTTATATTTATATAATTAAATTATATATAAATTTATTAAATATTTAAACATTTATCTTAAATAAATACATACATGTATGTGTATTTATCTATGATATAAACAGTACACTCACATATGTTATGTAAACAAAAACATTTATTTTGGATGTGAATAATTGTAAATAATTATATACTATAATATAAGTATATAAAAAAAAAATATTTCACATTATTACTATTTTTATTACTGTATTTATTTAAAAATGTTCAAGTGTATTTGCATATATAGATTTATATTCATATAATTTAGATTATACATTAATATATTCAATATTTATAAAATGGTTAGTTCCATTCATTGATACTGATTGGTCAGCACCCCAGGAGGCTGAGATGTCGTCCGCTGCATCAGAGGGCGAGTCAGCGGGCAAGGCTGAGGCCGGTTCGGGACAGCGCACCTCCACGGTCGCTGCCCCATCCCAGGCGGACGCCGAGCTCTCGGCTATGCTCCTCCGAGCCGCCGAGGGGATTGGATTGGAGGTACCACATGTGCCCCGTCTGATCCTTCAAGGCTGGACGACTGGTATCTGTGTTCTTGGCCCGTGGCCCCATCGCGGTCCCTCCCAGTGCCTTTCTTCCCGGAGGTGCATGAGGAGCTGACCAGGTCGTGGTGGGCCCCATACTCGTCACGCCTGTGTCTTGGCTCCTCTCCCCTCTCCACCCTCGATGGAGGGACAGCCAGGGGATATGTGGCGATACCCCAGGTCGAGCGCATTGTGGCGGCACACACCTGGCGGACACAAAGCTTGATTTCTTGACGCCCCCATCTCACTGTCGAGAACTTTGCCAGAAGTTCTCGGCAGTCCAGAAGCAGACTGAGGTCACATCAGTCACATCTTGCCTCGCAGGGACAATAACTACCAGGTCCCCGAGCACTCTGCCTCAGCCTGCTCGTTGCCGAAAGTGAGGGGCGCCTCTCAGGGCCGGGCCAAGAACATCCGCAAGCGTCCCTGAGACGGGCAGCCCGGAGGTGATGGAGATTGCTCTGATGGAGATGACAACATCTGCACCCCCACTCCCGGAGGAGGGCCAGGAGCACCTGGGTACACTGCTCCCACGGGTCGGCGGTAACCAAATTGTCAAAAAAGGGTCTTAATTCTCCCTCGACACAGACCCTGCTGCAGTTTGCAGGGAGCACACACAGGCAGTGCTGACGTGTCTGGAGTCATTCAGGCACAAAACAGCGGTCCCTCTCAAACTTTTCAGAGGCTCCTGGGGCATATTCCAGGTGAGACGGCTTTACCGCTGGTTACACGATTGAGTTCCGAGATGGGCATGGCACCGTGGCTCTCTCTGGATTGCCGTTTCCCCTGAATGTTGCCGTCTATTCAACCCGTGGGCCGGAGTGTCCCTGGGATAGGTGTCCAGGCATGTTGTGGTCCACACGGATGCCTTCTCCATTGGTTGGGGTGCCGTATTCAATGTTCAAGCAGCCTCGGGTCCCTGGACAGGCGCTCGACTGCTTTGGCATATCAACTGAGCAGAGATAGATCTCTTTGCTTCCCCCAAGTCCTCCCACTGCCAGCCGTATTACTCCCTTAACGAGGCGCCCCTCGGCAAGGATGCACTGGCTCACAGCTGGCCTCTGGGACCCTATTACGCCTTTACCCCAGTGAGCCTCCTGTGCATGATCAGGGAAGATGAGAAGCAGGTCCTACTGGTAGCACCATACTAGTGCTCCCGGACCTGGTTTGCCAAACTAGTGCTCCTCACGGCAGCCCCTCCTTGGGAAATCCCCTTGAGCAGGGACCTCCTCTCTCATGGGATGGGCACGAATTGGCATCCGCTACCAAATCTCTGGAACCTGCGTGTCAGACCTCTGGACAGGATGCGGCAGACCTCTCCCTCCTTCCAGCAGCCGTGATTGATACCATCTCTTAATCTAGGGTCCCACAACAAGGCAGACCTACGCTCTGAGATGGGGTCTGTTTCTGTCTCTCGTGAAGAGGACCCACAGAGATGCCCGATCGCAGTGGTGCTTTCCTTCCTGCAGGAGAAGTTGGAGTGCAGGCTGTCCCCTTCAACTCAAAGTGTATGTCACTACTATAGCTGCATACCACGATGCAGTGAAGGGTGCATCCTTCAGGAAGCACCAACTCACCGTAATTTTCCTCAGAGATGCACGACGGGTTAATCTCCCGAGACTGCCTCTGGTGCCCTCTTGGGACCTTGTCATCGCCTTACAGGTCCTGCGGCAAGCTCATTTTGAGATAAAATATCTGTCACTTGTTGCCTCTGGCTTGCTTAGTTAGGGACACATGATTTCTAGTGATTATCGTCGTCTTGACTACATATACCGTCTTTGCATTTGATAAATAGTTTAATCTCATTATTGTACATTGCCATCACTCTGTTCTCTATTTGATAATGTTAAAAGTGCAATATAAATAAAAGTGATTGATTGATTAATTGATTTTTATTCACCAAAAACCAACTGTCCACATATGTGGACAGGAGTCAGACTGCATAAAGTCTGATTTCTTGGGACCTTGCCGTCACCTTAGAGGGCCTGCGGCAAGCTCCTTTTGAGCCACTAACATAGGCTGAGATAAAATATTTCTCCATAAGACAGCACTCCTGATTGTGTTGGCCTCCTCCCCTATCTGCGAAGAGTGCCTAGAGTTCGGTCCGGCTGATTCTCTCGTTATCCTGAGACCCCTGCCCGGCTACTGGCCCAGGGTTCCTACCACACCTTTCCGAGATCAGGTAGTGAACCTGCAAGCTCTGCCCCAGGAGGAGGCAGACCTGGCCTTGGAGTTGCTGTCTCCAGTAAGTGCTTTTTGCCTCTACGTAGACCGCACTCAGAGCTTCAGATGCTCTCAGCAGCTCTTTATCTGGGTAGTGGGAAGCCAGCTGTTGTCGACTTGCTGCGCCATTCCCATGGGAACTGTGCGCTCTTCTCAGTGGTTCTCAGCTAACCTGAGGCTTCCTGCCCCACAGTCTGACCTAGATGCAGAGTAGCTCCGGACTGTGCTCCTACTGTGTCTCCTTTGCCCAGTAGGTTGTGGCTACAAAACCTTATGCTCCACAGTCAGCCAGAAGGCTGTATTTCCCTTCAATTATATCCATAATCTTATTGATATAGTGTATTACTCAATTCCACGTGTAAGAAACTGTGTATGTGTACATGTCTCGGCCTCCCCAACCCATGCTTCAGTACATCATGCATCTCTGCGGGGTTCCTATTTAGCCCCCAGGGCGTTGGAAAGGTTACATGCAGACTCTCCTGTCGGCATGGGGGTTTCTGCGTAATGTGGCCTCAGGGTTGTGGCCTTTTCCACGGGTCTGGTACCATATGTAACGTCGGAGTGACTCGACTGAAGGGGAACATCTAAGGTTATGAAGGTAACCCACGTTCCCTGAAGGAGGGAATGGAGACGTTACATCCCCTTGCCACGACCCTGAATTGCGCTGACGCTGGCTTGGCTCCTCAGTGAAAACCTGCAAGTGCACTACATCCGTGCCCTCTTATACTCACATAGTGACAAGGTGCACCTGGCTGTAATCAAGTGCACGCCAATATTCATTGGCCTTTTCTTAATACTCAAATTGGCAATTGGTCTCTCATGCGAGTTCTCATATGTAACATCTCTGTTCCCTCCTTCAGGGAACGTGTGTTACCTTCGTAACCTTAGATGTTTTGGCATAAAAATATAAAATAAATATAGATCAGATACTGCAGACAGATGGATTGCAGCAGCACTAAAGTTCATGGTGAAGTTTGTTTGACTCATGTGTCCCCATTTCACCTTTAATAAAACTGCCATCCGGTCAGACTCCAGCACAGGTTACCACAGTAACTACAACCCATACATTAAATCAGTGGTGATGAACTGTATAAATAATGTCTAAAATTAAGGGCTTGTGCGACCTCACTTTATAAATGAATTAAAGATAAACATTGCATATCAAAGTACTGGATTTCTGATTCTTTTCACGGTCGGCCTTCACTCTCCACTTAACTGATGTAGATGTTCCCTGAACTCTTATTCTTCCCCCAGGTACTGCGCATCTAGATTCATGCAAGGTTAATAATACTCATCCAATCAGCTCTCATTCCTGGCTTTTGTTTGTCTCACTGTCACTGACAGCCAGCGTGAGTCACATTGAGGAACTCGTGGAGGCCCCAAGCGACAAAGGCAGCTGGGAACATGAGCCTCTCGATGAAATAACAAGCAGAAAGAGAAAACAACTCACAAGCAATCACAGGGTCAATGGCTCTTAATATTCCAGTAATAGGAATCATGCATCAAAAACATTTTGACAACAGCAGTGCTAATTGAACATCCTGTTTTCCGAAAGCCTAATCAACACCGTGGATGTTCCTCTGCAGAATCAGCAGGGAATGTACCTACACCTACAATTGTACCTGAAGAGACTGCTTCCTGTCACATTAGGAAAGTTTATATCTAATAATCCATGTGATTTTTGATAATATAACAACTTATGTGAATAGCTCACCTAAAAAAATAAACAAAAATGTTAATAGGGAAAGTAAAAATGCCAGAAGACACAAAAACGTATGCATTGTTCATTTACAACTGGGTGACAATGGAAAATGTATCCTTTATGGTTGGACTTTCTTTCTTTTACAGACATGTCCTCAAACCTGGCAAGACAAAAGATTTTGTGTTTACATTTTGATACTGGACTTCAGTGACAAATTAGTTTTTGAAAATATTAAATACTTTTATGTACTTCCTTATTAAAGGACATGAAAACTGCATGCAAAATGTTCATATGTTTATGCATTTAGCAGATGCTTTTTAAAGGTACTCATTTTGTCAGTTAGCTCACGGCCTTGGTGTTCAAACAGCACACTTTAACAAAATAATGAAAAGCTTTTAAAATGTTTTTGCCTGTAGAATAACATAAAGTTGGCACTGCTGTATGCTGTATCTTTGCACACTGCAATATACATATTTTGCAACAACTGTAATTAAAAAAATGCACTAAATATTTGCACTATAAAGTAATAATTTAAATTTTTACCTATATATTACATAATTTTGAGGTCACATTAAAAGTTTAATTTACTAGTTGGAGGCACAGACCTGAAAAAAAAATCTACGTTGTTTGGGTACTTTTTTAGAACATTTCTGGGGATCCCAAAGAGATTCCTAAAAGGTCTTTGTGAAACAATAAATAGTGAGCAAATTAAAGACAAATTTACATTTCCGGCATTGTGCAATTCATGTGAATTTATATATATATATTAATACATATATATTTTTTTCTTTTACTAGACAGTCTTAAAATCAATCTTTTACATTGTTATTGACCTTACTGTTTTTTGATTTTCTAAAACTTAATTTGAAAAAAGTTTAAAGCCTAGGAAAAAAGCATTAAAAGATACACAAATGTTTAAACTTTTCTTGTATGCAATAGGCAAGTGTGCTTAATAAATATGGTAATATTGGCATGTTCTTGACTTCAATTATTGGTGAAAACATGTACTTTTAGTTAATAATACAAATTTATATTGTATTAAATGAACAATAAAATAGTCAGAAGAGGCTGTTCTGGAATCAGCTGCTCTCATGACTGAAGCTGAAAGCCTTTAGAAAAAGCAACTTCCTGAAAAACATCTTTATCTTTATTTTGGGTCTGTACAACCTTCATTGGCTGCAGAATGAGCCAAGAAGTCTCATGACAGACTAGCGGACAGAGCTGTCCATGCTTGTCAAGGTTTGCTAGAAGGAGTGCCTTTCCATATTTAGGTTCTTTTTAGAGGTGAATGCAACTCAGGCTTATCAGAAATACAGTACTCTGCCTACATTTCTGCAAGACCAGATATATGTTTTTTCCAAGTACATTTCTTAGAAATTTAACCATCCTAAACAGATGCTACAAGCAGTGTTTTTTTTTTTACAGTTTAGTGTCAAAACCCCCCAAAACAAAACAAAAAAACACACAGTGAGTACATTTTTGCAACATAATACTGTGTTTCTTTCAGCACATTTCAAGAATAAATATATAGAATTATATATATAATAATAATAATTAAAAATATCCAGTGTCTTACATAAAATTGCACATTTAATTTATCTCAAACAGTTGACTGTGGCAACATTTTGTTACTTTAAATAATGCACATACTACTACTCAAATAGACTGATTGTTGACAAAATTATTTCTCAATGCTGAGTGACAACAAAACTGTTTTGGGTCAAAAAAAACAACAACTATGGAAGTCAATGGTGACCTAAAAACAGCCTTATTACAAACTTTCTTCAAGATATCTTCCTTTTATTCGGCAGAACAAAGAAATTCATACAGATGTGGAACAACTCAAGGGTGAGATGTTTTGGGTGAACTATTCCTTTAAGTTGGCGCTCTACTGAAAGTAATATATACTACCTGCACTATATCTAACCAATATTGTAAGAAAAAAAACAAATGTGAGATAAAAACACACTTGGCCACCTGTTGAAGCTCTTTTGTGATCTGTGAGAGCTGTGTACCATAAGTTTAATACTGTACCAGGTGGGCTATCAAGCAAGTTTACTATGTCAAAAAAGCCATAAATATAGGCCTAATTATGTGAAAATGCAAACATCCTGAAGAATTACCTATTTTACCAATTTTGCAAATTGGTAAAAGTGTTTGTGTTCAAAACCTTATGTTAAAAATAATCCCTGAGTGACCTGTATTCTTCCACCAATCTTTTTCAATCAATAAAATTGGCCAAAAATCTGTCACATTTTTTTCCCTTGGCATTTTCAAGTTTTTTACTCTGACTGTGCCTTTTTATGATATAAATATATCACTGCACTGCAAACAAACACGCAACACATAGAATATTTTTTTTTAAATGTAAATTAGATTATTTACAGATTAATATAATTATATGCAATTTCAGTATCTGAAGCCAAAGTAGAGTGGTCTGCTTTGTGAAATTAAGCCACATAAAACATCTGCACAGAAAAAAAAAGCAGACAGAATAATATAGCAAGGCTATACACGACCGAGATGGTGAGCGTGATTTCATCAAGTACAAGATGTTCCTGGAGCAACATTCCTATCAACCAATCAGAATTGAGGAATAACTTTTCTCAAAATATCTGTGAAGGCATCTGTTGTTTCAGTTTCTTCATCCCTTGTGTTTCTGGCTTCTGTAAACGGTGGTATACAGTTGGTTTATTTACCCACTTAAAGAATTGTATTACAGTTTTTCTCGATTGCTAAAACACTATAACCAAGCTTTTAAACTAAAATTTTCAAATCCATAACGCTATTTTTCTAAAAGCACACCCATTTCCCTGAACTATTTCCTGCTTTAACACACGAGTCAAATTTGGTGAACTATTAGTGCAAAACTCTATACACAAATCCATAAATTTTTCATTGCTTACACCTTGTGGTCATTTAGAAAACACTAGCATTCAATAATGTTAACTCAGTTCTGCACAGCTTGAGCTCAGTTAGCACACAATTAACCAGGTGGAAACACTAGGAGTCAAAATTTATCACACACCGATCACAACCTTCGATGGAGATAAAAGGGCCAAAGTCAGTTTACAGTTATTCTCAGGGCCTTTGGTCAGTTTCTCAGATCAGAAATTAAATTGTTCAACCTCCACATCATCTAGACTCTTGTGTAGATCATAAAACATTTCTCATTCTTTTGATCAAGTTGCCATTGCTCTGGTACAATCATACAGCTAATTAGTCAGTTTTTGCCTATTACTTACACACTAAAAGCGAATGCTTACACCAAAGCCTCAATACCTAAACTTTTTGTATCTTATCTTAAACACAGTGTAATCATAGCTTAAACACATTTTCAACTTTGCGCTTTGTTTACAATTCTGTAGCACACTTACTGCGAGACACTACATACGTTTACTTACATTAGACACTATGCTCAAAAACAAAATCATCTGTTATTATTGGGAAAACACTCTGTTCAAAATACAAAACTCATCTGGCAATTGTAGACACTTACATACACTCCTAAAATCACATGCACAAAAAAACAGAACACCAATTGGTCTGAGCCTCAGCACTACAAATAGACTTCAGGTAAGACATTCTGAGAACTTTGCAAGCATGGAGGCAATGAGAGTCAGAGTAAGAGGACAAAGAAAGAGAGAAGTCAGACTTGGAAGAGGATGAGGACAAAGATGAGGACCGGTGTGGAGGCATGTGTCAGATGACATCAGGGCTACTCTGGTGGACCATGTGATAATAAGGACATTCTGACTGGAGAACAGCTATATCTTCAACTTCAGTTTCTACTCCAGACTGTACCTACTGTATGCATCACATGATTCTGTGTCATATCACAGTATTACTGTACTAACAGTACTATACAAAAATGTGTAGTGCTTTGAAGTACATAGTATGTAAAACAATACCATTGTGATGTTACAGTACCGTGTACAGGTGTGAAACAAGTGCAGAATACAGACCCAAATAGAAGGTGGGATCCATAAACCCCCGTCAGCCACTCACCACACACACACACACAAAACAAGTTTATGTTTTCCCCCCAATAGCAATTTATCCAGGTTTTTTTTTTTTTGCTAAATTTGATGATTTGTGATAACATTTTTCTTATTTCTGTAAGAATGTTTGTTTTTTGTATGAACTCCTGTTTGATTACTGCAGAAATTCTACTTTTGAGTTTTACAGAAGAATTAGATTTTCATAAAGGAGTGTTAAGTTTTGATTGCAGTGTTTCATTTTGGCATAGATGTGAGTCGTTAATCTCCCAGAGCTATGTCTGATTGTTTTGTGTGTAGAGTTTTGAAATAATGGGCCAAATTTAGCAAAAAGTGTGTGACATCTAGTCATTACTGTAATACATTGTTTACTCTAAGTCATTACGGTAAACACAAATTGGTTGATCTAACTGTCATAAATTGTCAACCAGATTTTCTACACATTTCTTTTCATATACAGTCTTTTCAATCAACATCCCACGTACAGTAATGTGTACGTTTGTACTTTTGAAATGAATATGTGGTATACATAACTTCCAGGCTATCTGTACTTACAGTTTTTTCTGATTGCTTAAACACATTTTTTCTAATAACTGGCTATTTTTGCAAAACTCTACACACAAATTGA
>JAUYWG010000057.1:4957934-4997613 GCA_034779775.1 Enteromius afrohamiltoni | reverse complement strand
GTGCCCTCTTATACTCACGCAGTGATGAGGTGCACCTGAGCGCAATCAAGTGCACGCCAATATTCATTGGCCTTTTGCATAAAGCTCAAAGGCATTTGGTCTCTCGTGCGAGTTCCCATATGTAACGTCGAAGTGATTCGACTGAAAGGGTAAAGGCAATATTCACAGGAATATCCCAAGTTAATTAAATGGGTTTAATGCACCTACAATAAGCATATTGTGAATCATAAATACTAGCAGAATACCAGACATTATGTTGTTTTGCACAAATGTCATGCAACATTGCTAGGTTTACATTGTCCTGATATTAACTGTAGAAACAGGATATGATTATATACAGACTTACAATATTTTGATGCTTTACAGTTTCTCTATGGACTCTCATTGCAGGTGTAACTTCTGTAACTATATACTATACTTGTTTATTTAATCATTCAAACTGATGGATGTCTATGGAAGTTTATACTATTGCCCTTTTAAAACAGAACAAGGAAGGAAAATTTGTTCTCAAAAATCTGTGCAATGTATAATGTAAGACTTATATTAACTGTGGGGAAAATAGTGGTATATAACGTTTTAATCTTAGTACTGTTAGTTAGATTTAAGCATATAAGATGCACATTAATGGAGCCAAACACATACACGCAGACACACAAAACAGTCAATTTTTTCCCGAAGGAGATTACTTCTACATTTACCTCCATTTACAGCTTCTTCGCCATTATTGACTCAGATGTCAAGGTCGGTAATGCTGAGAAGAGTTCCTTCGCATAGCTCACTCAGCCTTGCAATCGAATTGAAACTTCTCTTGCAGTGATGGCACTGAAGGGCCTTTGGAACAATTTAGCCCATCAAATATTTACATAAATCCTTTTTTCATTAACCTGTTATTGAATGTTTAGATAAATGCTGTTTGGCTACTTTTCATTCCAGGCCCATTTTAAGAGGCACTGCTTGCCCATCAATGTTGCATAATATTTGCAATTGTAGTGCAGTATGATCTTACACCTGGAAACACATTTGAAGGTGAACATTCTCTCAAGATTTTAAATAGCACATTGAGTGTTCTTTGAATGGTTAATGTTTTTGTGGATTCTTACATTTCAAGTTGACCTTTGAATGAAGAAACTCTATAGACCTTTCTCACAACTTCCGTATTTTGCACCGCAAGTACGCAATTACTCTGTAAACCTATTTCCGCCCCAGTATGCCGGTAACTAGTTAAACAGGTAAAATCGTTGCTAGCTGCTACACACATGATGTTATACAGATTGTTTGTAACATCACGACCACAAGGTTTTATTGCTTTAATTGCCTCTATACTATCCATACATAACCACAGCTCTTGGTCTAAGTGGACACACTAATCATTTGTCAGCCTGATTTCTCTCTAACGTTAGATACGTTACTTGCGACATTCTAAAATGCTTAACGTGGCTTACTCAACTAAAAACTGAGGAGGGAAACCCAAATTTCTGACAAACTTTACTTGTAATAATCTTTAACTACTGTCAAAAGTCAGAAATTTGAGTTTCCCTTGTCAGTTATTAGGTACGTAACATTAAACGTTTTAGAATGTCCCTGTTACTTACCTTGAAAGTTATGGACAAACTCTTTTTTGGGAACATTTTATCTTTATCCAGTTTGTTACCCTTTGTTATGGGGTTTTTCTCCATGACTCTTGTCAAGTCGGCAAAGGTGAATTTTGGCAAACCTTGAGGGAAGTTGTGTAGAATCTCTCCATTTTTGAATTACCTGACTTTCTGCTGTGTTGATATTACACAGAAAGTCTGCAGACTCTCCGATTGTGTATTTCCAGTTTCTGTAAGAAGGGTCTATTATTGATAAGACACTGCCTGGTCTATGGTGTTCAGGTTAGGAGAGTTGGCAGGCCAATTGAGCACAGTAATACCATGGTCAGTAAACCATTTACCAGTGGTTTTGGCACTGTGAGCAGGTGCCAATCAATTCTGAACATGCTCTAAACTAAGTGGAAAGAGAAAACGGCAAAAAAAACATTTTTGAATTTTGTTCAACTGTGTTTATTTCCAAAAGGCACTCACTACATTGAATGTAATGGTTGCACAAGATACTGTAGATACTGCGAACAGCAATTTACTAGCATGTGCAGCCCGAAGTAGAGCTCAAACATGGACATTTCAAAGTCTCAAGAAGCATGTTTGTGGTACAATCAATACCATAGCATGATAACATATTAGCAGAATAGCATGCTTTAGGGATCCATGTCTTTAAATAGTTTTGAATGCTTTAAAATGTTTTTTAAATTTTCATAGCTTTTTTCTTATCACAAATATTCAGTCCGTTGCTGCATTCGCTCTAGACTATTGCAAACATGAAAAGAGTAATTAACATTAGCTCAACAACAAGCATTTTGCTGCAGCTGTAAATGTGTACGTGTGCGTTTACGAGTTGGTGGGAATGAGGTACCAATACGTGTGTCTGCCTCAGGGAGTTTTCATTAATACAGTCAGCAAGACAACAATCACATCAGACAAAGCGGTATTTGGTTTCAACACAAACGCACACACATACATACACACACACACACACAAATATGTCAGACGCTCTCAGGCGATTAGCACAACATTGTTTAGTGGTTTGTCAAAAGTCTAGTCCAGAAACATTCTGGAAAAGAAGAGACAGAAATTGTAAAAAGTGCAAAATGGAATTTTCCATTTAACAAAAAAAGTAGCATTTCCCTGTGAATCCTAAATGAAACTGGATCCTACGCTTTCATAAGGCTAAGCTAATCGTGTGCCGTATACATCTTTCATTTTGACGTACAGAATGTCTAGTAGATTTCAAACAAGTTAAGATTTTACCATGATCATTCACAAATCAGCGTAACATTGTGAATATGTTATAATGTTATCAGCGGCATCGGTCAACTTAATAAAGGTAGAGTAAGCGATTTCCCCGAAACTTTTGATATTTGAAATAACCAAAACATTCAGGCCCCTACTACACAAATGCATCACATCCTACATTGTTAGCTCAGCCCCCAGATTCACCAACACATATGTATTCGTATGCTATGTACTAATTCGTACGAATTTGTATGACCTTACTCGTACAATTTGTCAGATTTAGGGGCGGGGTTAGGTGTAGTTCTTTCATACAAATTCATATGTATAGGCAACTCATAAAATACGTATGATTTAACAAAACATTTTATGAATTAGTCACCTTGTAAAAAATTTACGAATTGCCGCGAGACTGGGTTGGATTCACAAGCTAGGCAACAGTCACCTCTCCCATCATGAGTGGACACTGATGTTTGGCTACAATATTTGATCCAATTGTTTCTCAGAAATCGCTTACCTGATAATAGCAAAGGCAAAATCAACATATCTTGTTTTGGATATTACTAGGGCGATATATCGCTTGCTATAGTTGTAGATCACTGACAAGTTATATGATATTGATTGTCAATGATCAATGGTTCTGTGTATTAACTTCCACTCTATTTGAAAACAGACAAACGCAAATGAAGGAATTAGATGTGATTTCAACTGTATAGACAAAAAAATAATTAGACATTTTTTTATTATTTTGGCTAAACTATCCCTTTAAATCTAATATTTGGATATGCTCAGTAGTTTGTGATTAAATTCTACTAGATATTCAACCTTACATGACATCTACCATGACTTTCAACCTTATGGCTTTTCTTCTGTCACCATTGTCCTTAAATTTCAAACAATAAAAAAACAGTACAGTGTAGCAACAGCTTTAGATATTTCATGAGAGCACAGAAAATTGTATGTCAGACATACCTTACAATTTGACAATTACAGTAGGACTACAAGCCCTGAGATTTCATAGGATAACTTCATAAATCTGGATCACATATTGATGCACTCGACTTGTTTTACAGGATAGCAGAGCTCCATGCATATACAACGTGTCACCAATTTAACATGGTTTCTTCATTTTCAAAGTGTTTTAGCATCTTTGATCATGGGGAATTCAAGTCTCAAGGTAGGTTACGTCATTTCGAATGGGTGGGAATCTTGAAAGACATTGTTTTTAAGCAGTTATGCTTCCTGACAAATGACCTTGAAGCACAGCCTGGCAGAAACAGTCTGCACTTTCAGTCACAATTTATATTATCTGCCGATGTAGCTTGCTACAATTTTTTTTGAGCGATTCTTTCCAACTTATACAAGCATTTTTCTGTCGTCAGAAGAAGAGAACCATCTGTCTTCAGTGCTACTGTCACCATATTTCCATTATCAAGTTATCAGGACACAGTGAACAGTTAAATGAACAGCAGAAATTGAGATTCTCATATCTCAGCTCAGGGTAAGGGCTAAACAAGGCACTTTAGGCATATGTTATTTTCCTACACATTTCCCTCTAGGGCTCCATCTGCAAATGGAACTCTTTGTCTTCAAGTTTTGTTTCATTTTCTTCCTCTTTGGTCTGTGGCGGTAGAGGCATGAATCCATTTTGTTTATTGGGGCTCTCCACAAAGAGAGGTAAGTTGGTCAGACTGGTGTTGACCTCTTTCTCAAGCTCCTCATCCTCTGCCTCCTTTTTCTCCTCATCCATTGTGGGAGTATTACAGGTGAAGGAATCTAAGGCTTTCCTGCCGTCGTCTGGGATGTTTTTCCTCAACTCCTTGTTCTTGTTCCGTTTGGCTAGTTTTGTGACTGAACCAAGGCGGTTGAAGATGTTGTCTTCAGAGTATGCCTGGCTTGGGTCGCTCCGCCTATGCTCATTCTGCTCAACTCGTAGACGCAGGTTGTTGAGCTTTGTGTCAATGCTCTCCTGGGAGGATGTTTTGTAATTGGTGGTGTCCAGGCTGTTGAAGACAGCTCGACGTTCAGGGGACAGCATATCCAGGGAATGGGCCCGCTGGTCGAAACCTAGCTGCCTGCGCTCCATGCTGCGAATGGTGGCGGCCCTTTGCAGTTTGTCGTGGACTTCCACGCTGAGTCGGCGCCTGGTCTCACGAAACTCTGCACGAACATTGGCTTTCCATTCAGCGGCGTGAGCCTTAATTTCACCCACCTTCAACAAGATGGCAATGGTAAATAAACCTGTAAGCATTAAATGGTCCTTCCAAATAACAGTTTGAACGTTTTATGGATCAAAAAAACATTTAACATTTAGCTTGAATAATCAAAGTAAATGCAGTGCTAATAAAAGTCTCACCTCCATTTTTGTCTTTTTAGAAAGCACCCTGAGCCAGTCTCCAATCATGCTCAGAACTGCAGCAAAGTAAGCCAGTCCAACCAGGATCCAGAACCACACCAGCGGTCTGTACCATTTACGGTATTCTATTCTTCGATTGCCTCCTGAAAGAGATGTATAAATAACACTTTCATTTGAGAGGTGGTAGCATTTGATTGTCTTTTAAATCTACAACCACATGCTTTTCGAAGCTATTCATCAAAACATCCTGCCAAATTCATGAAAGCTATTTCCTGAGAACAGCAATTAGCTCAGTTTTCTTGACAAGTCATGGTGTCTGCAAGTAGAGAAATGTAAAAAAAAAAAACAAAAAAAAAAACTTTTTATATGGACTTTATAAGGTACTAAATGCAAACAACATCTATAAAGCAATCAATTTAACTGCGTAGGTAAAGTTCTTCCTTTCTCTGATTTGCCTGCCAAAGCAAACCAAAACCACTAAACCTGTTTCTTGAAAGGGAATATATGAATGTTTCTTTAATTTCTGGCTCATTTGTTGCACATGGGTGAGCTTCCTCATTTGCTGCTTCCCCAAATGGCCTGTATAAGATTTTCACAATTGTCTCAGACCTAAACTTTTAAGCTTAAAATATTAAACTACTTCAAAAACGTTTGATTGATAACTAAATTCTGCTAAATTCTTTTCGTACCTGCAACATAATCTCCGATCCCAACAGTTGTCAGTGTGATGACCACAAAATAAATGGCTTCCAGCCCAGTCCATCCTTCAATGTGCTTGAAGATGACGGCTGGTATGGTGACGAAGAGAATGCAGCCAGCCAAGATGAAGAGCAATGTAGAGGCCACTCGAATCTTGGTCTGGCTTATTTGATTGTGTTTGCGCTGGGGGGTGAAATAGAAAAAAAGCAATATCAACATGAAAGATCATACGAGAGCCATTCTTAGTCATGCAAACAGCACGACTTCATTGCCAGCAGCGGCTACGTGTGGCATGAGAAGACATTTCGTGACTTTGTGAAGGAGGCATGTGTTCATTAGCTCTCTGATGGGTCTAATGATGATCTGAATGAGACTGATTAGCCCTAATGAGGTGTGATTTCAGACTGCACTGCAGATGCCACTTCCTCAGCATGTTGGAGCCTCGGTGCTGTGTTTATTTACTAGGTCTGTACCTCTGCTGTGCAGATTCTGACTATCTTACCACAAACAAGTGCTGCTATCTTCCTGACTAATGCCTCCCAGGACGTCAGGAAAAGAAGTGACCTTGCATAGTCTAATATGATAAACCTACCACTTAAAATTCTAATTGCCATGGTAAACAGTTTCATATTGGAACATTCAGAGCTAACACACATTGTTTGGAATCATCACAATAGTATTTTTCAGGTGTATGTACGGTCAAAAGTTGAGTAAGTAAGATTTTTTTCTAATGTTATAAAGCTCAACAAGACTGCATTTATATGATCAAAAATTACAGTAATATTGTTTATACAACTTGGTCTGATGAAAATATATACCTTGGTGCACTGTTTGTGCCAAAACCGTTTTAACATACCTTACTGCTCGTTTTGCGATAGTCCATAAGGGGCTCTAAAACACAGGTTCAATATGCAAACCCTGATACGTTTTTATTATCATTTATATTTATTATTATATAGGTATATATTGTGCCAGTGGCAGTTAACATCATGTTGAAAATGTGCCCTACACCAAATCTAAACCTACATTATATTGTTAAAAAAAGCCAAACGCATTTGTTAATGCAACACGCCTTTTCAACTAACTTTTACACAGATTTGAGCATATTAAAGAATATCCCAGCATATTAAATGAATAGTTCACCCAAAAATTAAAACTGCGCCATCTACTTACCCCCAAGCCATTCAAGTGAGTAGTTTATGGGGTAGTGTTCAATTTTGAGTGATATAATCCTTTAATATTGTTTGGAAGTTATAACATGATGTTCTAAACATAAAGTAACTGTGTGAACATTACGGTTTATTAATTAAAAGTCGGTTAATTAAAACGCTTTAACATGAAAAGGAATAGAAGTTGTCAGAGTTTTACTGTATTCAGACCCTTTGCTAAGTATTTAGTATACGGGGTGCTGTGTGTACATTAATGAGGAAAAAAATGAACTTGAAGGATTTTAGCAAATGGCTGCAATGTAACAAAGAGTGAAAAATGGGGGTCTGAATACTTTCCGTACCCACTGTACATGTGATTACATGTAAATATTTAAAAAATATATACTTTGTCTGGGTGATTTTATATATACATAATAAATATACACCATACACAAACATATATTTGGTAAACTAAGCTTTTATTTTGGATGCAATTAATTGTGATAATTTGACAGCACTAATTATTAGTAAATATAGTTTTTTTCGAAAACCTGATAAATTGTAGAAAATTCAATGCAATAAAATGAAATGCATGTTAATGCATGTTGTTCCTTGCTGAATAATGACATGTGGTACTATAATCTTGTCTTAAAGGCTAAAGTATTGGTATCTACTGTTTTATTTAAAACATTTTTTTTTTTTTGCTTGTGAAATCTTTCTTTAAAATAAATACCACACTTTGTTCTATCTATGTAATCCCTATTATCCATGTATTACAATGAATTATTTTGTTATGAACACTATTTAGCTTAATTAAAAATACTAAAAGGTTGTTAAGGATCATAAGAATGTTCTTGAGAAGATTATTCATTATTTAAATGCTTAAATAAAAAAAGAATTTAATAAGTATAACATTATAACTATGGAGAAAAAAATGAATCAAAATGACAAATTAATAAATAAAGTTTCCATTTGCTACTAGAATCAACTATAGAGTAAGCAAATTATTTAGAGTTTCTTTGCGCCATCAAGAATAATGACTGTTATTATTATTATAATTTTTCATTTCTTTTTGTCTCGTGTTGAAAAAGAATGTAATTCATTCATGCAACAATTTGATTTTTTTTTTTCTAAAATCGGCTCAAAATAGCAAACCACATGGAATCAGTCTGGAGCTAAAAATATCAGCTAAATATATCTCTGCCCATCATATACTGGGTAATTTCTTATTAAGTCTGTTAACTCCAACTACACAAAATCTGCAGAAAGTCTCTGTTTTGTAGAAACTATCGTAATCTTTTCAAACTGCAGAATTGTGGTAGAAGTTGTGTAGTGTGTTACAGCCTTTACCCTACATGCATACCTTCCCACAGAGCCCATTAAACAGATTGTATGTCTATCCATCACAGCCTTGTTTTCAATAACCCTAGTTTTGTGCTTCACAGTTCACTTACCCTGAACATCTTCTCCACTTTAGCAATGCTCTTCACAAAAATAGTCCCTAGTTGATCACCAACACCAGCCAGAAGAAAGCCAAAGAGTGGGATGCCAAAAATTGCATAAAGGATACAGAAAATCTTCCCACCCTCTGTACTTGGAGAGATGTTGCCATAACCTTAAAAATATAAGAGAGAGATGGTGAAAATTAAGAAGCAACTGAAAAGCATATTCACCACTATACTGTATTTTCAAAGTGACATATGAAAGAATGCTGTATAATAGGGATGTAACGGTATAAAAATTTCACGGTACGGTAATACCTCGGTATAAATGGCATGGTGCAGTATTTATTGAATCATTTACATAAAAAACTAAACTAATAAAAAAAAGTGCCAGAAGTGTTTATTTAACAGTTTACATGAACACTGAACATATCAATGGCAAACACATTAGCCATCTATCTGTAAACAAAAAAATATTAAACCTTCCACACATCCAATTTAAAACCCACTTTAGATTGCTAGATGACATCATATATCAATTTGCATATTCATTATGTCAGTGCGTCATGTTATCTTGCTTCTCTGTGGTCACATAATGTTATTCAATGCCCCCTAATTCTCAATATAACTGTTTTCACTGATATTTTTAATAGTTTCTGTTGTCAGAAAAACGGAATGAATATGAAATAGTGACTGAAATGCACGATATTATAAGGCCTACTGAACTAGCTCTACTTTACAAGATGTTAATCTAGATTAAAATTTATTTATATAAATTTATAATAATTTATAATTATATTTATAATTCATAATAATGAAACCAAGTACAAATAAGATATAGATAATGGTTATGCTGTGATTTTGGCTGTATTTGCTTGTAAAATAGAGTTAGAAGCAACATAATATCTATTTTAACTGAAAGCCCTGCTCCTCTCAGCCGTGCACTAAACAGAACAGACGCAGAGAGAGGTGTGCACGCGCTGAGAAAACAAGTGCTTGTGCTCGCGCGGAAGTACCGGAGACTCGCTGAGGTTTGTCCAAGAAGTCTCTAGATTTGTCACTAGTCGCTTTTAGGAAAAAATGTAATAGTAGTTACATTGAATAGTCGCTAAATATAGAGACAAAGTCGCTAAGTTGGCAACACTGATCTGTATCGACAACAAAAGACCGCAAAGAATGATGTGCACGCTTGGGCTGATGGGAATTGTAGTTCCCGGTACCTCCGATTGCTCCATTTGCCTTTTCTCAGAAGACCTATAATTTTATCGAGTCATGCGACCATGGTATTATCAAAAAAATTTGATATTGCGGTACGACGATATTTACAATACCATTACATCCCTACTGTATTATAGTAAGGGGACTTTCTTGGATAATTACATGGTTATTTAGTTCAATGGCAATTTAGACTACACAAAATTGAATGAAAGATTCATAATTCTCTTCTAATTTTACTGTTTGTAAATTCAGACTCTAATCAGTCTTTTAATACCTATGCAGCCCAGTTAGATGTACTCTGTAGGTTTACTATGATCTCCATGGACCAAAATGTGTCTACTGAGAGCATGTTCAAAGGTTTGGCAACTGAAGTGTAAAAACTAATCTTGTTTATGTCTTTGTCCATTGCCCACTGGATGGCTGAGCCAATGAGAAATGGCATTGAGAGTCCTGTCAGCATTTAGATACTAACCTGTATTGCACAACAGCTTCTTAAAGTAATCAATCACAGGCCCTGGCAGGTAACACAGCGGGCAGCTTATGGACTTCAATGCATTACATCAAACCTCCAATGGAATGTTCCATTTAACTGCAAGTAGTGAATTAATGCCTTGTATTTTTACCAGAGGGTGAAATATAAATAAAACGTTTTTTTGTTTGTTTTTCCTGATAACATTTTAGTTATTTGTATGTTTTAATGTGCAATAAGCCTAAATTGTGAAATTAAAAATGTGCAATTCTAAGAAAAAAAAGTCAGGATTTTGTGCTGTGTTTCTGCCAGTGAATAACAAAAATATAACAATTGAGACTTTGAGTTAATATATCACAATAGTGAGATAATATTTTAACTTTTTTCCATTTATGGCTTTGATTATTCACCCCCCCAATATATTTCCTCATGAGACTATAAAATGTGTCTAAAAAAACTAAGAATCGCTCCATAAGCATCAGTTTCATTTGGATTGACAGTTGAAGCATGCACATTTTCACACATGGAATATAAATGGAGCTGGAGGAGAAAATGATTGATTATTTGCGTTGGGGGTCAAGCATATTGACTGAAACTAACACTATAAATGTATGAAACAAGCACATTCCTTGTATTTGGCTTGAGCTAAGCGTAATGTGTGGTGTATATGTCTAGAAATGTATGTATAATAACCAGGGATGTTTAGGTGCTACCTATTGTTGTTATCACGGTTCCAGCGAAGAAAAAAGAGCTCCCTAAGTCCCAGTGACTGGAGTTGTATGATGTGTCTCCAATAGGACTGACGCCAGCGTTCACTGCATCAACAGAGTGCTGGGAAGAGATAAGACTGGAGTTAAGGTCACTGTATGAGAAACACGTCTCCAACATGATTAATAGTCAATTCCAGTGGCAGATCATTTTATGTGGTAATGAAAGTCAAAATTGGTATCGGGCCAAAATAAAGAAATAATGCAGTCTGAAATGATTATTCATTTGAAAGGCCAAACAATTTAAACTAGTCCTTTGTGCAATTTAAAAAACACTGCATCATCTAAAAAAAAAACAAAAAAAGAAAAAGAAAAAAAAAACACTTATTTATTTACAGAGTATTAAAGATAATAATAAATATGCAAAAATAATGATAATACAGCAATCCAAACTTCCAAACTTGCCTGTGGTAAAATCTTCAAAAAGATATCACTTTGCTTTTTGCACATTTTGCAATGATTTCCAAGTTGAATTGAATAGGAGTGATTTAGGAGGCATACAAAATGTCCAGGAATGTGGTTAAGAATCACTCCTTTAATAACATACCACCTACACTAAACTCCACTGTAAACCTACTGTAACTAATAGTGTTAAAAAAGCAAACAAAATTTTTGAAGCAACCATAGTGTTTTGAGTTTGCTTCTATGAACACAAGCTCTTTAGTGCAGTGCTGTACCGGGTACTCTAACAAGCACGTTTACCATGTCAAAATAGCCATAGCCTACATATAGAGTTGGTACAAAATATTCTAAATCATGCACTATGGTAAACGTCTGGTTGTGTGTGTGAGTGTGTGTAGTTTACTGCAGTGCTCATTTCAGCTGGAATTTTTATGCATATGCAACTTTTGGGATTTTTTTTATGTACAACCTTTTACAATGAGCATGTGTTTTAAGCAGTATATGAAGCATCCAGCTATATATTTTAATGCACCGACCAATGACTCATGATGCCTCACACATTCTAGTCATTCTAAATAGAACAAACAATAAATATATAGTTTTTGACATAGAGTTTGTCATGGCCAAGGCATCCTACTGAGGTCATGATCCAAATAAGCTGTCTAGCTTTAATGAGCCTTTGATGATCAGATGTATCATTAATAGAGAGGAACAGAGAAGGCGGATCAGAAACAGGTTACTCAGCCCAACAGGACGTCTCGAGAGCAGATGGAAGTACTATACTGAGATCGACAGGAAGCGGCTCAGGTGTGAGAAACGAGCGTGTGGGCAGCTGAAGGGCAGGTACACAAGGGCAGATTCAGGGTCTGTCGGTCTAGACTGAATGCGTACATAAAAGTTGAGCCAAGTGTAGCCATGAAAGCAGAACCTCATGCAAGAGAAAACAAGTAAATTTGCAGGAAAAAAACTCTGATCAAGAATAAAATATATTACGGAGTTTATGAATAGCAAATATCTTATGAAATCCTTTAATTTTTGACTGTAATTTAACTGAAATAGCCACATTTAAAGCACATTCTCTGTATCTGAAAAATCAAGAATGGAAACTGCTGTCCCTTGGGTGGATGCTTTTTGAAGAGCTCAATTCTCTCGTATAATGTGATGTTCTCAGTCGTTTAACGCAAATGGTTTTACCTCAACACAGACCGCTAGAAAGCACAAATTTGCATTCCATATGTCTGCTGCTCATCTTCAATTTCTTTTCTGAACCAATCTGAATAGCATTTTACTCCATCTGCATGCCAGGGTGACTTGTATATGCGTCTATGTCCCCTACTGGGAGACGATCCTTTCAGATGGTGAGAAGATGATTTCGAAGAAATGCATCTTCAAAACAGACAGCAGGTGTGCAGATGACAGCGCCTGAAAGCTTTCAATCCCATCATGAGAACTGTCACTGTGAAAGAGGTAAACCATAAAAAAAAGGTGTCTTTTTTCCTAGCTATAAGATTTTTCTCCAAACACAGAGATTGATCAGGAAACCTCCACTAATCACCACTGCACTGCCAAATAAAAACAAAAAAAAGACTTTGGCGTATATATGACATGCACATGTTTGGCGAGCATACTAAACACAGATTTTTGTGTGCATACAGAATGATACGAAGTTGGTTGGCATGCATCTAACCCACAATCCCCAATCCTACCCATTGCTTAGAATTTTGGCATGCTATTTATAAACACTTTCATGGGATAGAGGAGAATTTAATCAAAACATACTACACATATATTATTGTTACTTAAAGATTAATAAGAGAACACAAGCTATGTAAGCTCTTGTCAGCTGCGATACATTTTCTACATGTATTTATAGTCTGATTTGACAGTGCATCCTTGTGGTGCAGCTGACAGAACAGCATCCGTAGTGTTTTTAGTGGATATTTTCCAAAATGGCGGTACATTCAGATTAAACCACTGATGGCAGATGGACTATTCTGATGATGTGTTACGTACTTTTCTGGACCATAACAATTTAATTTACTTTCAGTCGCTGGTACATTTAAAAGTCTCCAGGTTTTCATCTAAAATATCTTCAATTGTGTTCCAAAGACAAACAGAGTTTTACGGGTTTGAAACGACATGGGGGATTAATGACAAAATTTAAATTTTTGAGTGAAGTAACCCTTTAAGCTTATCTCTTATCTCTCGTATATTATGTTAACATTTGTTATGTTGCTTTTCATTACAAGGTAAATGATTTAATTTAATCACTCCAGGTCCCTTGTATAGTATTTTGTGTTTGTGTGTTAGAGGTGCAGTAAGTAGGAAAAAAAAGAATAGTAAAATAACAAATGCAATGAAATATTTTCTTCCATTTCCTGGCAGGTAGAGTGAAGAATCTGAGCAAATGCCAAAGCAATTCCTAGAGCTGTAGACAGTACACTAATGCTTAAACATCTCCTGGCAATTTTAGCTGAAACACCTTTTGATAGTCGATGTGCAAGAATTAGTGCACATGCTCTGTCTGGTCTATGGCTCAAAGAAGTGCTTTGGCATTTCTTCAGATTCTTCATCTTGAGTTACATCACTGCCAGACTGCAGTACATATGCACAGCTCGCAGCCTGAGCAGAGCGAAAGCAACAGCTTACATGCAGCTAATCCACACGCCACTAGTCTGAATCATCAATGCTTTGCGGTATTTCTAATCTGCGAAACCACAAGTTGTGTTTCCCGCTGCAGATATGTTTCCCATTTTCTTTGTTCCGTGACTCCCAGCTCAAACAACATTCAACAGCAAAAGCTGACAGGAAGCAGGTGTCATATCCGCCTCTCTCAGGCTCTACTGGAGTCGGTGAGACTGAGCTATTTTGAAATGGTGCTTTGTTACAAAGCTCTCAAATGCCGGTTCTAGATTAAATTAGGGTTTCAGGTTATTGATTCAATTATGGTTTTTAACCTCCCTGCCACAGTCAATCCAGGGAGCATTGCGATGGGCGAGCTTCACGTTTTCCACTGCCCATACTCCTGATGGAGCCCCATTAGTGCAAAAGGAATCAAGATTCCCCAGCAGATGCTTTTAAGACTTGATTGCTCTTTATCTGCGGGGCTGGATGATTATCACCACTCATCTATCAAAGAAGCTACTAGTTCTTTTACTTGACTTCATCTCTCAAGGACATCTTGAGCAATGAAAATCACAGTAACAAACACCAGAACTGCACAACAATATTGACTGTTCAACACAATTAGGTTAAGAATGTGTACTTCAACAAATGGTCTTCCCCGTTGGTGTTGTGACCCATTGAGTGAATAATGAAGCTGGCAGTATAGTTAGACATTGACAGAGCATTGCAGCTGCTAGAGCCATATGAAACATTTTCTGAAATCTGAAATTTGATCTGCATTGAATAAAAAATCTCAGGACTTGTTAATGGATTCCAGTAAATCAGATAATGTGATTGTGAAGTTTTTTTGTGTGTATGAAAATTTATCCGTTGGACTGCAAGAAAAATATATATAACAGTCAAATTACATAATCAGCTCCACATGTATGGCTTTTCTGACATAGTAAACTTGCTCGATAGCCCACCTGATACAGTGTTGCACTTCCGATTCAAAAAAATGATTTCTTATAAAAGAGCCTAAAGCCTTGTAGAATCAAATGGTTGCTTTAACAAATGCTTTTTTATATCATGTTCGCTTTTGCATGGTTTAGTGTAGGTGACAGGTTATTTTCAAATGCAATAGAGTGTAAACCTTTTAGCGCAGTCACTGGATAATTCATTTCTGGTCTGCCATAATACATACAACAACCAATGTGACTAAATGGACATTTCACAGCACAGATATTTTAACAATACACTTAATCATTGATTGAATTCTACGCATATAATGCATTTTTCTCTCACCTCATCAGTCATCTTTCTCATCATTACATATTCAACAAAAGATACATGCTATGCTTTAGAATTTTCCTGAAAAAATGTATCTTATAGAACAGCTTTTGCTTACTGAGCATTCCTGTGATGCCTTACAATGCTGCCTAAGTAGGCAGGTCACTTGCTATTGGAACAGAACCAGAGTCAATTTCTGGAAGGTCTCTGCACTTGGGCGCTACTTTCCCTGTTTTATGGGGAGCTGTGAGCACTGGTCCCTGAAAACCCCAGAACTAGTGAAAAAAAGGGTGACGCAGTGGAAGACAAATGAACTGCATCTGTCAAGCTTGAGCAGATCCTGACCCTTGTAAACCAGGCTATAAACAGATTACATGGTCAAGAATTTCTCTACCTTTCTTAGAATAAAAACTGATGGGTCTGCATGGAGTGTATGAAAAAGTAAAAATTTAATTTATACAAAGAAATTGTACATTTTCATGACTTAATTCCAAGGCCTTGAATTTGTATGGAGGACACACTGCAACCTTTCAATCTCAAAAAGTAAATATTACAAATATTAAGATTTGCATACTTGTATACTGCTTTTAAAAAAATTACATGGATAACTTTTTAAAAATATAAATGGAGAATGATGCTCTTAGCAGCCAGCAGGGTGTAATTACAGAATCTGCCAGCAGGGGCAAATAGATGTATGCTAATATGTATGCTAATAAGCAAATCCTTGAACCCATGTTGTGAGAACTTAGTCGTAAGTCTGTAGTAAATTAGCTCTGCGGGAATGAAAAGTCATTTTGTCACAGTGTTAGACATCACATAACAGACCTTACAAAAATGTATTAGTCAGGGTTCAGAGATTGAAGGGTTGCAGAGTTTGCAATGTTTCCATCCATAAATCTCTGCCATTTTATTGCTGAGAACATTTCTGAAAAGTCATGTTAAAGTAGCCTCTGTAAACTATTAAAGACCAGAATAGACTTTGCACATCGCTTCAACGCTGCAAAACAGATTGATTACTGCCATCATGGCCACTATCCATCAAATACTTCAGCTCTACACCAAATGGCTTGCTGTCATAAGTCTGCTATGATATCTTTACATTTATTTTCGTCACTTGCTCCATTTAGAATTGTCCAACCGCTGTGCCCTGGTCTATTGCATGAGTGAAGCTCACATGTCAGACAGATCGATGAAGATCTATTGTTACACTAGATCTGAGATCCCACAAGGGACACTAACCGAGCTCTACTACAGACGAGCAACAGTTTTACCTTGATGAGCTCTTCCAGCTCATCTCGGGTCACGCAGGTATGTTTCTCCAGGAAAGCGGCTTTCTTCAAAGTGATGGTGTCTTTTTGGTTGCTCTCAAAGGGTTGCTCCAAGGCTCTGAACACCAGACCGCCGGCAACCAGATACGCTACCACCACAACAAACACTGCAAGGACAGTCTTCCACTTCATGACCGTGAGAAGGGCTGAGCCATCCGCCACCGCTTCCATGCTGGCCACCATACTAGCGGGCCGGGAGACAGAAAGGCGAGGTAAAGAGCAGCCCATGGGGTTCTGCATGGTGGCCACACTGGCCTGCACCAAGCTGGATTGCAACATCCCTGACTGGACCTTCTTCGGCGGCACAAGGTTGGTCTGCACTGGCACTGTTTAAAAAAAAAAAAAGAGGCAATATATGTTTATGCCAGATATGTGATCATTTACAATACTGGATTTGCTTCAAGATGTTATTTCAATCATCAAGTCACACTTTTACAAATCACAACAAAAATGTTTGTAAAATATGGAATTATGTGAAAATTTAAGTAGCCTATGCTGTTTTAGTTTACCTTTCGTGGCTTCGGTCATAGTTTTTGAGGACGAGAGCTTGACACGCAACCTCTTCATGACGGAATCTTATTTGCTTGGCTTCTAGCAACTGACAGATGATTTCGCGACAGTACCGTAAAGTTTGGACCAACAGCCCTGACATCAAAAAGATGTGCATTTTCTCCTCTTTTAAGAGCTGATAAACCTATAAGACTTGCTACACTATAGAATGATTTGCATTTTATTGTTTAGCATTTTATTTTTTCCATGCTGTCCGCTATCCTTTATCCTATCAGGACAGACCAGCGACGTATTTTTGTGTTGCAAACCACTGATAATATACATATATTAGTCATTTATCCACAGCAAAAGATTTATTCAAAGCAAATATCAAACAATTTGCTTTTCGAGTTTAGTGTTTGCTCCTGTGTTTATTTTACTTCCCTTTTAAACATGACTTTTTTTAATTTAATGGAAACACTCCAGGTGGCAAAGGGTGGTGTTTTACATGTAATGATCCCAAAGCCTCTGATCGTTGCTGCATATCCACACATACACACACGTCTTCACACACACTACTCCTGGCTTTCTGAAAACCCATTACAGTAGAAAGCAGCAGTACAAGGGTGGAGCAGCTAAGCTATATTGTTTCAGACGTGTTAGACTGGCTTTGTTCATAAACACGTAAAAGCATAAGAGCGTTTTGCATATTCTACACAAATCACTGTGTGGAGGTGGTACTGTAAATACCTTAAAATTACCATATAAACAGTAAACCAAAGAACGCATTAATCACAGAAAGCATGTATATAAAAACTGAACCCCAAATAATTTCCCCTGAACTTTCTTGTAGTCAGGCAGTCCCTTCACCTGCAATATGATGTAGTATTGCACAGCTGTATATGTGGACACTATCCCTGCAGCATGACCGCAATCATTTACTGTGACACTTCGATCGGTTGTTTACAAGGTGTTTTGACCCTACCTTTCTTTTTTTCACTAAAAATGGAGGGCAAATATGAGAGGAATTTTTTTTAGGAGACTTTATGACATTAAAATACTGTATGGATGGACAATAGTGACTGTAGTCGCATTACATGAAGGAGCTATAGAGGTTAAACCTATGTTAAGATTAAATAAATAAACATAATACCCTGTTCCCAAACGTAAAATAATACACACAAATAAAATTAAAATTCTGGGAGGTCAAGAAAGAGCATGTTTATCTTCTCTTAAATATATAATTATGTAAACGGCTGTATCGTGAATTTGTGAGATTTTCTTGTACATAGTAAGCTTAGATATTGCGCGTGTCTCCCACGTTTTATTATGCATCTCTCGTGTCTCTGCATAGTACTCGTATACTTGTAGGCGCGTTACGATGCACCTCTGTTGAAGATTTCTAGAAAATATCGCCTTTAATTGCTTATACAGACGTCTTTATGACTTCTTCCTCTCCCACCCTGCCAAACTATTGCAGCAATCGTCAACCATGCAGGACTCTCGGTCATGTCGTGATTGTGATTTGTGAGGAACACCTCTTAAGCATGTTGAGATTGAAACGCGTGGTTGTGAATCTTAATGAAGGTGTCCACGGAAAAAAAACTGAGGCGGTTAGAATGATCAGAGACGTTGTTATTAACGTTAAACCTTGGTATTGAACCACTAACTGATCGCAGTCAACTATCTCGCCCACTGGTACCCCATCATCATTTTGCGCATCTCGTTTAAAGTGCTTTTGATTGGATTAGTTGGGTTCTTAAATCACTCAACGTGACTGCCAGAGCGCATGCATGCTTCATTATGCTCATAATAACTTCTGTCAAAGATGCAGCATGATCAATAACGCATGCATGGCACTGGAAATGCATTTTGAAAACGAAATGTGCCTACCTGGTGGAGGGTTCCAGTTCCCTGGTTTTCTTGGGTTTTCCGTTGGAAATTTCATTTTGGATTGCAGTTTAATTCATGAAATGGTCGTAAAGCGATAAAGTAATCAGGAGATACGGCGTGACTGTTGAATCATGCGGCGAATTTCCTTGAAGACATTGTTTTTAAACGAGACAGATAGGTAAACGGGCGCAAGCATGAGATCATCTTCATCTTTAGGCGTGTGGAGCGATAGATGTGTTGCTAGACTGGCATGGAATCTGCTTCTGTTTCTTCATTGCACTTAAGAGTTCTAGATCACTCCGCCTTTTGCCAGTTGCACCATTTTCCACCCGTCACAGACTCTTTGTATGTGAAGTGTGAACAGTGAAGGTGTAGCAGAAGTCCACGCGCTGTTGGGGGGCATCGTCTGAGCGATTCGCGAACGGACCATCCAGAAGGCTTTTCTCCACAGCCGCAGTATATGGCAAGCGGGTGTACCATTGATCCCACAGGACAAATGTTTTTATTTAACAATTTCTTTGTGTTCTTAGTGCTTATTTTAATGTAGCGGCTATATTTGCGATAAATAGCAATAGAATGCTATTTACACTAAGTGGGGACTGTCTTAATGCAAAAATGACAGTCATCTCTTTTATAGTAGTTCTAAAAAACATACCCTACCCCAACCCTACCAATTCATTTTGTTTCATATAAATACACAATTGCAAGTAACAAAGTCAGAATTCGTCATATATTAAATCACAATTGTAAGAAATTATGTCAGAAATGTGAGATATAAACTTTTCACATGTTTACAGCTGACAAAGCTCTTCCTATGTCCTTAAAAAAAGGAGTTTACACATTCCTTTCCTAATTATTATAGGAAGTTCCTAGTTCCAGTTGTTTATAGTGTTTATTATGGTGTGTTCTCGCATCAGTTAATTTTTAACCCTTAAATGCATACCTTGTACACCGTTCTGTACTCTCTCCTTTCCTTTATTTCCCCTTCAAGTTAGACATCAACTTTGCTAGTATTCCTTCATTATAAACAATATAACAAGAAAAAAATTACATTAATAATAGAATATAAAAAAGGCCTGTTTTCTGATACATTTTAGTAAATAGTGTACAGGGTCACTAGAGATGTAACTGCATGCATAAAACAAAAGAATATCATCAGAAAAAATGTAACTGCCAGTGATCAAAATACTGATTGTAAAGTCATTGAAAATGATAGTTTTGAGAATATGGCTGAGGAATATGAGTGTGATGCTGAATGGCCTTGACAGTTAAGGGATTAAAGTAAAGTAAATATTTATGAATTTAAATCCCGAAATGTAAACACTACTGTTGTTGTTGTAGAAAAAAATATTTGTCATTTTTAAAATAAAACTTTATTGTAATCCTATTATGAATTTATTAATTTTTTTAATGATAATGATTATAAAAACAGAATAGAGTTTTTAAGTTTTTTTTTTAAATAATTACTGTAATAATAAGAATAGTTAAAATGAGAATAGTTTTTAGTCAGATTACATAAATAAGACAAGACATGCTTTAATTTTTTCTCAATTAATATCAGTAAACCATCTTGCAGTAATACCAGATAACCATTAAAAACGAAAATTTCTAGCAACATCAAAATTGTTAGTTTAAAGGAATACATGTTAAAATAGCTTGCCACAGAAGTATGGAGACTCTACACATAAGGCTTCAGCTATAAGCAAGGCGTCCCTCTTACCTCACCCGATTATACTGCACTGTTGCGCCAAGGTGGGTAGTCAGAGAATACTCATTCTGTGTGCCATATGAAGTTCAGCCAGTTTCATTTATACTGCTAGCTAATAAATGGTCAAGCTTCTTTTCTGTGCAGGTAGAAATGCCTCTGCTTCTGTGACACCATGAGATTAATCCTGGAAATATAATAGCAAAATATTAGACGCTGAAAGGAGAAAGCTTTTGCGGTAAAGCACTGACTCCATCTGTTCATTCAGCATTACAGCACTCAACACAAATATGAAGTCATCACCTTACATAATGAATCCCAGTTACTCAGTACATGATCAATATGGGATCGCTTTCAAACATTGGAGCTTTTACAAATGTAGGATGTGAAACATTACAATATTGTGGATTTTTTTTTTTTGTATTTTAATATCATTTCAAAATTCATTTTCAGCATCATTACGCCAGTCAAGATTCCAATATGCAGATTTACTGCTCAAGAAACATTCATTATTCATATTACTATCAATTTGATTAAAACGGTTGTGATACTGTATCTTATAAATCCTAATCATATGAGCTTAACAGATGAACATAAAAAAAAAATCCTGCAAACACAATATGCAAATGAAACAACAGAACAGCAAAACTCCTATAGTGTCTTAATTGGACTAAAAGTAGGTGTTACACTGAATGTCATTCATTGTGAAAGTAAATAAAGTTAAGTGGGAATTTACTGTCCTTTTTGCATTCCAAGTAGTTTGTAGAAAATCTTCTAATTACAGAAAGGTCTCTCATTCTCATAGCACTGGCCATAAATATTTAGCTTAATTTACATCAGGACCAAAACAACCATTGTGTAAAAAAGACAGGTGAATAGGTGCGACCTGGCAGGACCATTCATCATCCTTGGTACCTCTTGGCACCATTCCTGATGCGCTACATACTTTTGCTACAATCTTAAAAATGGAACCATGGACGTCAATAAAGAACCTTTGACATCAATGTTACTGCTCAGTGGTTTGCCAGCTTATATTGTTTTATAGACCACAGTAAAAGCATTTTCAAACTTAAATATTTTCTCCTCTTGGACTCACTGTGAGCAATTCCCAGAGACCTCATGGAAAAACAGGGTTTCTGGTAATTTCTCAAAATGGCTATCATAAAAATGCATTTGATTCTAAGAATGTGAGGCAATAGAAAGCAACTTCCTGATGTCGTTTGAGTGGAGCGATTTCATTCCTGTCTATCAATAGGGTGTGATGAGGAATAAATTGTGGCCTTGGCCAATGAGGCCAGTGCTCTGGGGTCTGCCAGGGGATTCAAACTAAAGGGCCTTCAGTGGTCTAGAACTTGATGTAAAACAGAAATAAATAAATAAAAAAACCTATTTTTTAACCATGTAAATGTTTTTGCTTGAGTCACGTCGCGTTTACAAATGGTAAACATGGAGATACATTTACCATAATTATAGAGATAATTATACCAGAGTTTTTCGGTTGGGTCATTAACTTTAAACAGTGAGTTTTATGTTGTATTCGGGTTGTTTTTAGTTGTATTAGTTCTATATGCCTGTGGCCATGCTGATATAGAGCCGATATTGCTCGAGTACGAGAGTGATATTGCATTTATACAACAGTTCAACATCACAAGTGTGTAAATAAATTTGAAACAATAACAAAGTATCTTTAAAAGGCCTCTTCTGTGCGAATTACTTCCTTCTGCCACAGATTTTAATCTAAAAGTTGACAGTTTAACAGCTAAGCCCAAGTTCCATTACTAATTCCAGAACATTACTTTAGAGCTAATAACAAAGGAACCTTTAGTTGCTTCATCGAAATCTTATTGTATTACTATAGTAAGAGCTTGCTGTAGCCTATTATGTAATGTATTATGAGAGATACTGGACTGAGCGAGTGTGATTACCTGTGTATTTCAAAATAAAAAAAAAGGTTGAAAACATTATGTTTGTCATAACGTAAAAATCCTTTCATCTTTTAAGAGGGATTTCTATTGACAACGTTGATCAGGGCATTTGTTAACTGCGTTGTTAGTTGCATAAAAATTCCATTTACTTTTCAAATAAAAGTCTTTAATGCAGTGCTGACTCATTTAAACTGTCTCTTGTCGCATCTAATGGCGAAGCAATGTCTCTGTACTAAAGTATTTTCAAATATAATATAAATAGTTATATTAAATATTGAATCATCTTTATCTTTATCTTTATTGAGCAGCCATCATAAAAGTTGAATTCATGATTAGGAGTTTTCCTAGACATAGGTAATAATAAACCTATTCTTTCTGACACCAAACCACTTGAACACCACACACGTAATCATGACTTCAGAAGTGGAAAGTTGAAATGGCTTGTGAAGGCAGAATCAATCGCCGTCATGTTTCTGTGGGAAGAAGCCATTTCTATATGATAGGGGCACCTCACTCTAAAAATGAACTTCTTTCATTTATCAAACTCAGGTTCTGACTCACTGTGGTGTAACCAGTGCTACTAAACCTGGACTGCTGGTCTCCTAATCATCGTTATATGCACATATCACTTGTCTCCTCTTCACTGACAGCTGGTGGGTGCTGTGGTGCACCAAGTCTGATGTTACATCATCCAGATACAATGCTGCACATTGGATTCCCTTGGTCACACTGTGAAAGACTTTGATTGACAGAAGACACACACACACACACACACACACACACACACACAAATCTTGGGTATCCGTAGAAATTTGCAATTAGTTACATAATTTCTTTGTTTATTACTATTATTATGCACAATACCGCTTATAATTAACAAAGCTTTTAGATTCTATATCTGATGACACATTAAAAATATATATATATAGCAACCGCTCCAATGGCTCACTGCTGTCGGGCACTCATTTGGTTTAGCACCTTGGACAGTTACACTAATACAGTTCAGACTGCAGCTGATTAACAATACACTGAAACGTTTGACCACAATCAGATTAGACAGCAGTAATTGGTCATTTTAGTTTTGAATGGTTCCTCTGCCTCTTATCATCTATGTTAGCATTTAAATGCCAATAAGAATGTGTAAAGTGTAGTAAGACTCTCAGAAAATTGTAGAAGCCAGAAGCTAAAGACATAATAAAAAAAGAGAGAAAGAGGGGGCATGAATTAGCATTGTAATTTATTCAACACCATGAAAAGCCAAACTTGCATACAGTAAGTTACATACATCAGTTTAGTCATTATGTTTTCTCTTTTGCCACCTGCTGGACATTTTTAAAAAGGCAAGTGGTAAAGATTTGCAAGAAACTGATTTTGCGCCATCATGTGGCTAATATATATTCTTGGAAGAACAGGCATCCTTCATTTAATTTATATCGCATAGCGCACAGCAGTGGTTCCCAACCACGTTCCTGGAGGCCCCCAACACTTCATGTTTGCCATGTCCCCTCAATCAAACTCATCTGATTCAGCTCATCAGCTCATTAGTAGTGACTCTAAGAGCTGAAATGGGTGTGTTAGACAAAGGAGAGATGCAAAATGTGCAGTGTTGGGGGGCCTCCAATGTGGTTGGGAACCACTGGCTCACAGCAATAGTAGTTATTGATGATGCATGCATGATTGACAGGGATGTGATGCATTTATTTTTGAGGGGCCCCCATGCTTGTCATGTGACACACAGCACACTGTATATTCCATGTGGTAATTTTCAGTTTTTTATTCGCAATATTCTCAAATTTGTTAACTATATTAAAAAATAAAAATGAGCAAATATAAGTAAATCATTTTTGCACATCTATAGTTCATGTTAGTTAGATCTGTAACGAGCGATGGGAAATGTAGCTTAATGTTAGTGCAAGCTATTAACTATTAATCTTTTTACCAAAAGCACCAGATATAGATGCCATGGATGTTTTGTTTTTTTTTCTTTTGGAGTGTCTATTTACACTAAATGCAAATAGCCCACCTTATTGACAGTGGCTATTTAAACTAACTCCGCCCACCTCCGGCTAGACATCATTACAAAAGATAGTTTGACATCAGCTTTAGTGGCGCAGATGGGAAAATGTAAAGCGGTGAAATGTTCTGCTTTAAAAGACAACAAGACTGATGTTGAGAGTCAAACAAAACGTTTATTGTCCTTTAAATGAGGAAGGGAAATCAATCAAGTGAGGTGAGTATAATGAAAATCAAAAGGCACTACCGATCTTTTCTCATCGCATCCTCCTTTGGCTCCTTTTAGGATTCGCGGCTTGGCCTGGACACAGCGAAGAAGAACAGGTTGGTATCTTTTAATCACTTATCTGAGGACTTTCGGTGAACACTGTTCCTGGTCATGGAAGAGAGTGCTGTTGGCGTTCAGGTGAGTGTGGCAGGTAATCAACAGAGAGTTCCAGTGCAAGTGGTCGGTCTCAGGTTGGCTACGGGAGCAGGATAACTGAAAGGTATCACACAGGTAAGTAAGGTGAGTAAGGGTTAAGTATCTTATGATCCCCGTAGATTCACAGGTTTTAGAGCATTCGTTTGCAGGTGAGTGCCAGGTACAGTATCCTATGATTCACTTTACTTCACAGGCTTCTACATGCTCGGTCCAGGTGAGTATAAGGTTCAGTATCTTACGATCCTCCTAGGTTCACAGGCTTCAAAGTGCTCAGTGCAGGTGAGTGTAGCTCAGTTTCCTTTCGGTTGACTAAGAAACAGGATTCTCTGGGGCATCAAAGAGATTGTCAGGCTCAGGAATCAAAACAAGAGGCATTGGTTGTTACCTCAATCTCCCACAAGGAAGATACTGAGCTGCTTGGTTTTAAGGCTGAGTGTAATTGCCGCCATGTGGTATTAATTAAAATTCAGGTGACTGAGAGCATGGAAATGAGACTGACCTGGGATCAGTAGCAGCTGAAGACGTGACAAGCGGTCTTATTTTGACCCGGGTTCATCAAATTTCCCCTTTTTCAATTTCAAAATGATTCACAAATAATCAGAAAGTAAAAAAATAAATTATTGGCTAGGGTAGGGAGGGCTTTATTGTCCCAATAAGGGTGTCAACCATGGCATCTATTTAATCATTTGAATTAAAATGAACATTTACACTGAATAAGTTGCATTCTGTTTTATAATGTACTTCAATACTGAGGTGCAGATAATTTCCACTTGCAAAAATTCTATTTTCATTAAATAATGCTGCTATTTTCAGTTAGTGTAAATAGAATCCATTGCTGTTTGCACTTAGTGTAAATAGCATATACGCTAAGAAAATAAGCTATTTTCAGTACTTTTTTCTTCTTTGTCTTCTTTTAGCATACTATCTAATTACGTACACACACACACACACATTTATATATATTATATTTACATATTATATTTGTTTATGCTGTGCTTATTTATTATGTTTATATTAAAACACACACATACAGTATATATTTATATAACATATATTTTAAAAGTATTTACATGTAAATGCATTTATATATTTATTTTCTTATATTTTATATTATATCTTAATAAATTTAATATATAAACATAACATATTTTCATTAAATATATACAATGCATGTGTTTGTATTTATATAAACTTAATAAATATACACGGTACATACAAATATATTTTATATAATAGATATCTAATAAAATATATGTTTAATATATACACTTTTATTTTGGTTCTATTTGGTACGTTCTATTAATCATTTGACAGCATATATAAATATATATATATATATATATATATATATATATTTGTAATTATATTACTGACCAACCTAAAATTTTCCTTTTTTACATTTTACACTTGCTTACAAACACTGAAATATCAATATCATTACATTTTCCTACACTGCCATTTTGCTATTTTTAATAGAAATAAATGCAAAAATTATTAATCAGTTTTCAACATTGTTCATTGAAAGTATCATTTATAATAAAATGATTCCTCATTAGCAAACCAGCATAATAGAATGAGTTTTACAACCCTCTATTTTTTAATGGTAATGTATATTGTTAAACTTTTGATAAGTTGTCACATTCCTTTTTTCAAAATGAAAAAAGTGACTTTACTCTACATGCGAGTCCCAGTCCTCTTTATTAGTATTAAAAAGCAAAAAAAGGTCTGAGACCAGTATGTCTAACAGCTGTCGACAAACTAAATGTGTAAGTTTGTCATATATGTGTATCTATGTCATAATCTGTATATGTGTTAGTATGTCATTCTACGACATTCCAATTATCTGAATTAGGAAATTCATTTTTATGAATGTACTTCAGCATCATTCACGCTTGTCTGAATGTGGATGGTCACCATGTGCTGCCAACTGACCCAATTAGTGTTCATGGCACTGTCGCGTCCAGCCAAGCATACCCCTCACGACCCCACCACTGCTGGGGTCAGACATGAAGGTCAAGCATCTGTCCGACTCCCACTACCCTTAGTCTGGTGACATCATCACTCACAGACTCACACAGAGCTGGTGGTGTATTTGGGAACAAGTCATAACAATAGAAAACTGAGTCATGGTAGTTTTACGCAATACTATTCAGTTATTGATTTTATGACAGAATTTTGTTGTATCTGTGTGGGAGAAACGTTCAGATATAATATCACGTGACAGTGAATGGCAATGAAAATAAACAGATCAATATCATTGAGAAATTATGAAACAAAACTAAGATGTGAGCATAGTGTGTCTAGAACAGGTACTTTGTGATTGTTAAAAATATGTTGTGTCTACAAATACAATACAAGTACTATACAATACAAAATATATGTAGTATTTAAGGACGTGTTGTTGATTTTAGACAAAATTGAAAGCCCATAAACTTGAACTGTGACACAATTGCTTATCACTTTTAGGGTCCCCCTCTGTAGAAATCCCAATTGCAGTCCACGGCCATACAAATTGAGTTTCAGTGGTTCGCCCACAGTAGAAATCGTGAACGCATTCCCTTCGGTAAAAATTGTATTTCCCCCTCGGGGGGCCCCGTCCATTGTCGGGCCCTTAGAATTGTCCCCTCCTTACGGTGCCCCTGGTTGCAAAGATACAGATTCAGATCCAGTTTGCAACATGCCTTAAACTTTGCGGTAAGCAAAAACATTATCAATGTGAAATCTTTTTTGCTAACATCGCATAAAGAACATCAAATCCAGGGTCTGAGATCTCTCTACCAAGAGATAGGTAAGAAATCCAAAATTCCAGACAGTTGGTTTGGACAATTGTTATTGCTGTTCTCAGCATTACCCAAAGAATCTGTCAATAAAAGGTCCATAGACAATACAAGTCAACAGTCACGGTGCCATCTTCATCATAGTATGCCAACGTGTTTGTAAAATAAAATGTTTAACAGCAACGTTTTGAATTTTAAGGGAATTTTGAGGATTGAGGGCTTTGAAGGTTCTACTAAAAATGGAAAATCCTGAATTTTGAGTTCAAAATGTAATGCTGATGATACACGCGGCAACTTTTTGAAAAAAAATTCTATTTGGATATTTTAGATTGGTCGTTGGCCTATTGATGACAACATTTCCCAAAGTTGATTAGCAACATTGTTAAAAAAGTTGCTCAATTTATCATCATCCACGACCACGAACTCTCAGCCTGTCCTCCTACAAAAACGACTCATAAGTCGTTTCTGCAAGTACTTTATTACGACCTATATTTACGTGTTAAAAATAACGACAGTGTCATATTGCGTCTGTCGTTACACTGATCTCACTGTGATTAAAACATATTTTACTAGGTTTAATTTGTACGAATGACCACACAAACCCATTCCTAAACCTACCCGTTACAAATATTGTGCAAAATCATGATTTATAGGGTTTTGTGAATGTGTTTGGGTTCAAACCCACATCACACAGCCGATACAATAGTACAAAATATTAATATACAAATGTTCTGTTTACGATAGGGGCGCAAATGTAGTATACACTCTAATGGGTCGTATTTAACAGCTATTGTAGAAACGACCCATACGGGCGTATTAGTTAGTGGACATGTTGCGAACTCTTCAGCAGCTGGAAACCTGTACCAGACAAGAATGGAACCAAATAACAACACCAAAACTCCAGAAATTCATAACCTTATTGCCCAGATGTCTTCAAACTATTTTAAAAAGAAGAGGAGATGCTACACCATGATAAACATGCCCTTGTCCCAACTATTTTAATTTAAACATTTGTTATATTATCTATGTTCTATTGTGAATCACATATTGGCTCATGTGATTTGAAATTCTTTTAGTTATCATTTTATTCGCGTTTAAAAAACATCCCAACATTTTAGGAATTCGGGTTTTAGTCTGCAAGGCTGAAAAGGACTAAACAACTAAAGGCTTTTCTCACATTGGCTAAAGTTCATGAGTCCAACTTTAGGAGAAAACTGAACAACCATAGTGTGCATAGCAGAGTTACAAGAAGAAAGTCTTTCATATCCAAAATGATCATTGCTGCTCATATGCAGTTCACTAAAGATCATGTGGACAAGCCGGTTGGCTACTGGAGATATGTGTTGTGGAGAAATGAGACATTTATTTAGATATTTATTACTATTTATTTTAAATAAGAAGTGTTATGATTGCAGAAAGGAAAACACTGCATTCCAGCATAAGAAACATATCCCTTCTGTAAAACGTGGTGGTGGTATCATGTTTTGGGCCTGGTGTGCTGTGTCTGAGCCAGGACAACAATGAATTCTGAAGTAATAAAAACATAACTATACAATAAATCTCCTGAGATGGCCATTGAGAAATATATTGTTGCAGGGTATATTTGACCCTGAATCAAAAAACCATGAGTAGCACAGGTATATTTGTAACAATAGCCAACAATACATTTTATGGTTCAAAATGATTGATTTTACTTTCATGTCCAACATCATTAGTATATTAAATAAAGACTTTATTAAATAAAGATTTAAATAAACATTAATGTTCCATTAATGAAAAAATTCCTACTGTAAAAATATCAAAGCTTAATTTTTGTTTAGTAATATGCATTGCTAAGGACTTCATTTGGACAACTTTAAAGGCAATTTTCTCAATATTTCGATTTGTTTTAAACCTTCAGATTACAGATTTTCAAATAGTTGTATCCCGTCCAAATATTTTCCTATTCTAACTAACCATACACCAATGAAAGATTGTTGATTCAGCTTTTAGATTAAATATGGTTTTATGGTCCAGGGTCAAATGGTTTTGTGATGCACATCTTCAGGAAAACAATTGGAATGAGGAAATTATAAATGCATCTTAAAAATAATCAGTATTCCTGGCCCATACAATGATCCTTTCATCTGAGTTATTGGATGTGTTGTTTGTCTGATTTTTGTTTGAGTGCTAGAACATAAAGATTTATCAGATGATTATCAGATCACTGCTGGCCAGCTGCCACTAGATGGTGGTACAGGTACAACTTAGACTGCTGTTCTTCCATCATTAGAGCGTACACACGCTCAGCAGAACATGGCATTTCTGATCATGTGGTTATGCCCATGCACATGTCAGTGGATAAAATTAATAGTTGCCCAAAGGCATAGCATTTAATGAGACAAAATGTCCCAATTAACCTTTTTAAGAGTGCCATTTTCAAAAGATATGAATGTTCCCTCACTGTTTAAGACATTTATGGTCTAACCCATCGGCCAAGGATTTTCCCACTTGAGGCAAACGATGTCATATTTTTTAGTGTTGCGTTTATGTGATTCCTCACCTAAGTGAAAGTTTATGAAAGACATATTGAAAGAACTTGACATTTTCGCATAGATAACTTGCCTCGCTCCTCACACAGTTATTTTACTACATGCAAACACACTTGCAATTGAACAAATACTTGAATGACCTACTTTCTTCAGAGAAATTGGTTTATGCGCTAACAAGAAATTTGTAAAGCACGGTTTCCCATTCAGTGACAAAATCATTGCTGAGCAAGACTTGTGTCATGTTGATGATTAGGAGGGTCCTCAAGAGCCTTCATGACCCAGTCACCCTCCACATTTTCATAAATGACCGAACAATGTTACCTTTCAATTGACAAATCAGGAGCTTATGAGATATGACAGTATATAATGCATAACTCACATATGGTTGAGAGCATGTTCTTTATTAACATCTTTGAATTTAATGATAGCATCAGTTGCCGTGACTCCTGTGAGCTTATCTGACCTTTCTAAATCATACATTTAGTTTTTTCTCCCCATACTTTTACTTTTTAAAAATCCTCTTTGTGCACTTTATTCTGGGCTGTCAGTAGAGCACATTATTAAATTATTACTTCCAGGCTGATGTAATAATAATCACAGCCAACCATCTGTACTGTGCTTTTTACGATACATAACTGACAAATTTTGTAAAACATTTTTCACAGGATACTGCACCACTATGAGACTTAAACTACATTTTTAATAGTATCTGAATATCTGATCTTCTGGAATGAAGAAGGATGATGGAAAAGAGAAAGTATTTAAAACAAGCAGTAGTAGAAGTTTTAAAATAGCAGTGCTACTATTCCCCTATTTAATTATTTTTTCATTCAGCTTTATTTGGATTTGTTCAGATTCTTGTGAGATACAGTGCCCTCCGCTAATATTGGCGCCCTTGGTAAATCTGAGCAAGGTTTGCTGTAAAAATAAATCTGCATTGTTTATCCTTTTGCTCTTTTGTTCAAAACATTTACAAAATTCTAACCTATCATTGAAGTAAAACAATTGAAATAGAGAGAAAATCTCATTGTAAAATAAATGTTTTTCTCTAATACTTGTTGGCCACAATTATTGGCACCCCTAGAATTTTTAAAATAAAAAAGTAAAAAAGTAAAATATCTCTGAAATATATTCCCATTCATATTCACAATTTTGAGCACTCCAGGGTGATTATAAACATGAAAATACCCACCCCTGGCTTCCTGTTTCACAGAAATATATAGGAGGGAAAACAAAGCCCAAAATCCCTTAATCATCAACACAATGAGAAAAACCAAAGAATATATTTCTTACATGCTGGAAAAGATAACTGAGCTTTACAAATTAGTGAAGTGGCTTCAAGAAAGGAGCTGGAGCAGTGAACATTTCCGTTTCAACCATCAGGGAAATAATTAAGAATTTCCAATCAACATAAAATGTTACGGAGCTGCCTGGAAGAGGACGTATGTCTATATAATTCTAATACATGACGGGGAGCAGAGTTTGAGTGGCTAAACACTCTTCAAGAACCACAGCTGGAGAATTGCAGAAAACCTTTTAAAAAACAGTCAAACAGCCCCTACATCTTCACATGTTGTTTCGGAGGTTTTAAGAAAAATTCCTCGCTCATCCAAAAACAATCTCCAGCATGTTCAGTTGTCAGACAGGACTGGAACTACAAATGGGACTGGCTTCTATTATCAGATGAAAGTAAGAATACGTTTTTAGCAGCAATCACTCGAGATGGGTTTGGTGAACACAGGGATAAAAAGTACTCCATGTGTACAATGAAGTATACTGCTGTGTTTTTGATGTTGTGGGTCTATATTTCAGCTGGAGGTCCTGGACATCTTGTTTAGATGCATGGTGTCATGGATTCTATCAAATAAAAAAAGCAGATAAAAATTCATTGACTTTCTTAGAAATCTTATGATGGATCATGGTTGGGTCTTCCATTGGGATAATAATCAAAAACAAACATCAATATAAACACAAGAATTAGTCACTGAGCACAAAATTAAGCTTTTGCCATGGATGTCCCAGTCCTCTGACCTGAACCCTGCAGAAAATGAGTGAGGTGAACTAAAGAGAACCAACATGGAGCTGGTAATCTAAAGGGTCTGGAGAGATTCTGGATGAAAGAGTGGTCTCTTTTCTCTTATCAGGTGTTCTCCAAACTCTTTACAGGACATTACAGGAGAAAAGCTCTCCCAAGAGCTGTTATCTTGGGAAAAGGACATAGCAAAAATTGGGTGCCAATAATTGTGGCCAACATGTATTAGTGAAAAACATTTATTTCCTCATGAGTTTTTCTCCCCATTTTTCATTGTTTTACTTCAATGATCGTTTAGAATTTTGTAAAAAATTATTTGAATGAAAGATCAAAACGATAAACAATGCAGATTTATTTTCACAGCCACCTTTGCTCAGATTTACCAAGGGCGCCAATGTTAGCGGAGGGCACTGTATCTAACTATGTGCATCCAGTACAAAGTAAGTAAATATATTTAAAAGTATATTATACTTGTGTTAGAAAAACTTAATTTTTAATTTAATTTAAAACTTAAAGTATTAATATTCTTACTGTTATTTATTTTGAACGGTAGTGTATCACAGTTTACATTTATTTTAAGCAGCACTGTTTTCAAGTGTTTTGAAACTGTTTTGATAATAAAAATGAATATTTCTTGACGTTCAAATCAGCATATTAGAGTGATTTTTGAAGAATCAAGTTACACTGAAGACTGGGGAAATGATTATGAATATTTAACTGTGCATCAAAGTAATACATTACAATTTAAAATATACTGAAATCGAATACAGCTATTTTCAATTATTAGAATATTACACTTCAAATCAAATAAACTTCAGATTAAATAAACACATTTAACGGACTGTGCATTTGGCTGTTTAAGGTTTGATACAGCTTAGTTTCACGTCTTCTGCTGGATGAGAAGCGAAGGGTGATTAATGTCTTAATTTCCTATTATTAAAGACCAGAGAGGGGATGCAGGCTGCAGATAGTCAACACGCTATAAATCTCAGCAAAATGAACGATCAAATAATCACTCTTCAGAAATGAAATCTCTACACGTTGATGCTACCACCCAGACACACACACACACACACTCACGCACTGACAGTGTAATTAGCACACAGAATTATAGTGTGCTTCATTGTATTTCACCTCCCTGTGTGAACCATTTACTGTACAAAATACAGTAACTTTAGAATGGCCCTGAGATTGTTATGACTTAAAATGTACCATGATTTTCTCAGTCTTTTTATCTCTTCTAACATCTCTCCCTCTGATCCACACACATGCGTCCCTGCAATCCTGAGAGAAAGAGAGAGAGGGAGAGAGATGAACTCTGCTCCTTTGTGCGGGGCAGACGGAGGGAAAGGACTAATCACATGCACTGGATTGATTACAGTGATGATTAATAGGGTATATGGTTTTCATTAACAATTTGATTTATCACAGATCATGAGGCTGAATAATGGTAATGGTCTCCACTCCCTCATATCTCTCTCAGCAAATGAAAATCCAGTCCTTTTTCACTACTTTGTTTCCCCGTTTCCTTATTTCTACAGATGGAAGGATTCATTCAATGGCCCTGGTTCTTTTTTGCCTGAAATTTCCACTGCATGAACTACATTGCTTTTGATGCTTTCTTTCTTTCTTATTATTTCTTTATTTTATAAGTTATTAATTGTGGAGCTTTTATTTGTTTCGTTTTTTTCTGTATACTATAAGAACAAACTTAAAAAAAAAAAAACAAATAATGTCCAGAAATGTCTTTCTTACTTTCTTTCTTTCTTGAAGGATCCATTCAATGGCCCTGTTTCTTTTTTGCCTGAAATTTTCACTACATTTCTTTTGATTCTTTCTTTCTTTCTTTCTTTCTTTCTTTAAAATTAAAAGAGTATAAGATTACTCTTAATTGTAAAGTGAAGTGTATTGTTTCACCTTAAAAAGTGGTAAAAAGGTGTTTATGTGTTTTTTAGACTGAACAATTTAATAAATAAATAACTAAATAAATTAGTGCTGTTGAATCTAATTACAATTAATTGCATCCAAAATGTGTTTACATACTATATTTGTGGTTTGTTTTTAAATATATAGAAATATACAGGTGTATATTTATGATATATATATATATATATATTTTTTTTTTTATATAAATATAAAAGTACACACTTTATTAAATATTGCCCTCTGTGTGTACTGTATGTGTGTTTATTTACACATGAACTGTATATAATGCAATGTCTTTTATTTTGGATGTGATTAATTGTGATTAATTGATTTGCCAGCACTCAAATAAATAAAGAAATAAATAACATGACAGAATAAACAAATGAATAATTGTTATTATTATTACGAACCTTGAAACTTCAAAATAATCAATCAAATATTCCGTCATTGACAGTCTCACCACTGGTCCTCTAGTGGTCAGAATGCTTACACAAACATGAACATTTTACTGAACTACAGAGCTGTATTCTTTCTCCCCTCAAAGATTATTAAAGATACTATTTCAATCTTTCATAAGCATTTCACTTTTACATCATTGTGTTGCTTGACCGTTCTTTGCAATTGCTAGTGAAATTTACTAGTCTTTCCTTCGAATGTTCAACCTACATATGGTTTCCTCCTGCCTGGTCTCTTCATATTTAGCCGGGGACAGAAGAAACTATTCCAACGTCGCGAAAATGATCTTTAATGAACACGCTGATGGAGTGTGAAAAGGTGTTCATTTAATCACAGATTCTTTATGTGTCCTAAACGGCATTAAAGTTCAGCATTCTTTCTGAATTAATATACCCTCAAGATTATTTCAGTGTTCTGGGTCACCTACAGTCATAATGAAAACAACTGGGGTCCAAACGTATACGGAGGGGAAAAAAGGAATATTAAAGCATTTGGGAACAAGGCATTTTTCCCTTTCTTTTGGAGGGAGGATAAGGCTTCTTTATGAGAGGCTGGAGAGAATCTCTTTTTTGGTGAGGTCAGGCTGTCAGCACATGCGCTGTAAGTCATTGAGCTGGAATGCACTGGCTTACTCCCCCAGTCCTGCACACATTGTGATGTTTGTACAGGGCTACTCCTGTACTCTCTTGCAGAAGACACACTGGATGTACACACACCGCATCCTGCCAGCAAAATGACAGTGCTCAATAAATCTTGTTCCACATGTGCAGCGTGTGAGATACAGGTCACTACATTGTCATCCCTTCCGGATACCTATTTTGAAGCGAGTATGGCCTGCATATATACATGCATATATCGAATATGTACATATTTATCAGCAGCCACAAAGGAGAGAAAGAGGGAGAGTTTGGGCCATCCGTGTGCTTCACCCTGTCCTGACAACGCTAATGATGTTCAGGACAGCAGAGGATGATGTCTGATTCTCTGCCAGGCCTGTGTGTGTGTGTGTGCTTGTTTTGGGGGGTTGGCAGGAGAATTGTGCAACCAGGTTTTTGAGGATGCACACACTGGCTCAGACTATGGTAACTCATTACAGTTTAAAGCAGGCCGGGTGACAGCATGAATCAGTCAGCATCTTCCATGCATACTGTAAGCGGGGAGCGAAATACAAAGGAGGAGGAGAAGTGAAAGAGAAAGGAGAGAGGAAATGAAGTCGGAGTGCAAAGAAATAATGTGCATCGGAAGAATTTAGCCTCGGGCATGGCGCGCTCAGCCCGTGTCGGTATCATTAGCGTATTTATAATTCAAATGTATGCCTTTAATAATTCACGCGCGCTGCTTTTCAAAGAGAGGCGCGCGAGATTATGTACAGACTGATGAAAGGAAGGAACTTTTCCATCTCTCCTGAAAAGTAAATAAACGACCTCATCATGCAATGCTCTCTCATCCTTTGCCTTGGAACATTTAAGTGCATATTTGCAATTATTTCGGAGTCCTTTTCAAACACGCGCAATGTTTATTTTGCTTTTTTTATGTGGTTGATATATTTGTTTATTATTTTGTGATCGTGTTTTGCATTTTCTTGTCGATGCATCACGCGTTTTGAGCGTGTTTGCGTTTGTGATGTTCAACTGTAATATCGCCCTTTGCTTTTTTGTTAAATATGTTTGGTTTTGAGGCAATGAGGCTCCGGTGAGAAAATTCAAACGCGAGCTCGTTCTCCTCGTGTAGTCTCTGCATGGTGGGTTTCAAAGACAGATGCACCGCTAGGTGGGGATAGAAGGTAAAGTGACTTTGAAATTGATTGTTGCGCTGAAAAGCACGGCACACGTGAAACCGGAGCCCAGCGGCAGGTTTGCAGGACTCTCGCTGGATCTGAAGAACTAGAAGAAAAGTGTCGTGCGGCTCAAGCACACATCCTGACGGGTCAAGCAAAGGTCAATACTTTTGAAATTAAAGCGGATTATCATCACACCAACAAGGGCGAAGAGCATTGACACTTAAAGGTAGTTTAAAAACCGTGTTGAAAAGGTTCATAACAAATTTAGGATTCCTATTTAAAAAGTTGCAATTCAAATATGCTCACTAAAATAATCATTCAATTGTTGTTTTTTAATATGTTAATGTATTTCTTGAATTACTGACTTTGATATTAAAGATGACGTGCACCACCATTCCGTTAGTCTGAATTCAAATATTTTATTATTATAATGTCGCACTGGAAAAGTTCATATAGCAATTTATTTATTAACCTCGGCGTGTTCGTAGAAATGCATCTAAATATATAAACAATACTAACAAACCGTCTTCTTTATTTACAATAGTACGCTTTCGGAAGAATTTTAAAATAAATGTCCAAATGCCAGCATTCATTCTTTTAAATTAATGGATTTAACGTGCACTAATATAACAAATTAAAATAAAACATTACGTTTTGTAAATAATACACAGGTTTATAACTAAGGGTGTATGCTAAAGGGGATTTTTGTCTTTTTTATTTTTTTTATTTTAGAATTTGGCCAAAAGTGTTATTTATATCACTGTATCACCGATCAAATTCTATATTTAAATACAATAAATATAAATTCTAAAATATGTGCTAATTTCCCCTCCTTCCCGATTTTTCTTTTACTAATAGCCTATTTAAGGCTATTGGTTTTAAACTATAATAAGAACTAAAAAAACATAATGATAAAAATTACAATTGCAAATCACTTAAATTATCAAACGCTAAGCAAATGAAATGCCTCTGTACACCAGTTTAGCTTGTGTTTTCATTCCGGTCGATCTCTTTTCCTTTATAGGCGTTTAAATATGATGATGAGACAGTCGTGCAGAATTCCCTCAGTGTCATTTATGAGCAAAAGCGCGTGGAATAAGAGGAAGATGTATAGCTGCACGGGTTTTATAGTTTCTCATTCAAAATTCATTTTTGTTCCACACATTAACAATTGTTTCTTTTAAAAATGTGTGTGTGTGTGTGTGTGTGTGTGTGTGTGTGTATATATATATACAGCCTAAAATGAAAATGAAGTTTCCTTCATTACTAAAGAAAAACTGGACATCAAATCTATCTAATGTATGTTATATACATTATATACTAAACAGAAAATATTCTCAAAAGCTAAAACAAAAAAGAAAAAAACGTAAACCTATTTAGTTAACTTGTCTGTATAAACGATAACTTATTCGTGACGCGCAAGTATTAAAGGACAGTTAAACAACGAGGCAGTCAAAATTTATAGTCTGTGGTAAATATATTTTCAAAGGCTCAAATGCTGTGATGCTCAGCAATTTGTTGAAATAAGGTCCATTCCCAGTGCACTGATCTGATTTTAGCACTTTTAAAAATAAAGACACTCCACCCCTAGTAACAAAACGCAGAGGATGGTGGTGCGTCATCCATGCGCCTATCCAATGTGAACACTCGCTGGCAGCTCGTGGTCATTGCGCTCTTCTTTCTCTTGCTTTATGTAGAGGTGTCGAGCTGGTAACACCCACCACGCTTCCCAGGCTCAGTCATCAGGGGTTCAGTCTCTTCAAGAAGAACCTGCTCCAAATCACCAACGCAATCCCAGTCGAGGCAAAGCGTGGGTCGCAAAGAGGGACCATGAGATCCGGATAGTTTTTCCTCGCAGTGTTTGCCATGCCAGACACGAACATCCCAGAATTTGGAAAGCTTCTTCTGACTCCAGGAAGTCTGTGAGGGGGTAAATCGCATTAGTTAGTCAGAAAGTTCAAGTGGAAGCAAATATATAAAGTAAACGTGTCGGGGTTTTATTTGTTAGGTATAGCCTATCCGTCAAAGCGCGCTTGGTAATACTGCAATATAAGTGGTTGAGAAGGAAGTGATCAGAAACTCTTCACGGGACATGCTCTATCATCTCAACGGATTACCGACAGCTCAGTCCTCTTAAACCGGATGCACAAAAGGAATTAAATCACTCAAATTGCTTCCCCGTTGGATAAAATCACAATTTGCACTTAACATCATCAGAAGCGTCATATGCTGATGGCTCAACGGGTACGTTCTCTTCCAAATCCACCGCGTAAACAACTTAAGTCGTAAAGTTTGCTCACAGTTCGTAATTGTATAATTCTATATTTGGTGATCGCGCGTTTGTGGGTTTTGAGTTGCCAATGATGCAGTTTCTGTCTGATGCAGTACGAAGACCTTGCACACTATGGTGGCGGAATGGATGGAGTTGGGGTCCCGACGTCCATGTACGGGGATCCGCACGCGCCTCGGCCCTTGCCGCAGGTTCACCATTTGAACCACGGACCACCGCCACATGCCAACCAGCACTACGGGGCCCACGCACCCCACAGCATCATGCCCAGCAGCATGGGCTCGGCTGTCAACGACGCACTTAAAAGAGACAAGGACCAAATTTATGGGTACTTTATTACAGCCATGTTTAATACAATAGTTTACGCAATCTTTAATTGTTCAAATGGCGCGCCGAATTATTGCAGCGCATTTGATAATACAATTATTTGTGCTTTATTACAGTCAGTAAATGTCTTTGCATATACTGTCTTAAATGATAATTGAATTCACCTGTGGCATGTAAATAATGGCATGCGTATTTCAAGTTTAAAATTATGTTTACTTTATTTATTATTATGAAAATTATAAAGCGCTTTTAGTCACCATCTGACCGAGTGCAACTATATCTGGCCGTCAAAACAGCGAAAGTAGCATTGAAACTCCAATACTGTCGTCAGAATGATTGCTCGGTTATTGATATAGTGTTTTGATTTGTAAGTTTATGCAAATGTTTATGCTGAATCTTGAAGGCACCCGTTATTTCCGCTTCTGGCGCTGGTGTTTGAGAAGTGCGAGCTGGCCACATGCACACCGAGAGAGCCTGGAGTCGCTGGAGGAGATGTGTGCTCGTCCGATTCATTTAACGAGGACATCGCTGTGTTTGCCAAACAGGTAACTTATCGATATATA
>JAUYWG010000057.1:4927871-4950494 GCA_034779775.1 Enteromius afrohamiltoni | reverse complement strand
CATAAATTGACACACACACACAGTAAATTGAGCATTTATTGCTATAACGCAAACTATATATGGTGCAACATTGTGGTCAAAGTTATAATTCCCAGAGCTTGCATGAGCTTCAATAAGAAAATAAAATAATCTTTAAATTATATTTTCTGTGCGTTCAGCATTGGCATTTGAAAAGGAAATGATTACTGTATTTAGCTGCAGTGTTTGTATTTAGGCACCAACTAAAGTTACTTCTTTTATTGAGGCTACTGTAAGCAGTAAATTAGCGTTTAGGCATTATACGTTCTGTCCCTGGCACTGTATACCAGTTACTAACTTCTAAAGTCTAACACGGTTTTCTCAACTACTGCTAACAGGCTTTGCTTTATTTATGTTTTCCCCAAGTTCCCCAAGACTTTATTTTGAGTGCTAATTCAGATCAGATATTCTCTTTGCAGTGCCAAGTCTCCATTCCCCATTCAAGCATAGAGCCTGGACATTCATTACCTCATGTCAAAGACAGAACTCACATTGAATTAATAGCACTGGGGTTGGTGCAGAGCTTTCCTCGAGATCTCTGACATTGAGACAGCGAGAGAGAGCGGGAGAGATCTCGCTCTGTTGATTAGCGTTCCCTCTCACTGCATGGATACTCCTGCTCGCTGCGGTCCTTGTGTTACTGTTGCTAATCAAAACAAGCCCCCCTGCGTGGCTCTTTCACATCGTGTTTGTGAGTGGCACTGGTGATCGGTCTGAATAAACAACTGAAGGTGATGTTTTATCTCATTAAAGTGGCTTTCTTCTTTTGCTTTCACGCTGTTGTTTATCAGGAGATGGCTTGGATAACAGCTTGGCGTCTCCGGGAACAGGGGACGAGGACGACCAAGACAAGAAACGGCAGAAGAAGAGAGGAATCTTCCCCAAAGTTGCGACCAACATCATGCGGGCGTGGCTCTTCCAGCATCTCACGGTAAGATGCTATCAAATCTTCCGGTTGGAAGTTGGAAGCCTTTTCGGAAAATGAGTCCAACAGGTGAATTAACCCAATCTCACTATTTTCAGCTCAGCGACCTGCATCCAAACTACAATAAAACTAGCAGGGTGTGTTTTATAATCTGTCTCTCTTCCCACCCATCTATTGCGCTTATCAAAACCAAGGACCCTATTCGCCCGGGGTTGAGTACGTTGCTGGTTTCATTCTCAACCTCCTCGTATTTCGATACATTTGCACCAGTCCACCTCCTCAGATTCCCACCATTCTCTTGCGTCTTCCTCTTTCCCATTCTCTTTCAGAATTCCAGCACTTTCAAAGGGCTACACAGGTCCTGTACACATAGTAATCCTTTCCCTTTTACCCACCTTTAGAGTTTAGAGATAAAAAAGGAGAGCCTAATTGAATTATCCTCTCTCTGTTCCCAGCTCCTATTCAGAGCAATTTGTGAAGCAAAAGTGTTTCCCATTGCAGGATGTGTCCTCTGAAAAAAAAAAGTGTTAGAGGGGACTTTGGACTCTGAATGGCCCCCATTGCAACACCCAGGCGATCATGCATTCATTTGGGGTCGGGCTGAATGAAAGCTGCAGGATTACGTTTTGTCGGGTTCTACTTTGAGCCAGTGTGCGATGTTTGAGATGGGGGGGGGCTCTTACATATGGTCTAAGCCTCCATCTTTTGTGACCTATTCAGAGGTCCTCGATAAAGACCCCCTGTGCTGCCAATCTTAAAGAAAGGTGGAACATTAAGATTCAGTGAAACATTACAGTTATAACTGTTCGTTGCACTGGGACGAGATAGAGAGATCTCCTTTAGCATGCAAATGGGGAAGAGGAGGGGGCTTCTTAACAGACATAAGTTGAATTTGTGCAAATATGAGTGATTCTTTAAAAGCGAGCTTGCTTCAGTCTTTTGAAGACGCAGGTTCCTCGCTAAACTTTAGCGAACAATCGCGCCACGACCTGCTGAGTGCTTTGTGATAAGAGTTTAAAGATGGATCCCAGAACACAGCTCGCAGTCGACTGTCACTGGCTTGTGTAGAAAAGGGGCGGAGCTTACAGTCATTCATCAGCACAATGACAGCAAGCAAGCCAGGAGGTGAGCAGGGAAATCTCCGTCTGTGTGTGAGAGAGAGGGAACGAGACATGTAACAGGACTCATCCCTCACCACTGACCACGGGAGGTGAGGCCGTGACAGTGCCAAAATTGGTGCACACCCACGACCCTGCGCTGTCTATACATTCACCCCTGCCTGCCATCTGCTGCCCTCCCTCTGCACTCACAGTGAGAGCAAGAGGATCAGGGGCCAGGGGCCACTGCGGGGCCACCAAGGGCCAAGCCCTATTCAACCCTAAACAAAACTCTCCATTGTCTCTCTTTCACACCCACTCGATCATTTGTCAAGTAATGTCAAATAATGTCAAACAAAACCACGAGCGCTCAGCCAATAAGACGCAGGGAAATTCTTGGACTCAGGGCTGCATATGGGAAGTCTATCATACATAATGATGTAATTTCCTGAAAGAGTCATATGGGATCCAATTTTTTGCCTGCAGTCTCACATGGGGCGGGTATACTTGATGCTTGAGGTCATTAGTCATTTAAACAGATTAGTTTTTAAAAACAAGTCAGGTCGTCTTGACTTGCTTTATTGATGGAGACTGTGAGGAGAAATACACAACTGTAAAAAATGAAGACATTCGCGTGTTCCATTCATTATAGCTTTATGGATCATTGGACAGCGGTTTTATTAACTGCAGAGGGTTTTTACACATTAATATAATTTTTCTTGTCGATTCTCTTTTGCAGCACCCCTACCCATCCGAAGAGCAGAAGAAGCAGCTAGCGCAGGACACAGGCCTCACCATCTTACAAGTGAATAACTGGTGAGTAACCTTTGACCTTTGACTTTTGACTTGCCAGCTTGACCTCTCAGCACTTAGAAGTCAGGGTTAGGGATCTCTGTAACATTTCCATTTCAAGTCCGGTGATCCTGATTTCTCACACTATTATTAGACGCTGTTCAAAGCCCCAATGAGGCAAATAAAAGTAAGAATAGGAGCAATGATGAGGTTTGCCCAGGGTCTCAGAGGGACTTTTAGAAAAGTTGTCAAATGTTATGTTAGAGTATTCCGGAACTCACAGTTCATCTTGTTTGTTGACAGCAGACCAATATGGTATCTATTATCATTGCCAATTTAAATCATACAAGTTTTACATGTTTTAAATGTACATTTTATGCTGTGAATCATTTTTTTTACATGACATGTATATATATATATATAATATTCTATATGCATTTTAAAACATATAACTTATAAACTGTCATAATAACATTAAATTTTTTTTTAGCATAGTCAGACAACTTTGATATCTCTGCCTAAATACATCAGAAAAATTTGACTTTACAATATATTTTTGAGCCGGTTGTCATTTTTATTTTATTCGTGATTTGTTTACACAAAATTCGAACATACGCTATTATGTGTTTACTGCAACAAAATAAGGTGTTCGCAAACATTTGGCTAAGACTCATTGTCTATGAGTAATTCCTTCCCCCAGTGCATGTCAGGGGCATTTCCTACCTCTCTGTTACGGGCTGCTGAAGCATATTAGTGTCTGAAAAGCAGTTAGGCTAATCATACCCTGAGGCTACTAGGCCAATGCTATATCAATTGAATATTTATTGAGCAATGACCCCTTTACTTGATTTGCTAATATATTGCAGCAAGAAGCGCAATTAAAGCAAGTCTTAAAAACAGAGGTTATCTTTAAACTGCTAAAGAAAGGAAAAAATCCAACGCAAATCAAATAAATCTATTTGTTTTCTTATCTATAAAATTCACAGTTAAACGGAATGTTTCTCACACGCAATTTGTAAAAAAGGTGTTAAAATCTCTTTATTAACAAAACCTCTGCTTGTTTACATGATAAATTAGACTATTTCTTTGCTCTGGCGCTAAAACAGTACATTAGCTTTTTTGTGGACTCCTGACAGGTCCATTAACCCAAAGGCCCAGGAGAAATCGCACTGCATTAAGGGATATTTTGCAGTAAATCATAGCAAAAAGCTCACAGTAGTAAAAGTCCAGAGTGTTTAAATAAGAGTAAAATATACCGTGGGTGGTCAGTAATATAAAGACATTTAGTAAATGTGTTCCGTGTCTTCTCTTTGACAGGTTTATCAATGCTCGAAGAAGAATCGTGCAGCCCATGATTGATCAGTCTAACAGAGCAGGTAAAGCTTTTTTTATACCATTTTTTCTATCATTATAAACACAATGCATGCATATATCACATATGTGTTGTGTTTTTGTGTGTTTAGTAAGTCAAGGAACCGCTTACAGCCCTGATGGTCAGCCTATGGGCGGCTTTGTGCTTGACGGCCAACAACACATGGGTCTCCGGCCTGGCGGTAAGTTGCACTTTGATTAGAATAATCATACGTTAGTCATTTGTAGTGCTGTTATTAAGCTGCTGTTTTATTGTTCTTTCATTTTCTGCCTCCGTTTTGCAGGTCCCATGGGAGGAATGGGTATGAACATGGGTATGGATGGACAGTGGCACTACATGTAAACGCCTCCCCGCTTCCCAAATCATAAACGTAAGGAAACGCTTTGGTACTTAGAACATCCCCTCTCTTTCTCCTTTCACTCGGCGTGTGAAATCTGATTATGGTGGCAATTCGCTCTCCGACGACCCCCCCCCTTCACACACACACTCGCGCACGCACCTTCTTTCCCCGGCTCCATCTTCGCTGCCTGTCTCTGACAGTCCACAAATCAAGACGTATCGCTCGCCGCGGGCGGCCTGGCATGGAGAATTTTATTTAATACCCACACTGTGCTGCCCAATGAGCCCCTCCATAATGACACTTACCTTGATTAATAGAGCTCTTTATATGTAAATAGGCACCGCATCCAGTTCTCCAATCGTGCCAACACAGCCCTTTCCTCTCAAATAACAACCTCAGCCTCTGCTAATGAAGGGAGGGGAGCGGGGAGGTGAGCGGAGGTTAACACCCCCCACCGAAGCCTCAGACACATAGAGATATCAGGAGCTCCGGCTTGCAAGATACACGCAGACTAAATAATTTCCAGACTATTTAATCCTACCTTTTTTTGATTGAATTATCATCGAGTCGTTACTGTAATTGCGTCATTTAGAGGAATGTTTCCCCGTGCTTAATTCGCTCTGGTTAAACACCATATGCTGGTGGATCGTTGGGATCATTATGAAGATCTGTTTTCCTGCGTTAAGCGGGTAGAGACACATTTATGATGTTAGAGGCAGGTTTATGTTTTTTCAAAGGAATATTTTGAATTGGGCACAAGTTAAATTTTATTGACAGCATTTGTGGTTGGAAATCTCTTTGTTTTTTTTTTTCAAAAAATAAAGGAAATGTTGAGGGTACAGTAAGGCATTGATACTTAAAAATGAAGGCAAAATGGAATTACAGCATTTTAGCTGTAAAGTTGTTTTAAATAGTCATTTTAAGGGTAGTTGTATAGCGTTTTAAATGTTACACTTTGACTTTTAATTGTAAAATTGTATATATCTTTACTCAGAAAAGTTTAGCAATTTGTTCACATTAAAATCGAATTAACATGCATATTGCTATGCACTTTTTTGAAGTAAATTTGTTTTTGTGTGTTTTACAAAAACATTACCTTTCAGTCTTTCTACTTAAAAGTGTGTTATTTTATTAAATATATTATTTGCTATTTCTTTACATTTTTTTGTGAATTTTCCTATATTATATTTAGTGTGAAAATTGTTTCTAGACTGTTTTTTCAGTGTACTACTTAAAAGTTTTAAACAGTATTTTAACATGTACAGATTCACATTCACATATTGCAAGTGTATTACTGTAACCCAGATTTTTGCTTAATTAAAAATATAATATATAAAAAAAAAAAAAAAAAAAATATATATATATATATATATATATATACATACTCAAAATATTAATTTTTATACTTTCACAGTGTACATGTTAGTGAGTAAATCTCTTAATATTGTATTTTTCACTGTGTGCTTTAGGTTTTGATGGTGGCCTCAGGAATAGTCCCAGTGCTGGCCAGAGGCATGAGGAGTCATGTCACATTCATCCTCACCTGGTCACGCCCCTGTCCGATCACCTCCTGTCTTCACGAGACTTCCCAAATCTCTCACGGACCCCTCATCATCTGGCCTTCATATCTCCATGCCAAAGGACTGTCTGCAGGAGCACCAACATTACAAAAACACTGACTTGAAGCATTTGTGCCAAAAGAGAGACTTCTGAAAAGACAATTGGAGATCTTTTCTTTTTAAATTATTTATTTATTCTTGTTATACCGTCAAGAAGCACGGGGACCACACCATTTTGTGCACTTTTGCTCAACCATAGAGTGGCTGCCCCAGACGCAAATATTCCATACCTCCTCATGCACAGGTGCACACGCTCATATTACACGCATTAACGGTGGAATATAGTAAAAGATGCTAAAAGCCCTCAAGAACTGAAAATGTGAGTGTATGATGAGTTTTTATGTTTTTTTCTTTTGGGAAATATTCTATGTTTGGGTTTGTGTCATTGACTAGTTGTTAGACCTTTGCGTTTATGATTCTACAAAGACTGAAGGAAGTGAAACCACTTGATGAGATCATTATGGCACACATCTGACACAAATTCCAGTATGTGAAACCACAAAGTCTTCCCCACATGAGATGTTTTGAAAAGCATTGCTTAGGAAATGAGTTGTGCGTTTATTTGTCGATTTGGAGAGCAACTGTGCTCTTGTAAGGCTAAATATGCCTGGAGGAGTTTTTAACCACTAGAAATCCATTGTACATAATTATGTAAATGTTATTTGTAAAACACATCAATGTCAAATAGGCATTCAGTCGAGATCCTTTAAAAAATGGAGATGGGATATTGTTGTACATTTTGGTCCGTTCTCACTCTTGCTTTTCTCTATGGAAAAAGTCGATTATATGTTTGTTGATGTACTGATAAGTTTGATCGATCCTCCCGCTCTGTCCATTTTCCTTTTAGGAGTCTTTTAAAGCAGTACAGTATTTCTACACAGTCAAAAGTCGAATTCTTGTAATAAATGCTTCATTTTCAAAATGTTAAATCCTTGCTTTGAATGTTATTTAATGCACTGAATCGATGCGGACGCGATATGCAGTTCAATTTCAATTTGGCTATACATAACCATTTTTTATTTTGCTGATAAAATGCAAATCTGCTACAACGCATTAATATAATGTTTAAATAAATTGTTCGTTTTAAAAAAAAGGAAACGCGCACCTAGTCGTTTGGAAAAAATCTATATACTTCAAACGTGTAAATATCAGACGTGTATAAAAAAAAATAATAAAACGAATCACTCGGCTATAGGCTACAAAAACTGAGAATTTTAATTCCGCCTAAATACCGAAGGAGCAATAAAGAGTAAAAAAAATAAAAAATAATAATTTAATAACTCTACTCTCTAAAACCGAGAAGGTATTAAAATTCGTACAGAGCTCTTTTGTAAAATGTCTGAGGCAATATGTGCACAAATAAATCACGTTAATTCGATATTTCCAAATCAGGCGACTGTACCGCCTGTAATTTTTCAGAAACACAAACCCCGCGCGCTTCTTCATCTCCAGCATGCTTTAAACGTAATCTCGCGCTGACATTTTCAAATGGTTTTTCTCATGTTGCTTGATATCTTAGCTAAGACTGCTCCTGCAGACGTTTCCCTGCTTATTTCGACCTCCAGTTTGTGTTTCTCTAGCCTGCAGTACTGGTGAGAAAATGCTGTAGTTTGGTGGTCATTTATCAATGTCAGCGGCGTAACGATCTCACTGCAGTATTGATGAGGAGAATTACGCTGCTGGAGGAGAAGCCACAGGCACAACAATACCTGCAATAACGCCCTTGCGTTTCAGCTCATTCCTTTCGATAATGGAATTATTTTAATAAGACCTTCCAATCCGTTTTGTTTCTCCTTCTTTTATTTTCTCTTTTTTATTTTAGGTCGACTGCTGAGCGTGTAGGCTTAGTTATGTTTGGAAATAAAAGGCTAGTTTTAGTGCACAATTCGTTCAAGGCGGCATAAAATAGCCTATATAAGTTACAGGAAGGGGATTTCTTTTGGGAAACGAGGACGAAACACGCGGCGGCTGGTGTATTATAAAATGAGTTTCACCTCATAAGCATTCTTAAATTAAACCAAACATTGAGTTGTTCGTGCTGTTAAACCATAAATAATTAGTATTTAGCTGCTTATAAAAATGTTTCGTAAGGAAAAAAAAAAACTTTACATCTGGAATATAAAAACAAGTTTAAAGCGGCATTATTATCTCGAGCACAGCCAGTCTAGATATAGATAACTCAAATGCTGAGAGTGTATATCTTGGTCAGAGATAAATTCGCTGTGAAAGCTGCCGGAAACAAGAGCACAGCTTAATAATGAAATATGGGTCATCCTTCTCACACTGAGCAACATAACGCAAAAAGATACAGCATAAAACGAAGCCAGCAATCCACACCCAGCTAATATTATTTATTCACTCAGCGGCGTAAAAGAACACGCCGAAAAGTCTTAGTGAGCCTGCCTAAAAAGACGAAATGAGGGAATTAATATGTCCTAATATAGACTAAAATAGCTTATTTAAAATACCGTATTCGTCATTTTATTTACTAGAGCGTAATGATTTCCTTTTCTTTATTTTGGCACACACACACACATTTGTGGTGGTTTTCCTCTCTGGCTGGTTTCCCTCAGCATTGATTTGGAACCATGTCCTGCTGTAAAAACTGAACAGAAGAGAATGTTACGACTGAAACAAAAGCGATGGTCTCTAATGGTGTGCAATCACACCATAAATGTAATCACAACTGGTGCAACTAGGTGCAATAACATCTTAACCCATGAAATCACGGTTTATAACTGAATTATTGCCGTAATGATTTTTAGGAATCAGCTTCTCATGGCAGTAGCAATTCCTTACACCACTCCTCATTTCAGCAATAGTTTACATCTCGCTTTGACTACAGCCAAGGACCTGTCCGGAGCTGCTGAATTTAACTTGTCAAACACAATTTCTATTGTGTATATCTCCTCTCTCTGGATTTCTTGAGTGGTCGTGGTGAGAACCTGGGCCACGTGAAGAGATGTTTATCCCCTGCTTACAGAACAGGGATTGGTGTTTAAATTTGAGGCCAAAGGAAATTAGGCGGGGAGGCCTCTCTTCGGCTTTATTTACAGCAGCGCGTGTGCCAAGAGGTCAGGGGTCAAAGTTGAGAACGGGGCCAACGGGAGAGCTATCTTGCTCCTAACACTGATTGTTCCACATGCCTCGAGTTCTGGGCATTCTCTCTTTTAAGTCCCGGGAAGCTGATCAACGTTAAACCGCTCCCTATAAGATGAGCTAAAGCAGGTCTTCTAATGTTCAAGAAGGAAAGCAGACTGTAAACCCAGTGACAAATGGCTAAATAACATCAAAGTATCATTCAAATTATGTCCACCAATCAGAACCTCAAACATCAAATTCATGTGTGCCATAAAGTAATAAATAAATAAATAAATAAAAGAGTAAGATTCAGGATTGCACGCTGCAGAGGGTCCCCAGCTGTGGAGCTGAAGGATATTCACTTTTATTAAGATCAGAAGGAACTCAATTCGGACAGTCGTTCTGGACAGTGGACCTCAACCATCGGCCAGATGCGCTGGAATTAAAGTGACACATGTCGGTCCAGGTTTTTTCACCTGACAAATTTTATTTCCATTTTCTTTCTTGGATCTGACAGCCTCACACACTGTAGTTAGTGTCTGTTCCTGTGTTTATTTTGAGGTTTGTTTTGTTCTAGAACATTTCATTAAAGAAAATCGGTTAGGTTGTCTTTGCTGCAACTAATGTTTTCTGTATACAGTAAAAAAATTACAAGGAATTTTTAAAAGATTTATATTGCAAATAAACACAATTCTTTTGAACTTCCTGTTCATCAAACAATCCTGAAGACAGACGGTTTCCAAAGGACATTAAGCTGCACAGTTGTTTCCAACATTAATAATGATAAGAAACGATTCTTGAGTCACAAATCAGTATATTAGAATGATTTCGGAAGGATCATGCGACTCGAGAAACGATGCTGAAAATTTGGATTTTCTTCACAGAAATAAATTACATTTTAAAATATATTCAAATATTTTTTATTTGAAACTGTACTAATATTTCATAATATTATTGTATGTTTTCTATTTATTATTATTATTATTATTATTTATTTTACAATATATTGTGCTTTTCATTAAATAAACGCAGCTTCGTGCATAAAACAAAAATTGTACAGATCCAAACCTTCAAATTACTCAAGATATAATCCTAATTGTTTTGGTAAGATAAAACTGAGCCTTTCGCTTTAAATCTCCTGCATCTCAAGTTTTTCTTCCAAGAAAAAGACCTCTTAACAATGTTCACGTCTGCATTCAAAAACTTCAATTTCAATAAGAACTCAAACAATTTTTCATCAGAAGACATATTTATCTAGGCTATTCTAGTTTTTGTAGTGCATGTCAGCGTTTATCTCAGTCCTCCGTATTTGTCCAAAGGTTGCCAGCGATACACAAATAAAACACAACCGAGACCTCCATTAAGTCTTCTGAGCAACAAGGTCTTGTTCTGCAGATCCCTTGTGGATGCTGTAGACAAAATATTTTTACATATGGTTTAAATATAGACACCCATTGACTGTGACCCCCTATTATGTCGGCAATGTGTTCCTAATACTCTTTTTTTGTGACATAGTGTATCATTTGTGAGAGGAATTGTCACCCCTCTGAACCTACACAGTAAACAGCACAATGGTCTGCAGACTTCAGTATGGCAACACATTTCAAATACTCCAAACAGTGTGTTTAATCAATGGAGGTGACAGTAAAGGCCACTGCTCATCTGATTGATACTGCAGTTCCTTGAGTCATGTTTGCCATGGTTTGGCCTTACATTTAGAGTGTCATCTATCAGAAGGTGTTTGTGTTAGCAACTGTTCTTTTGCCTAATTGCTCGCACATGTGTGGGGCTGCTTAGATTGGGCATGTGTTGATAAATTAGATATCGTATATCGGTCGGAATGAGATGATGAATTGTGGGTGAAAGGGTGAAGCGAGATGCATGACTTAAATGTGACTGTGATTATAAAACCAGTACGGCTACAGATCACCCAAACACAAACAAGCACGTCCCATTATGATCGAAATAATGACTATTAGAGGCTTTGTTTCGTGATTAGGGTTGTGTTGAAACGAAATGGAACAGAGCTAAACAAAAATCGAAATGTTGTTTTTTTGTGGTTGTAGTTCTTGTACAGGATAAAAACATACAGGCGAGTACACAATCAGTGCTGGAGCAATAAACACCACCTTCGTAGGTAATCTACACTCTTTCAGAGGCCAAGCTAAAGTTTGACCTCTCTCTCTCTCTCCCACACACACACACACACACACACACCTTTCAGGTTGAGATATCAGTGGGAAGAGAATGTTTCAGGCCTCAGCCAGCACATCTGGTTCTGCACTCGGGCCTCAGCGGAGCGGCTTTAGCTGACAGACAGAGGGGCAGGCGGAGGTAAAGTGGGCCCTGGGTGGGGGTCGGGGAGGGGACGGCTACGGTTTGGCCAGGGGACATGACTCCAGTTGACACCTGAGTCAGATTTCTTAGTGAGCAGAACCTGTCCTCCAGGAATTGTCTTCCCGCAGGAATGCTCTACTGTTCCTTTGCACCCTTTACTCTATAACCCCAGAAATCCCAGCGGAAAGACACAGTAGCTATGCTTGGAATTTTAAGGTTGCATGTTTAATTGTTGAGGTATTTGGTAAATAAAAAATCTTTTTACCAACATATAGGTTTTAGTTTAGGGTGTGTAACATATCTCCCAAAGGATAGTAAAACCTGATTTTTTTTTCATTGTAGGGACCGCCCCTATTAAAATTAATTTTAAAAATAGTAAATGCATATCTGAAGGTGTAGAATGCAAACAGGTTTAAGTAGGCATATAATTTAAGTCATTAAATTTTATGTTAATCTGCAAGTACTGCAATCGGTCAGCATGCAATTATTTTTTTTTTTAGTCAGTTAGTTTCTTAGTCTTTTATTATAGTTAACTGAGCCCTGACAGCACTGACAGATGCAATCGCTATTTTATTTTATTTTAAATGTAAGTGCTGCAGCAGGTCAAATGTATTTCACAATATTTTTATATTATTTAAATGTAGGCCACTCTTGTGACAATTTATTTTCTTGTATTCATTTTATTTTACTTACTGTAACTGTACCGTAACTGTTCACAATTTAATTTTGCTTTTATTTCTAAAAATGTTTAAGAATAAAAGTACTGTAACTTATTACAATATCACATACAATATCAAACTTAACTGATCATTTATAATTTAAATGTTATTTTAGTATACTTTGAATTTACATACTTTTTACATTTCACCCGTATAGCCAGCATTTTGACAAATACATATCAATTGTTAATTTATTTTATGCTCAAAGTTCTGCAACTGGTTACCACTGAATTATTTCTGACAGCTTTAATACTCTGACAAATGCATTTGTAAAGTACAAACACTCCAAGTTTCCTAAATAAAATAGGTCAGGATAATAATTACACAAGTACCATAAAATTACGGTTAAAAACCTTTTAGATGAACTAGAGCCTCACATTACGGTGCTAATAATTTAATGTAAACTAAGCCAACCCTCTCACACCTTTTACACACTTATTATGAAACATCCAAATAATTTTTGTCAGATGGTTCTTGGCAAATCTAATGCTTATACATCAGCATACAAATGCCATGCATCCATATTACGTTAGCTCAGATGAAAGCCTGTGGTGAGAATCTCACACGGATGACAAATGTTTTTGCCCTCTGTCTGCAACCAGATCTGACAAGGCCAGAGAAGAGAGGAAGTGCACACAGACCAGTCTCATCACATAAATCTCACGTGCTGACCCCTAAAAAGTGGGGAAAAAACAACAGAGGAAGATCTTTTATACAACCTGCCATGACAAAACAGGCATTTTTTCAGACGGCATGGATCCTCTTCACTCTATTTTGTTCGAATTTATCATTGCTCTTTTCATCTTCGGTTTTGGTCAAATGTGAGGCTGTTGGTTTATATATCTCAAGAGTTTCCCCAGAAAACTAGTCAAGATATTTTTTAGAGAAATAAAAGATGAAAATGATATAAAGTGAAAAAAAATGTTAGTGACACTGTCATCAGATGAGGAAGCTTATACCAGCCCGTGGCTATGTGAAGTTATTTTAAACAAAACACTTCTGACTGTTTGCATAGTAGGTCGAGACAGATGTATGAGATAGCCTTTACATGTATTAATGATGTAAACAAGATCTTCTGAAAGTGAGCAATAAGAAGAGCAAACACTCCATATACACTGCAGATTTGTTTTCACGGCGATGAGTAGTTTTAAAATAACATTACAGAACCAAAGCCCTCTGAGAGGAATATCAGATTTTTCTCTTTCCTACTTAATTTATTTCTTTGAAGTGGAAATTTTGCCTCACATGTTTCTCCTATAAAATACTTACATGAATTCTATGATAAAAAGACAGAAATGTCAACAAACTCCAACAGCTGTTAACTTTGTAACTAAATTATTCAATTAGAAAACCATAAATTGGCCTTCCCAGAATTCCTTGCGCGACACTTCAACATTTTATGGCATTTTGTTTACTGTGCTTTTTAATAGTTTTAGCTATTAGTTATATATTTAGAGTTTTATTTTACAACTCATGTTGTTTATTATAATGTCTGTTGCATTGGTTTAGTGTCGTGTGTGTTCCCATATTTCTTTTGTGTATTTGTGCGTATACACCTTCTATTTACTTCAGCTTGCGCAACTCGTTAAGAGCTTCGAATTATCATATGTTAACTGCTCAAAATAGATTTTAAAATAGATTGGGCTAATTCAACAGAAGATGACTGCAGGATTTACAAATAGTTTGTAAGATTTTGTAAATATGTTTAAATTTTTTGCTTTATTCTTACAGAATTGTTCTGGCAAGCACAGCTGCTGGTCATTTCTGTAAAACAGACAAGATTTTCATGTATGTATGTATGTACATTGTAAAAAAATATTAAATATAAACGTAATAATATTTATAACTTGATTCAGTAAGAATTTTAAGTTCTACCAACAAAAGTCAATTACTGCTCAGTAGATACTTTGTTGAGCAAATGTAAATTTGTTTGTCCATGCAAAGCTGACTGTCATATTTTGATAAACAGCTACTGTCATTGATGTTATTTTTTCTGTTTTTTGGAAGAAAAAAAAGAACATTTAAAAAGTCGCAACATTATTGAATTTACGTTTAGGTTAATGGACAATGTGTACATCACTACCTGATATAAGAGGTTGAACATACTATATAGGATTTCTAAATAGATGCACTAGCCTCAAAAAAGGTAACAATCAATCTAAAATCAACAAATGTTAAAAAGAATAGCTTTTTAGATTACAGTACAACAATAATGATGAAACAACAACAACAAAAGTCCTATAACACTAACTGCATAATTAATGCATGCTGCAATGCATGCTGGGTACTCAACAACAACTGTATTTGACTAGTTGGGCCAACGTTTAGGGTAATTTTGTTGGTCTGACAAGGGTTTTGATGCAGTTAAAAAAAAAAGAAGCTTGAGAGACTCAAAAGGTATTGTAAACTGGAAAATGTGAAGTTGTATTTTTATGCTCATTCTTTTTTTTCTGTACATTGTATATTTGTATACTACTCAACTTTTTTTAAGTATAATTTAAAATATTGTGCTACATTTTATCTAAACTATGCCCAGACATTGCTGATTTCTCCTCTGAAATTCAAGATGAGACAAGAGTGTCTGGGATCTGTATCTCAGGAGAAAAATCTAAGCAGCAAGAGACCTACCTGTTCTCTATTTAATCTCATTACTGTCTGTGAGAAACAGTTGAAATAGGAAGTAATGGCTTTTGTGATTTTTCTTTCCCATGGGTATCTCAGTAAAACCACGTTTACTTGGTCAAGAAGACAAGAGGCCGACTTCAGTGATGATTTCATTGGACCTCACATCTCGAGCTGTCGGCGGCCATGTTAGCATTAGTAACATCCAATACGGTCCTCTCAGCAAATCTCTTTTCAGGCCGGAGCGTGTGCGAAGACCCTCCGCAGTTGCTGAGTGAGGTAGGAAAACAAACCATTGGAGTTAATGGGCGAGAGCCACAGTCCCACGACTGTATATTTACTTATGTCAACTTCAGACGCTCGACACTGATTACATCTATCACGACGATCTGTCGCAATTACTCCGCCAAATAAACACGGTCACAGGTTCACGGCAAGTCAGAATTGTCACTCAGTTGGCTCCCGAAATCATCGTTATGATTGTGATATGGCATTAGCTAATGATAAAAATGAGCCGAGGCGATCCCCTACGCCGCCGCGTTCCAACCTTGTTTGGGCCAAGCATTTCTTAATGAAAAAGTAATCTTGAAAAAATCTCAGTGCCTAATTTTTTCAGTGCCACACAAACAAGTCAGAGGGGGTGATGAACGAGCGCGCTCTGCGCAGGGTCATCCATCACCTTCGCTGTCCGTTTGCCAGCAGGAACGTGACAGGAACGGTCAAATAACGTTTAGCACACGGGACCCGGTGTTGGGGGGGAGATTACTACTGTCAGGGCCATAATGGATTAGCCTAGGCCAGCCAAGCAGCAGCCAATCAGAAGCAAGCGGCCGCATTAGCATAGCTATCAGAGGGCCAGCCAGTCGGCAACGGGGCAAACTTGATTGACAGATGGAGGTGGCCGCCCGGCAGACATGCAGCCAGACTGAGACCAAACAGAGAGAAGCCAATTATGGAAGGATGCAAGGACATTCATCATTCAGTTAGACACCTGTCCGGCCCTCACAAAGGAGAGAACCTCCATCCCTGCGCACAGAAGATACTCATTAGATTGGACTGGAGGAAATAAAGGAAACCGGTGGTTCATTGTCAGAGCACAGTGCAGTAAGACAAATGGAGGGCCGGTCTGAACACTGACGGCTGGCAATCCACAGATGCGAGAACGTATAAATGGAAGACCCTCGCTCTTCACATTTACTCTTTTGTTTTACCCTGTAGGCATCTCCCTTTCACTTTCATTCATCTGCATCCTCTCTCTCCTAACATCCTGCTCTCAACAAAAGAGTTCCAACTCTGTGTTTTTATCAGGGGAGGTATTTCGAGGGAACTCCATGTAGGTCTAAGCATCAGCCTGCCCTTCAGTTGTTTGAGGAACGCTGTGAGTTTACACCTAACGTCAGATGCCTTGACAAGGAGTGATGATACAATTTAAGCCGCTCCCCCAGCAACAAGGTGAGTTTGAATGATGGGTGGAAGTTGCATAACTGTATGTAATTCAGCTTTCCCACAAATATGCCGCTTCCTTAGTTTGTGCCGCCACAAAATCCAATTACTTCAACTACTCTGCTTTTGGTTTGATGAACAGGGGTTGATTTTTTTTTTTAAATAAATCATTACTTATTAATTTATTTAAAAGGAGGCACCAAATTACTGTCAAGTGGTGAGACCAGCAAAGTCATGTGGTGCAACTATCATACAAAAACATGTCTTAGTTTCTTCCTATTTAAAAAATAAAAACGCATTTACAAATTAAGTTAAAAACTTTTTTAGGTCATATATGTCACGATGGCATAACTGTCGTGATAAAATGTTGAAAATAGCCTCTGTAAAAGGATGACATTATTTTAGGTTAACCTTTATTAAGCAGTTTAGCTTAATACTTTACTAAGTTGTCCGCCAAGGTCTGCCAAATCACTGTCATGTGGTGCAACAAATATGCAGAGATGTGCAAAAATAAAAATAAATGTCTCTTAAGGCAAGATGGTTTTAGGTTTTTAAAAAAGTGTGAAAAGCCCACCCAAAATGTAGAGATATTTACGAATGATTAATGTATGATATTTGTTAATTAAGCTCTGGAAAATATATAAGAAAACATTCTTTTTTTTATTATAATTTTTTTTAATATATGTACACTCAAATACACATACAGTATAGAGTTTGAGGAAAATATGTTGTCACTTAATACTACTACTACTTAATACTAATACTACACTACTCAATAGTTACACCACATGACATTATAAGAGACATTAAATGTAAACTTTGCTTAAAAATGGTAAGGAAATTAATCAATAAAAAAATGCTACAAAAAACTTGGCAAGGTTTTAAAAAAGTTTGTCACTTCAAACCTAATGTTTCCTTTTTCTATGCCACGATTAGAAGAGCAAGACCTGTTCATTTATTTTATTATCAGCATTTCTCAACAACTAGTACAAAGAAACACTTACCGCAACTGCACATACGTACACGCCGACAAGAAACATTGTTCCTTCCTCAAAATTGATTCTAGAAGATTGATCTTGTCTGGCCGGCCAATCGGTTTCTCATTGGGGTCGCGCCTCATTGGTGTGGGTTCCACCCCCTCCACTGATAAGTCCTCGGCTGCAGAGAAATTAACAAACGTTTGACATTTGTTCCACGTCCCATTGCTCAATAGCCAAGGCTGAGCACATGTTTAATCAACATTCATGTCCCCCAGGGAGCTCTGAGCTGCTTGCATCATCACCCTGTGCCACATTACCAGCCTGTTCCCGGTGCACCCTGGGATTCTGGGGCAGACAGTTGGCACACAGGAACCGGCCGAGGGTGAATCCACATGGGATTTCCATGTGGGGGTAAATATTGTCTTTTCACTCCATACTGTATTGAAGAACAAACTACACCCAGGACCCATGTGGTTTGATTGAAACTCCAATGTTCTGCTGGAGCAAATGTCACTCACGCATGAGCGCCCCAGTTGGAGCCCATGCTGAGAAAGAGCTAGCATCAGGAGGATGATGGGATATGGTGTCCATGCGGAGACGTACAGCATTACGAGAGGTGCATAAGCAAATAGGGAAGGGAGTTACAGACGGACAGCAAGACAACGTGGGCAGATCGATGCTCAACATTTGGATGATGTGAGCTTCTGTCATTTCAGAACAGCTTCGACGAATGAATGACAATGCTAGTTCATAGATGACTGGAGACCAGGATCAAAGCTGTTCAAATTAAAATTAGCATCATGGGATGTGCTCATTAAGAGCTTGCGGTTTCTGGAGGGTTCTTGCCTATTTGAAGATAAAATTATGACAGCTAAATTGATTTACACCATGGAATTATTACATGGAATAAACCGACTATATGAGAAAACGTAACTATTTTTCAAGGTGATGATTTTGTATTAATTCATACAACGTAATTGATATGGAATTATTTGTTTTTTAGGGAAAAAAAAAACAACAGCAACCATTAACCAGCAAGCATTAATGTCGAAACCTAACCATTAGTAGAGTGGGTTTTACAAAATCATATGAATGAGAAAAACCTAAATATGTGGTATGACTGTCATGATGTGCGAACAACAAAGTCATGTGGTGCAACTATCACGAAAAATACAAACTCTTTTATGATGAAAATGTTTTCATTTTTAAATTATAGTTAATTAAGTTACATTTGTAAGGGTGGTATAACCAATTTAAAGCGCCATGGACACATTAAAACAAATACATAGAATAATCAAATCTAATGAGTCAGCTTAATTATTTTAAAAGTTAGCCGTTGTTTTATGATTTTGCATGATGTAATTCCTATGAAACTGTTGTATTTCATTTCAGAAATAAAGGTCCAATCCAAAATCTGTCAGTGGGCTGTAAGCGGGTTGTACAAAAGATTAAACATTAATAGCAAAACAGCTTTTTTTCAAATACTATTAACACCGGAAAAACTGTTGTGCACCAAATCACTGTTGTGTGGTGTAACCAACAAAGTCATGTGGTTTTTGCATGACTTACATGCAAAAACATGACCCAATCTCTTTCATGACGAAATGTTTATCATTTCTTTAATAAAATGAATTGTAAACGTGTTAGGGCATTGAGGCAAAGGTGTCAACTGTCCTCACACCATCAAGGGCACGTTAGAATAAATAAACTCATGGAACAACCTGACCTTATGATCATAGGAAAATATATGAATGAGACTGTATGTATTAGCCACCAATATACCCAAACGCAAAGCAGTTAAATTTGCCACTAGAGAATGTTGCTACAGTTTGAGGTTCACAGATACTTAAAAGTGCACAAATGCACATCCAGAAAATTGTTCCACGCTTCACAATAACATATCTGTACATACACACTGAGGACAGGCTATGGTAATTCAGCTCTCCATGTGGAGAATTACATCAGTATGGGTGTGCGGTGCAGATCCTGTATAAGTGGATGTGCCAGAGGATGATGAATGACTGAGTAAATACCCAGCATCCCAAGAGCCCTGATACAACCAGCCCAAACCCCCATCCATCTGAGCCTGGTCCGCATCACCTCATTTGTCAAGGAAAACCATTTTCTGTGCAGCCGAGCAGCCAGTTTGGGGTTACCGCTCTCTCCCTTATTACAACTGAGGGGATACGTGGAGGTCTCATACACTTCTTAGGAATTCCTTTCATGATCCTACGCAGCGTTTTTGTAAGAGATTCCAAGAATTGCATTTTTGTTTAATCGTTAGACATCCCTTGGTCCCGATTTATCAGCCTGCTTTTGCCACTTCAAAAATGATATAGGTCCGCATATAGGTTGCAAATAAATCTAAAAATGCAAATAAATATGCACGAAAACTAGATTTCTCCACTTTTTTTTTTAGATAAAAAAGTGCAAGCAGTGCATGACCCTGCAAAACTCACCACCACAATGTTATCGGTTTGGGAATGGTTGCCCCTGTGTTGCTGTGTGGTTACCAGGGTGGTGGCTAGAATGTTCTTGGTGGTTTCTAGGTTGGTTTCTAACCCATATTCGAGCCTCAATGATTCCAGTCCTTAGATAAATATCCTCTGTTTATTGTGTAAAATACAAAGAAGTTTTCATCATTTTATTATGGACCATATGCACGTTTTGATTAAGGAAGTAAATGTATATGGTGGAAACCACAGTAAGTATATATATATATATATATATTTTTTTTTTTTTTTTTTTTTCCTATTCAGGCCTACTCCATCAGCAAAGCAGACCATCCACTTGTCCGTTTCTTTTTTATAATGCCAGAATAAAATACTGTACCACAAAACAATGTTAGAAATATACATCAAATTGAGCCTATAATAAACAAAACGCGTCATAGCAGTTTATGAAAAGGCTAAAAGCAGGCTAATAGCACACCTATTTTGAAAAATCTCCAAGCATGTAATAGTGTTGGTTTCCTTACCGAGCACCTCTGCATTTTAATGTAATTACCGGGAAATAATAATGACTCTTGTACAGTCTGTATGTATGAGGTCTTATCATAAAGAACGGGTGTGTGTGACCGAATGGTATTTAGGCTCGAGCTCGACACAAGCACAGAGAGAAACAACGACTGAGAGCCGTCGTCATTAATCTTAGTCAGTGGCCGGTGCTGGCGCAATCTGCATGACCGGGGCAGTGACAAATGCCACTATGTGACTGCAGCGTCCAATCTCCCCAGCTTCATCTCCCGTTAATGTCACATCCATCAGGCCCGAGCCGCTCGCGCCATGTCGCAGAAAATTAAAGCGCTTACAGATAAGGGCTAATTGCATGGACAAGCGCGCGGTGATGGGGTGGTTGCACAAACTGTGCTCCTCTTGCGTGTGACTTCTTTGAAATATGCACCCCCTTATTTTGAGGGTGGTTTAAATAAAGGCCATGTTAAAGCAATATTCCATTAAAACACCCTTAAAAGCATACCTTAAATATCGCAAATAACCTACATTTCAGTGTAAGATTTAGGCCTGCGTTATTTTGAGCAAACTAAAGAAATTACAAATTGCAGGCCTATTAATGTGACCATATGAGGCATGTAAAAAATATTTAAAATTGTATTCAAAATCTAAGATAGGATACAACTGTATTTATTTAACTAAACACACCTTATCCAAGGTTCGACAAAGCTGAGCTAACTACATTGCATTTCATGTCTGTGCCTTGATCCTGCCACACAGCTTAACACTGCCATCTAGTGGTGAGACTCTGTTTGGGAGAATTAGCTGTTTCAAGGTTGTCTAAAATAAAATTAAATAACCAAGCAATACGGAATACAACTTAACCACAAAGCCCTCTCAGCCAAAGTGCGCTAGAGGAATAAATATGGCGTTTATGTAAGCTAACATTTCGAGTTGCAATTTATTTCAAAAGAGAAACAGGCAAGAATGCGCTTTATAACTTTCCGTAAAAACGTTTTGCCAGGCACAGGTTGGTTTAAATGATTTAGTTTTGTTTCTTGTTTCTCCTCTGTCTGGACTTCACGCTCCTGGGCAGTAGGTGGCGCTATTTCACATTAAACTGGTGCCAACCGCCACAGAACATGAAAGAAGAAGAAGAAGAAGAAGTAGCGTCTGTTTGCAAAAGCTTTGAGAAGACAGAACTCTTGTTAATTAATTGCTTCGAACGTCCGAAATGATGACAAATTGAGGAAATCGTCATTCGATTTAACATCACAAAATTCCCGCGGGTAAGGTGAAGTTATTGCTAAATTCGTTCTTACCTCAGCACATCTCATTTATCTTAAATTCTTTAGAGTTTATTTCCCCCACTTAATTTCCCCCAATTTTATTAATTATTAGTTTGCAAAAATGGCTACAAAGATACTTTTTACAACCTACACGTGATAGATGGGCTTTCCTTGAGACACTGAGGCTGGGTTTCACAAACTGGGCTTAGTTTAAACCAGGACTAGGCATAAGTTAAGATATTTAAGCAACTTTTACAAAAATGCCTTATAAGAAAATATTACAGGTTGGCATCTTAAGATATGTCAGAGCAAGATATTTTCATCTGAGACGGCTCAAACATGCAATTTAGTCTTGGACTAGCTTAAGCCTTGTCTGTGAAACTGGGGGTATGTGTCCTAGTCATGACATAGAAAATTGATTAAGGAAAACGGTTTGCAACAATACAAATGGCTTTGTGCTTTTAAAAACCAACATATTTGAATATCTGCTTAGGAATGGATGCACTAAAATTGTTCTTTGTTTGCAGTATGTAAAGAGCTTGCTTAACATTTCAAGCCAGATGTCAGCTCAGATGCAAATCTCCCTTCTAGATGGAGGCCTGGATCTTCACACTGGACTGACTCCTGCATATACTTCAAAACCTTTAGATGGTCAGTGGACGAAGAAAAAAAAAGAATTTGAGAAGGAAAAAGAAGCCAGTGTCACAACACACAATGCACAAGTTTTGCAAAATAAGAATCGTAATGGAAACAAAAGAGTTTATGAATGCCCGTTGTGCCTTAAACGATTTGGTGCTCCATCCAAACTAAAAAGGCATTGCCGTATTCACACGGATCAGAGGCCCTTTCAATGTTTAACATGCTGCCGTGCCTTCAGAGAACGATCTCATCTAAAAGCACACTTCAGAACTCACACCAACCCTTCATCACCGGATGCTGTCACATCTGCAGAAAAAGAGATCTTTCCGGTATGCAAGTCTTCTGATCGCTTGTGTACGCCTCAACTCAAAAAGAAAAGTGGATATCAATGTGAAATAT
>JAUYWG010000057.1:4895343-4927771 GCA_034779775.1 Enteromius afrohamiltoni | reverse complement strand
TTAAGTGCCACGTGTGCTTGAAATCATTTCAATTTCGGTGGGATTTGCAGTGCCATGTGAGGAGCCACAAAAAAAAGGGTCGGAATTTAATTGCTGGTCATTTGGGACACAATCGTTCAGTTTCTTTTAGTATTGCTGCAAAATCTGAAGAACAAGATGTGCAGATATCCTTGCAAGATGGAGTTGACGACTCTGCTACAGTGCACCAGCATCAAAATACGGTAATGGAATCTCCAAAAATGTGTGGTGACTGCAGTGATTCTGATGTGTATTTGAAAGATTCCCTTCTAGAAGGTTTGGATCTTCACACTGGAAAGAGTTACGCAAATTATTCCAAACACTCAGAACGACAGTGGATGAAGGAAAACCAAGAATCTGAGGAGGGACAAGAAGCCAGTGACAGAACACAAAGTATGGACAATGATGCGAGTGTGAAGGTGTCGCAAAGTAAGATTTTTGACAGAAGCAAAAGAATTTATGATTGTCCAGTGTGCCATAAACAATTTGGTGCTCCATCCAAACTCAAAAGGCATTGTCTTATTCACACGAATCAGAGGCCCTTTCAGTGTTCAACATGCTGCCGTGCCTTCAGAGAACGATCTCATCTAAAAGTACACATCAGAACTCACACCAACCAATCACTCCAGAGATATAAAGACAACAGTGTGCCCTGTAACCGAACATCTAATTCAAAGTTAAAACCTTCTCCAAAACAAACAAATGCCCAAGATGATACCAAATCAACAGATAATCAAAAGAAAGAAAACCAAGGAACTGAGGAGGAACAAGAAGCCAGTGTCACAACAGAAAATGATGGGAAAGTGAAGGTGTTGCAAAGTAAGAATTCTAATCTAAACAAAAGAGTTTATGATTGCCCCGTGTGCCATAAACAATTTGGTGCTCCATCCAAACTCAAAAGGCATTGTCTTATTCACACGAATCAGAGGCCATATCAGTGTTCAACATGCTGCCGTGCCTTCAGAGAACGATCTCATCTAAAAGTACACATCAGAACTCACACCAACCAATCACTCCAGAGGTATAAAGACAACAGTGTGCCCTGTAATCACACATCCAAGTCAAGGTTAGAATCCTCTATAAGATATCTAACTGTCCAATATAATGCTAGTTCAACAGGGAAACAACAGTCGACGGTTCACCAAAAAAAAACTATGATAACAGAAAATGTGGCATCTCAAATTATGAGTGGTGACTACAGTGAATCAGATATATATGTGCAAGATTCCCTTTTAAATAAAGGAGTGAGTTCTGTACATTCTTCCAATCCTGCAGAAGGCCAGTGGATGGAGGAAATCCAAGAATCTGAGGAAGAACAGGAAGCCGGTGTCACAACACAAACTAAAAACAATGATGTGAATTCAGAGGTGCGGCAAAGTAAGAATTCTAACTTCAGAAGCAAAAAGGTTTATGATTGCCCCGTGTGCCATAAACGATTTGGTGCTCCATCCAAACTAAAAAGGCATTGTCTTATTCACACGAATCAGAGGCCCTTTCAGTGTTCAACATGCTGCCGTGCCTTCAGAGAACGATCTCATCTAAAAGTACACATGAGAACTCATAATATCCCTGGGAAGCGGAGAACACCATCGCTCCAGAGCTTCAAAGACATCAGGGAGTCTCGTATTCAAGCATCTAAGTTAAAACCTTCTCCAAAATATATAACATGTATGTCTACAAATAACGAAAAGTCAACCATAAAACCCGATCAAAATGTGCTTACAGAGGATGGGAGTGCAAGCCCTTTTGAGAATGTTGAGAACAAGGGTGTTTTCCCATGCAACAACAAATCAGTTTGGGGTCTGACGCATAAAACTGACATCTTGCTTGATTGGAAAAAGGCATCTGACATCGTGCCTTTTGGCAGGGTGAGTGACTGTCCACCCAAAACTGACTCATCTCTCCATCACTGCGCTTCTGAATCAAGAGCTGAAAGAAAATGGGCACGTCACACGGATGATATTGAAGATTCTGTCTTTGTGGACTCTGACTCTGTTGTGACAGGATGTGTCCCTGATTCTTACAAGCCCAGTTCTTGTCAGAATCAAGAGAATCCTGATGCTCCCAGAATCCCAGAAGTTGTTGTGGAGCTTGAGGACTTTATGGATGAAGGTGAATGCTTTATCAAATCTCCACGTGACCTTCCCTTTTGTCCTGACTGTAATAAGAGTTTCCGCACCATAAGGAACTTATACGCACATAACTGTTCAAACAGATATCAAGAAGAGGAAATGAAGAAATCCCACCAGTGTGACATGTGCTTCAAATTCTTCAATGCACCGTCCAAACTGAAGAGACACTATATTACTCACACCGGTCAGAGGCCGTTCCAGTGCACACAGTGTCAGAAGTCCTTCACACAGTCTCATCATCTAAAAACACACATGCTGTCCCACAGGTAGAAGGGTTACTCAAGGGTTGTCCAAAGATATGACCAAAACAAAATGGTTTTTATTTGTATTTCAGTTGTGTGCCATGTAGTTTATTTTTTTAAATAATATGGTGTGGCTTTTCAAAAAAATTTGGATCTCCTGTTACAGTGTTATGTAATGATAAATGTGTGTGATGTAATCATATATTTCGCATAATACGTTGATGTGTAAAAAAACGACAGAAATGTAAATAAAAACAGAAAATTGGTGGTTCATTTCCCAATTAGATGCTTTATTTCTAGGTCTTCTTTTAATTGAACAATAAATAGAGAAAATGTCAGATATTGCCAAAAGTATTGGGACGCCCACTTCTAATGAACAGTTTTGACTACATTAGTTATTTTTCATGAATACAAATCTTAGTGTTAAAGCATATAATTATGAAATTCTAGGGAATCGTTTGCTTCTTATTTTTTTAGAAACAACTTAGACAAACCCTTTCCTCTTCTAACATGACAGTGCCTTGCATAAGGCAAGGTTAAAAAAAAATCTTAGCCTTAAAACAGGATTTTTTTTTTTACCTAAAAGAAGTATTTTCTACATTTCCATAGAAAAAAGCATTACTTGTGTGCATCTTAAAACATGACAAAGGCAGAGACATGTTTTAAGATCAGCCAGTGCTAGTTTATTTAAATTGAAACATTCAACATTTAGTCTAGGACTAGGCTTAGGCCTTAACTGTCTGTCAACACTGTTCAGTATCTGTCGTTTTCAGTACTTCTCTGTATATCCACTAGATGGTGCAATTTGCTTTCCCACTTATTTTGTAAGGTAAGGGACACTTATGGTCCACAGCACGGAAATTATATGTCGTTATAGCTTTGACAAAGCTACCAATCAAGTTTGCACACTATGGTTAAAATTAATGTACTCTATATAATACGCACTTAACAGCACAATCTTATGGTATGACTCTTTTTCATTTTATTATGTCATTCTAACCAAATATTTCCTGAATTGATGGGCTCTTATTTATAATTTATTTTTATCTCAGCAACCCAGCGTCCAATCACAATAATTGCTTGTGGCTAACGGAAAATCACTCCATGTATCTGTAGGCTTTATTCAAGTTTAATAAGTGTCTGCTGTACCTTGGAACAAGTACCTCGATGGACAAACTGACCTTCATGCTATGCCAAGTTTAAATTGTACGTAGGCTATGATTCATTTTAGAGAATTTTGTTTAGTTCTCATAACAAAATTATTATCAGAAAAGTATTATTTCACCTGCACTAAACTTTTATTCCAAGAAGAGGTGTTTATCTTGACACTAGTATACCCTTATAGGTTTCGAAATATTGATAATTCAGTGAGAGAGATAGAAATAAACAATCAACAAATGCAATCCTTTACAAGATACATTAACTGTAATAATCCGTAATATTTTGACTTTTATACTCGTAATACTTCGACTTTAATCTAATAGTATTTCGACTTTAATCTCATATTATTTCAACTTTTATTCTTGTAATATTTTGACTTTAATCTTGTAGTTTTTTTACTTTTATACTTGTAATATTTCGACTTTAATCTCGTAGTATTTCGACTTTATTCTCGTAGTATTTCGACTTTATTCTATCAAATGACAGGTCATAAGTCTGCTGTGAGTTAGTTGACACTCTATCAGTATTCAAGTTACATTCCAGGTCACCCTCAGATTAAGCTTTGCTCTCATCATTTACATTTCTCTTGAGGAGGTTAACATGAAATCTAATCCAATGAAAAAATCTGATGGGATCATCAAGTCATTTAGGTCAAATACATTGTTAAATGTCGGCTAATGATGTTTTGTGGTGAGACAACAGGATTTTGTTTATCCCGTCAAATTTATCCAGAAATGCTTGTTCAAGCGTCATAATTTCATAGTCAAGTATTGCTTTTCTGCTTTTTAATGCATGACCCAGACCAATGAGTGGATATTGTCCTGCCAAGCGGATAAACATTAACATGCAACCCACAACTGGCAGGTCATTAGAGCAACAACAAACTGATTTACTAATACTATGCTGATTCAAAGTTTTATGTGCATGACAATTTGAATAATGTTACAAAATAAAACAGATTATAAAAATTACTATTAGTAGTAGTATTATTTTATTCAATACTATCCTGAGTAAGATATTTTACATAAAAGATGTTTGCATATAGTCCACAAAAAAATCCCCAAATAGCTGAAATGATTCAAATAACCCCCTTCAAAATTTTGGGATCCCTTGGTTCTTAATCCTTTTTTTATTTCTTTTGATGATAGCTGTTGATCAGTCCCTTGCTTGTGCTGAACAGTTATATCCAAATTCTTCTTATTTTGTAGAAATATTTTTGCCCATTTACTGTTATTTGGAAGCCACGGAAGATACTTGTATGTTTCCCAGAATCTTTCCAAACAGCAAGGCATAAGGCGAACACACCAATTATTTTTGCAATTCACGTTGACACCTGGTATCTTGTTTCATCAGACCATTTGTGCAATAGTGCAAACAGAGTGAAAGGTTAAGATCCATTTAAGACAAAACAAGTAATAGCCAACTGTGTCTTTTGTACTCTTCTGTGATTGAAGTCAGCAGCTGAATTTGATGAACGTCTTGTGTTTAGAGCAGTTGGTACATTCTGCTAATGACTGAGCACTGCCTGCAGCATTGAAAAAAGCAATAAAATGCCCATTGGTTAGTTTTTTATTTTTGCCTTTTGAGTTAATGTCTTTAGCTGTAGCACAGCAAATCATTATGTGCTACAGGAATTAATGGTGTGAACATGTAATTTATCCCATATATCTGAGCACACTGAACTGGCTCTCCAAACATAAATTGTGATCTTATCAAGCGGTGTCTAAAGGTGCGACGCTTTGATGCAGATCCGTATGTCTGTACATTTTGAATCCTCTCAAAATAAGTAGTTGAAACTTTTTAGACCAGGCTCAATGCTGACACTTCAGGGCTTCTTAGTTCCAAAAAATCCCTTGCTTTAAGTTTTTTTTTTTAAATGCTCTATTCAACTAAAATCCCTGGAGCTCAGATGTTCTCATTTTCCTGTAGTGTTTGCCCATTTGTGTGTGCAGGTTCAAGCACTCTCTCTGTGATGTGAGGATCTCCTTTCAAATCCCTCTATCCCTTTTTCATTCCAACAATGGCAGCTCAGTGTCAATAAGACTGTTCCAAAATAACCTCAGACACTGAGGCAGAGGGCTGCATGTTTTTATTATGAGCCAGTAAAAGATGTCAGCCGAGTACACCTCTCAGTGGGGCTCTGCCACACTCGGTTTAAGAAGCGGTGACGATGTCAAACTCCCTGCAGGCGACAACGGTTTAATTTCCATTAAGTAGACTCAGTCGTGCAAGGACACTTGCAGAAAATAAATAAATTAAAAAATAATAATAATAATTATATATATATATATATATATATATATAATTTAAGGGTGGGAAAATAAGTAAACATTTAGAAAATCACCTTTACATTTTATCCAAATGAAGTCCTTAGCAATGCATAATACTACTAATCCAAAATTACATTTTGATATATTTACAGTAGGAAATTTACAAAATGTCTGCGTTTGCTAATTGGTTGTTCTGTAGTTACTGTACATGTTTTGGGTGATTGCAAGGGACTATGCGGTTGCCAAAGTGTCTTTTATAGATACAGCATATACTGTACATACTGTAGATGCAGGATTCAACCACTCCAGACAAATTGACTGTGTCAGCAATCACAATAAACATTGTGTAGACAACATTGTGTAGCTTGTAGTTGTAAAGCCAATGTTTAAATTTCTATAGAAATGGTGCATCAGCTGATATGCTTATTAAACAGTTTTCAAAAACCTTTTCATGCAGAAAGGCCATGACCAAGCTGAAAGATCAGCTAAAATCAACCTACTATCTTAGGCCGATTTCTTTCGTCTGGCTTTTCGATATACTGTAATTTTATAGTGTGATTGCCAAATGGATGCTCACTGGCTCACAAATATGATTTTCTGTCCCATACTCAAATCTTTCCTTCATTGTATAAGACATACCCTTTTGACCACTTTGATCATCTGCCATGTAAAAAACATAACACAAGTAGTAATAGCAAGTCAGACAATCTGAGATATCAATCATGTCCATAGCACTATTGACGTACATTCTTATTTGTCAGTTCCTGATAAAGTTATTGTGAAGCCATGATCAATGAGCAACAGCCAAAATATTAGTCATGTTGTAATACCTTCACCGTGCTGCCAGCCAAAGAGACTTATCTCCACTCTGGATTGGCACCATATAAAGGTACTCTTCCCATAACCCCCCTCCACATCCACTGTGACCTTGTCCCTATCCTGAAGATTCCCCTCTCAGCCAAGCTTGGGATGAAGTTACACACATAGGCATTCCAGTGGTCTGAAGCCCTGGGGTCTAGCCCCCAGGGTCTGTCTGCTGGCCCTCTCCTGTGTGTTTGTGTTAGAGGTAATAATAGAAGGTTAAGTGTGTGATGATGCGGAAACCGTCTTTGGAGCTGGGGTGAGAATGAGAGGCATCTCAGAGGGTAGGAAGCCAGGATATTTTGGACAGGCCGGGCCAGGGTCTTTCACTTCAGCAACAGAGGTTCTGGTTTCAAGGCCGTCCCCTCCTCAAAGCACAGAAACCATACACCACAAGAATTGACTTAACGTTACTCAGCTCCTCAACTTCACTGACGACCATAGTGGGTCAGGTATTCAAGACCAGGAGGTCATACGGTTGTTTGGATCTCTGAGCTTTGTTGTGATTTATTAATGGATCTTTAATAGTACTTCAGGACTGCATTTGATTTTAGTGCTGCTGGTTAAGGAAAGCATATTTAATTGTTTATATGAAAAACACAATTCGATACACATTCCCCTAAATCACTATTTGAATATGCTGGGACAAACAGTTTGTGCTATAATCACAATGTGTTTTTTTTTTCCTCTAAATGATCAGACCTGGTGCATGATAAAATGAGTAAAAGGATTCCATGAATTTACTACAAACATGGACCAAGTATCATAGAGATTTTGAGGTGGCATCATTCTACTTTAAAAACTCAGATGCCCTGAAAACACTTAGCAATGCCCTCAAAAAACACATTACATTCTAAGGACCACAGAGTAACTTTATAACAACCTCTCAGATCATATTAGCAAAGGCATTGCAACTGAGAACACCATATGAGGCAAACAGTGTGCTAACAACCACTCAGGACACGTTAGAAAAGTTGTTGCAACCACCCAGAATAACCTAAGAACAGCTTAGCAATCCATTAACAATTGTTCATACAATATGCTACGATAAGATGCTTAGTCATTGAAGTCATTGCAAGCAGGAACAGCTGAAAAACCATATATCTACATGCTAACTACCTCATCATAACCACCCAAAACAAAATATTAACAACCAATAATATGTTACCAAAATGTTTTCAACCATCAGAATACCCTAACATGCTAACAACTACTTAAAGTTAGCAAAGATCATCCAACCAACAGTAAAACTCTAAGAACTTGTTAACTAGGTTATAAATGTTAGCAAAGTTGTTTAAGCCACCCAGAACACCTTAGAAATAACATAGCAACGTGCTAACAGAACATTAGCAAGTTACTACAACCAACCAGAACCAGGAGTTGACACGATTACTAAACTCATTAACCATTTGCAACTTGTAATTATAGAATTTTCTAGTTTTCTAAACTAGTGGGTAATTAATGACCTTTCAAATTTGCACATTTTCAAAGTTTGGCACAGTTGTGAATTATGAAATGTTTCCCTGGGTGGCACATCCATTGTCTGTGTGGTCTAAACACTTCCTAGGGAAAATGTGTCACCATTTTGCTGACCTGTAAACAAACAACAAACTCGACACCTCTTAAGTCTAGGGTTTTACTGTGCATGGTGCTCTGCATGGGAAGACTGCCGTGTGTGTGTTAAGGAGGCAGTGTGATCTGCGTCAAACACCCAGCAGCTGTTCCACAAGAGCCCCTCCCCCTAAATATACATATACAAACCTTGTCAAACTAAAAGTAACAGGAAGCAACAGGGAGATGATGTCTATGAACAGTTGTTCCATCCCTTTTCAAGTCCTTTATAAATCACAGCAGATGAATCAACATCTTAGTCACAAGACTCACCTGGAAAAAGACACCTGGAGTCTCCAAATTTGGAAGGACCAGCAGACCACATTATATTTTAGATATTCCATGCATGCGCTAATATCTTAATTCTTTTAAGGTGTCTCTTTAAATTTATCTGATATTGTAGTGATGTATAGGAAGCACATGCGACACAGAAGTGTCTTTTAAATTTAGAAACTTTCAACTTTTGCATTTTATTCACAAAATAGCAATAAATTATCTATAATTATTCTCTTTCACATTTTAAAGCTTCTTTTCTAAACTAGCCACTTACATATATTCAGAAACCTGCTGTTTTTGGACATTCACACAAAAAACTGTTATTAGTATACTACTGACTATATTTACACAGATTTTTGAGAGGCCACACAACATTTAACCACTGAATTAATAATAATAATAATAATAATAATAATAAAAATACATTTTATGAAGTGTCTCAACATGTCAACATTTCATCAGCTACTGATGGATTTATTAATGACATGGATTTATTTATATTTTCTATGCATACGTATTATGTGTTTGGAAGGCTTTATTATTATCATCATTATTATTTTTTTTTTAATGCAGGGATTCACAAAAAACTTTGTATTATATTTACTTGAAGTAATTGAATAACACATTTTTATGTTCATAGTTCTCTGATGTTGGTTAATGATCACATCATGAGCAGGTAAGCAAATAAAATATTTGCTTATATAATTATCTATTTAGGCAAGTGTTTTATTTTGACTACATTTTGTTATTTTAAAATAATTTTTTTATGGTATCATTTTATTATTATTATTATTATTATCATAACATATCATTTATAATGAATTTTATAATTAATAATTTACTATTAGCAGTTCCCCCACGAACTCCAGTTTGGGAAACCTTGATGTAATGCTCAGTGCATTTCATATTTTCTTTGTCCTTGTATTTTAATATCAATATGGTACAAGACTATACCATTTAAAATCAATATGATAAATATTACATCAACGTATTCTAAAAGTACTAAAAAGTAGTCTAAAATGTATAATGTAGCAGATTCGTTTACTATCTACAATTTGTCATGTAAGATGGACTACAATTTGTAAGTAATCTATACCCAGCACTAGTTATGTTTGTTTACCATCTGCAGTGACACATATTTGGCATATACGTTTACATGAGTGTATCCACACCATACAAGAGAGAAGAAGAAGAGAGAGGGTGGTGACAGGTTATTCCTGTGAAGCTGGCATGAGTTTGGCTCTCCACACTTAGCACAAGATCACAGAGAGGGTGTGGATTCAGCATTCCACACTCCACTATGAAATGTCTGGCTCCTATCCAGCCTTTATGTTTGACACAGACCACTCAATCTCCTATTCATCTGGCCTTTATATACTGTAACTGGTTATTGATTACTGATTCTTTTACTGATATATAACTGGCAACAAGTGAATTTTATTTGGTTTGCTTGACTTGGATGTCTAACGCATATAAATACAGCGGGGTGTAAAGTGAATTATTGAATGTCAGTTCTTTGGTTCATGATGAACAACGAAAGAGGTTAGCGGCATGCAACATGCATCACATCATAATTATGTAATCATGTAGCTATTTATAAAACGCGAGCAACAATGTCCAAACATTGCTCAGTGCGTATTGGATATCTGATTAAGTCTTTTAAATGTGTTGTGTGATGAATGTCCCAATCAATTAATTTCAACAAATCAAAATATAAAATGCATTGAGGTTCAGAGGCCCACTGAAAGATCTTGCCGACAGCAAGCAACATATCCTGTGACAAGACCAGACGCCGTTACTATCCAGAAAATTTGACCCTAGAATAATAATGTTTCTCTGCTCAACGGAAACCACAGCTCATTTGAAGACTTATGACCTTCAGCTTTCCTTTTTAAGTAACTAATAAGCACAAAAGGGCAAAGGAGATGCACGTACTGTTTCAAAAGAGAGATGTCACGGAAACCATCTGCATAGCTTTTTAAGATTAGCCAGGAATGCTGCGAACTAAAGTTTACTGTAATTTTGGGAAACCGTGAGGAGATGCCTTCAACGTGAATGTTAAACAGAGTTTTGAAGTGTGAGTGGATTACTAGAAGAGCTGCAAGTAGATTAAGCGCAACTGCTGGCCCTTTACAGGCTGTTTTGCTGCTAAAAGGGATTAAAGTTTACTGTAAGTTCAAAGCGAGTGTATTGCAGAGGAAAGCAAGTTGCTAAGACAGCGGCATTCTACAGCAACACATATATAAAGAATGACCTTGGTGATCATGAACGTTTTTTTGGGTGTCTAGTTTGAAATGCATTGGCAAATTCGCGCGTGCGGTTCGAGCAAACATCAAGGTTATTTTTCAAATAGAGGAAACCTTAAGCCCCTGACAGATGCTCAAACAGAGAATGTTGGGGATTATGCAAAAAGCAGCACGTTACATCACTCAGTAGTCACATGAATTTAACATTATGAGAGGGAACGGTCATTACTGGTAGACCGTGTAGCACAAATGAACATCTCAGTGGAGATTGAAACTCAGCGGCCAGACATGCTTGCCTTTGCACATAAAAAAATAAAAATAACGGAAACTGGTAAAATGCTGGTACAGGCGAGAGGAGGCGAACAGAGAAGGGATGATAACACCACAACTAAATAGTAAGTTAATCGAGTTAATAAAGGCCACACCGGAAGTTGGTGATGTAACTTCCAAAATCCCTATTTTAAGCAAAAGACGTGACTTGTGGCCAAGTGTGATTTCCTATACTTGGAATATGTGCTCTGCATTTAACTCATCCAAGTGCATACACAAAGCAGTGAGAAGTGAACAACCACACACACACACTGTGAACACACACCCAGAGCAAGTGGGCGGCCAGTGCTGGAGCACCTGGGGGGCAGTTGGGGGATCGGTGCCTTTCTCAAGGGTGTCACCTCAGTCGTAGTATTGAAGGTGGAGAGAGCGCTGGTTATTCACTTCCTCCATTAGGCCACGACTGCCCCCAAACAAATCCTCTGTTTGTTATTATAATTCTGGTAGCCTAAGAGTCTTTGACTTGGATTTTCAAGGGTGCTGATGTTGTTTCCTCTCTGATCTCCTTAGAATCAGAGCAGCTTTCTATGAATATATTCATCTTAATCATCGCCTTTAAACGGTGAATGACTCTTAAGCCAAATAAAGTCTCATTAAGTATCTCTGATATCTAGTGCCAGTGCAGGTAATAAAGTAGACAAATAACCCCACATTAGTTTTGCACTCTGCCTTTCATCTTCCTGAAGCTCAAACACTTCAACTATGATATAAATGGAAACAAATGGCAGGGACACGTCAGATGAAAGGGCTGGCCTGAATGGGGGATGGATGACAAAACAGCACAACTGCATTTTGGGCATCCTGTCTTGTCTATTGTGTTTTTAGGATTTCGCTCAAATTGAATTTGCACAAAGCATGTTTTTCCCTGATACATTTCTATCGTCAGCCTCATTTATATAGATATATATATAGATATGTCATTATGCTTCAAAGACTGACTTTTTTTTTTTTAATTACTCATCCCAATGTAGTTATATTAAGCTAGCCTTATAAAACTAGGATTATAGCTTCAGCAGATATACTAATAGACAAAATAAAAATTTAATCGCACAGATATTTGCACTTAAAGAACATAGCAAAAATAACATAATCTATTGTTTCAGTCAGTAGTGTTTTCTTTTGTTTATTTCCTTTTATTTCCTATTTTTTTCCTCAGATACGTTGATAAAATCTCAACACCTTAATAAACAAAATGAGCCATCGTTAAGTGTTAACAGTGGATTGTTTGTTGTGTAAAGAGAAAAAAGCTTATTCTTTTGTCATTTATATTTAGCGTGTAACGTGCAGATTTTAGAGATGCCGTATGAACAATGCTCACGGTGATTAATAATGACGTGCTGAAAATCGCGGAATACCATCACTCGCCCCCCGCGATGCGCCCCGCGTCTCTTCCCATACATGGGCGCAGGACAGAACGCCTAGCGGAGGTCTCTCCTCTCCGCGCCCTTCCATTCATGGCCACTCCGCTCTCAATGGCGCTCGGGCTACCAAATAAGGAGAGGGAAGTCCAACGGGCGCCGGGCCACTCTTGGAGTATAAATTGGCTGCGGCTCAAGGCGCTGTCTACCATTCACTCTCCAAGGGAACCAGCTCCTGGTGCTGATCTGGTAAGTACAGCTGCTAAAGCTTTCCGAAATGTCAGACTTCATTTAATGGGATGATCCTCTGAAGCTATGATTTAAACAAGGCCAGTTCTGGATTCTGATGAAAATAATTGTGTTTTGAGCTAAACAAACATTTCAGAGGCTTAGAATTGTCAGTTATGAATACTTTGACTTAGAGTTTCAAAAAAAGTTAATGGTTTTACTGAAACTTGTCATACGGATGAGGCAGTCAGCGTCTCAGGAGTTTCACGGTGATGCCAGAGAGGAACCATTTTTTCGTTTTTTTAAAGAACTTTTTACTTAACTACACTGAAGTGACTTTGAAAAACTTTGAAAAAAAAAAAAAAAACTTTGAAAAGTTATTTTTCTTAGTGTGAAGAACATCTTTATAATCAGAACCTTTTTAGACTATAAAGAACATTTTGATCAATGAATAAGTTTCCATTTATTTAAAGGTTCTTCATTGAATCATTGATGGCAATAAAGAATTTTATTTGATTTTAAATTTGTTTTGAGAAGAACTTCAGATGGTTTTGTAGTCTATTCTGAAGACTATTTTGAAAACAAAACACAAGCTTGTCAGGAATGCATACATAATGACTTAGTTGTTTGCAGTATGTTCATACATGTCTCCGCTCCTGATTTAGACCCCCAGCTGACACCATGTGTGACGACGATGAAACCACCGCTCTTGTGTGCGACAATGGCTCCGGCCTGGTGAAGGCTGGCTTTGCCGGAGATGATGCGCCTCGTGCTGTTTTCCCCTCCATCGTTGGTCGTCCTCGCCACCAGGTACAATAGATTTTCAATGCAAAAATCAACTATATCATAGTTTTGATAGGTGAAATATTACACAGTATGTACTGAAATATTGACAATGTCTTTTCTTAACAGGGTGTCATGGTAGGTATGGGACAGAAAGACTCCTACGTGGGTGATGAGGCTCAGAGCAAGAGAGGTATTTTGACTCTGAAATACCCAATTGAGCACGGCATTATCACCAACTGGGACGATATGGAGAAGATCTGGCATCACACCTTCTACAATGAGCTGCGTGTGGCCCCTGAGGAACACCCCACCCTGCTCACTGAAGCCCCTCTTAACCCCAAGGCCAACAGAGAGAAGATGACACAGGTATGTTAAACATCAAATTTATTGATGAATAAATAGCATATTATAACTACTTTAAGTATATAAAAGTACTTGGAACAAGTAACATGTTTCAATGACCAGATTGATTTTATCATAGCAAAATTTTACTACTGTATATTATCTGCTGGAGATGGAGGCATGGCGATATTCAGATATCATAAACATGAACATGCTCTTCTGTAAAGCAATGTGTATTATGGAAAGCTTTATACAAATGCATTTGAAGACTTCACGAATATCTGGAATCCTTTAATGCGCAGATCATGTTTGAGACCTTCAACGTTCCCGCCATGTATGTGGCCATCCAGGCTGTGCTGTCACTATACGCTTCTGGCCGTACCACTGGTGAGTATTAATACATGCATTGAAATGTTTTATTACTTGTAGGTTTTTTCGGAACTTTAAAGATTTTTGTTGTTTGAAGGTATTGTGCTGGACTCTGGTGATGGTGTGACCCACAATGTGCCCATCTATGAGGGTTATGCTCTGCCCCACGCCATCATGCGTCTGGATCTGGCCGGTCGTGATCTGACTGACTACCTGATGAAGATCCTCACTGAGCGTGGATACTCTTTTGTGACCACAGGTATGAATTAACTATGCTGTTTCGTTATTAGGGTTATCAAATCTATAATGTGTTGTTAACACTGCAATTGTATTCACCCAGCCGAGCGTGAGATAGTTCGTGACATCAAGGAAAAGCTGTGCTACGTCGCTCTGGACTTTGAGAATGAAATGGCCACTGCTGCTTCCTCCTCTTCTTTAGAGAAGTCTTACGAGTTGCCTGATGGTCAGGTCATCACCATAGGAAACGAGCGCTTCCGTTGCCCAGAGACTCTCTTCCAGCCTTCTTTCATTGGTGGGTGATATCATATTGCTTTGTTTTACTTATTAGCTACATATTGCTCTAAAAAGGACCATATATACATTACTATTAAATATTAATTCATAATATTGAATTAGCTTATTTTTATTTTTTTTTGGTTTTGAATCAGTTTAATTATAGTTTATGTTATCTTTTTTAAATTATTATTATTTAGTGATTTTTTTAAAATATAAAATCCAAAACTTTATGTTTATGTATGTTTTATTCATTTTTGTAATTCCACTTTGATATATTTTTAATTATTTATAAAGGTAACATTTTTGCTTTTATGGCTGTCTAATATTTATATTATATTTTGTTTCAGCTTTAGTTAAATTAGCTAAAATGTTCCAAGTTTTAGTTTTAGTTAACAATAACACCACTGTTTTCTTCTTTCCCAAGGTATGGAATCTGCTGGTATCCATGAGACCACATACAACAGCATCATGAAGTGCGACATTGACATCCGTAAGGACTTGTATGCCAACAACGTCCTTTCCGGTGGCACCACCATGTACCCAGGTATTGCTGATCGTATGCAGAAGGAGATCACTGCTCTGGCCCCTAGCACCATGAAGATCAAGGTAGAACATCTTTTTAGTCATTCAGATTTCCTGTTTTCTTTTAAACTTAATTACTTTAATAAAATGTTTGATTTGTAACCATTACAGATCATTGCTCCCCCTGAGCGTAAGTACTCCGTCTGGATCGGTGGCTCCATCCTGGCTTCCCTGTCCACCTTCCAGCAAATGTGGATCAGCAAGCAGGAATACGATGAGGCTGGCCCATCCATCGTCCACAGGAAGTGTTTCTAAGTGCCTGGATACCCCTATTACACCGCTGATTATGAATGCAAAAATCTCAACATTACCTCCGCCTGTTACGCATGCAGGCAGATTTTGCCTTTATTTTCCCTTGTACAGTATGTTTACACCAAAGTTTTTAACTGGATCATAAATACATTTGTATGTGGATATTTATTGGTTTTTAAATAAACAAGACCAGGAAATTTGTCAAGAAATCTTTTTTCAGTTTCAAATTATTTTCCTTCAGAAGTGTTCATAAGTGTTTTTTTTATCATTCTTGATCATTTACTACAAGATATATAACACTTTGTTCATTAATACAGTGAATACAAGATTGCCATCTGTGATGGATTCATATTTGCAACTTCAATTAGCACCCAGTGTAAAAATAGCTGCTGCTCTCTAGGAGGCAAAGGGAGATCAGAGGAGAATGCAGCTCATTGCCAAGATGCCCTCTTCAGGCTTATGAGGATTTTATTTTTATCTTACCTACACTCTAAATATGTGGAAACATTGATTGCCCACTGTTGAATTTAGCTTCAGTTATCAGTTGGATTCTAGCAGGGATATCCCATGTTGTCATTAATTGTTTTTATCTCTCAATCCTAGTGGGTAGTCCTAAAGCGATTACTCACCAGAGTTCGCCACAGGCGTTACCACAAATAGGCCTACCTCCTCATCACCTGCAGGAGAGTGCAAGTGAGGGTTAACAAACTGTTCTTGATGTGAAGAGTTCAGACTAGCCAACTCTATCAGTTGTTTAAAAAGATGAGACCAGCGTATAATCATGTTTTTTTTTTTTTTTTTTTTTTTTTTGCAGAACAGAAAACATGCTTTTCATTTCAAGTGTGCAAACAAACTTTTAAGGGGGTACACTGTAAAAAGAAAATCAGTAAAGTAAAAAAATGGCAGAATAAAACCTTGAAAAATACGGTAACAATATGTTTTTGTTTTACGGTTTTATGTTAAAGTTACAGTTACAGGACAGTACAAGTTTTAATAATAAACTGTAATCACAGATAATGTAAATATAAAGATATAGTAAAGTATTGAAATCTATCTTGTACCTTCAAAATACACTGATAAGCACCTAATACACTGTCAGAAAGTCACATTATGAACCAAAGTTCATCACAATTAGCTTTTAAATAGTAAGAGTTATCGAAGGACCTCAGTGTCATTCGCACAAACACTAAACACCATCATTGTAAGAATTATTAAACTGAAACGTGCAATAAACATTAATTTAACAACATTACATGTAACATACAACCCCAATAAACATAACGGATACAAAAAAACTCAGAAGAAACATCAAATTCAAACAAAATGTAAAATGCAAAGCAGGGAATTCTGGGAATGTCAATTTACGGTGTTAACCATTTAAGGGGTTTTTATGTAGCATTTTCACAGTTTTTTACCGTTAAAATCACAGTAATTTTTTACTGTGTAGACAATTTAAAAGAATAAATTGATAAAAATGTTAGGAAAATTACAAATTGGTCGAGGTTCGTCTACTCGGCGCCATATTGAAAGAAAACAAGGCAATGAGGGTGATACAGGCCTTACAACACACTGGTGCTATCACATAATTCACATAAAATATCACATAATTTTTCTTAGATCAGCTGAACAATCGTTTCTTCACAATCGTATCCTTTACTGCTTCATTGTCACAGTTTGACTAAATATGGCAGAAGCTTGACAAATCTATTGTACTTCAAGGGGGGGTCAGAGTCACCAAAGTATACTGCCATAATAGCTCTTTTGCAAAACATTAGTAAAGCATTACTAAAAAGTCATTTTTTAAAAAAACTTTACATTACACAACATTAATAACAATATTAATAAAAATCGTGGCCATCTGCTAATTTGGTGACAAAATTCCCAAGCTGACAACACTGAATTCACGACGTAAAACGCGGCGCGCGTAAACTGTTGCTATGGTGACCTTAGCAAACTCATTTGCGCTTTTTGCAATTTAGGAAGTTGGAAAGCCCTTCTAAAACGTACTTACCTTTTGGCTTTCTTTGTCGGATTTCAAGCCCTAATTACCCCCCATGATCCGCGCCCTGTTTATTAGACAGACACTAACTCTAAACTCTAATCTCCTATCCTGTCACGCTAGTGAGTGTGTGTCGCCGGAGACAGACCTCCCCAGTGATTTGAGTTCATCACCAATGATTTTTATTACGGATTAATAAGGGCATCTCTGGCATATTCGGGGAATAATGAAACGGAGAAATAGTGCTGTTCTGATTTCTCTCCAACAACCTGTCTGCGCGTGACGCAGGGGGAGGAGGAGGGGGGCAGTCTACTTAAAGAGGGATTAGCACGAGCCAAACATTATACTCCCCTCCGTTCAGGCTGAGAGCGACCTATCGTCCTGCTCGCGAGAGTGAAAATAGGAGGGCTTTAGACTAATCAGGACCTCAGACGAGTGCGCCTTCCGGAGCGAGGCGTGGAAGACAAGGTGGACAGTAGCGACTAATCAATGCACTCGCCCGATACTACACTCGCCTTCGGAGCGGAACAGTAGTTCGCGTTTGATTTTACACGCTCCACTGTGTTATATCGTCTCCGAATGAACAGCCATGGGGGAGTGGACAATTCTCGAGCGTCTCCTGGAGGCGGCTGTCCAACAGCACTCTACTATGATCGGGAGGTGAGGGGAAAAGTAGAAAATGTGTATTGATTGCTTTGCACGTTAAAAGAAAAATATTGAGGCCATCACGCAGTGACCCCTCTAAATGAGGGCGATTGATTGTTGGGACGTAATGTGCCCATTGCAAAGGACGGGAAGAATTAAGATTACTGTTGCTGTTGTTATAGTTATTACAGCATATTTTAGACAACAAAGCTTTTGTGCTTTTTTTGTGCTTTGTGCAGATTGCTGTAAGATATTGTGTAAGATTGCTGTTCTATGTCAGATCAGATTTGCTTTTAAAGAAATCTTGTGCGCGCCTTGCATGGCTGGAAGCGCGCTTTTGCCTGTGGAGAGAGTTTCAGCACTGGACAGCTCCCCGCGTCAATCTGCACAGTATAAACAGAAAACCATACAGTATAAACCTGTTAACTGTAAATTGCCATATCATATGCAGGTTAGATTTAACAGACATCGCGTGCAATTGTACTGTAAAAACTACCTTAAAAATAACACGCGGCAATAAATGTACAGTAAATGTACAATCAATTAAAAGTCACCATATGATTTACGATGAAAATCAGTACAAGGGCGTTCACTTGTATAAGTCCACGCGTGACACCTCACATTTTAATGAAATACTGCTGTTTATTCTCCACACACACACACACACACACCCTCCCCCCCATGCACATTCATAGTTACTTAGCTACTGTAGCCTATATAACATTATTCTAGCGCCATGTGTGTTGCTACCTTAATATTGTTTTGTGCGATGTATCTACAGTAAATGAACACTGCATGCTGAGCGCGTTTATATACTGTGGACATACATGTTATTTTTGATGACATATACATTTGATGAAACTGAAGTCATCACGTGGTACTGCGTTTAACAATATGTATTAACATATGCAGAGCAGAGCACAGTACTATGTAGTTATTGGAATATTAATATTGTCAGAAAACAATATCAGTACATCATTGGAATATTAACATTAAATTAGTTAATATACAGTTACGATGTGCAAAATATGTGCTATTGTTACAGTGAATTTCTAGCAGCCACAGCAGAATTTGAATTTAATTTTCATCATATATATATATATATACACACACACACACAATTTTAGTTATTAATACAATTATTATTATTGTTTTATTCATTTATTATTAATATTACTATTATTATATTTTATTTATTTATCTTTTTTCAATTTATACGTTTTTTTATATTGCTTTGCTTGTGCAGACTACTTGAGAACCATAGCAGACTCACTATGAACTAAAATATTTCTGTCCTTATGTTTAGGATCCTACTGACAGTGGTGGTGATCTTCCGGATTCTAATCGTTGCAATAGTAGGAGAGACCGTGTACGACGATGAGCAGTCCATGTTTGTGTGTAACACTTTACAGCCAGGCTGTAACCAAGCTTGCTACGACAAAGCATTCCCTATATCTCACATCAGATACTGGGTGTTTCAGATCATCATGGTTTGCACACCCAGTCTGTGCTTCATCACATACTCGGTGCATCAGTCAGCCAAACAGAAGGAGCGGAGATACTCCACGGTCTACCTCTCCCTCGACAAAGATCCCGATTCAATGAAACGAGACGACAGCAAAAAGATCAAAAACACCATTGTGAACGGAGTACTTCAGAACACAGAAAACTCCACCAAAGAATCTGAGCCCGACTGCTTGGAAGTGAAAGAGATCCCCAGTTCAGCCATGAGAACTACCAAATCTAAAATGAGAAGACAAGAGGGCATCTCTAGGTTTTACATCATTCAGGTGGTTTTTAGGAATGCGCTGGAGATCGGCTTCTTGGTGGGTCAGTATTTCTTGTACGGATTCAACGTTCCTGCCGTGTACGAGTGCGACCGATACCCTTGCATCAAAGACGTCGAATGCTACGTTTCGAGGCCCACTGAGAAAACCGTGTTCCTCGTCTTCATGTTTGCGGTCAGTGGGATTTGCGTGGTGCTCAACCTTGCAGAACTTAATCACCTGGGCTGGAGGAAAATTAAAACGGCGGTGAGGGGGGTTCAGGCCAGGAGGAAGTCCATATATGAGATCCGAAACAAGGACTTACCGCGCATGAGCATGCCCAACTTCGGCCGCACCCAGTCGAGTGACTCTGCCTATGTCTAACGCTCCTTCATCAGTTGTCCATCAGAGCAGAGGTTCTCAACCTGGTCCGGGAAGACCTCAGGATGCACATTTGGGATGAAGCACACAGTTGAAGTCTTAGAGCCTCTATTCTAAATGAATAGCTCACTCAAAATGAAAATTTTGTCATGATCTTGTGTCGTTGGGTTTCTTTCTTCTGTGGAACACAAAAGAAAGTTTTGGTCCATGCAGTGAAAGCAAATGAGGTAACACTGGATCCCATTGACCCTGCTAAGATTTATTATTTATTTGTTCAAAATAATCTTCATTTGAGGTCTACAGAACAACATTAGAGTATGTTGTGACAGAACTTTCATATTTGAGTCCCAATGGCATCCTACATGCATTTCTGAAGGCCCCTGTGACTGGGATTCTATTATCCTAACCACTGCATTCAATTATATACAAGAAATGTTACGTTATGAACTGTTCATCTCGCCTGTTTCATGTTGGGGTAGATGGATTTTATTTGTCTGTTATGGACAACCAAAACCAATGGACCAAACATCCTTATCAGTTACTGAAGGGCACTGATGCAACTTTTTTTATTGGTCAGAATGGAAAGCTTGCAGATTAATTTTATGTCTTCATTCACACGATCAGCAGAACCCAAAATATGTTTTGCACTAAATATGGATTTAAAGAAGCCAAAATGAACCCGAAATGTGCTGTGAAGGTCTTTTGTTTCATTATATTGTATTCTCATTCTGGTTTTAGCTCGCACTTGTGATAGTTTCAGTTTACTCACCGCAACTAGTTAGACCGCTGTTCATATATGTTTATCTGTACTATATGAATCATATCTCTCTTCTGGCTTAGATAGATTGGCATCTTTAATGATTTGGTTGCCTGTGCTTGCACCACTGACCTTAACGTAAGTTATCGTTCCATTTTATTTAAGCTGACTTGCAGATCAGTAGCCGGAGAAACTGGCCAATGCTGCATAATGCTTAATTGTCTATCTTTTGTATTTATTTATTAATGTATTGGATTTATTTATTTATTTATTTTGACACCAAAGCGCCCATTGCTTTCATTTGTGGGAAACAGATATATTGCTTTTATGTATTCAAGTGCCATATGTGTACATAGATATATAAATATTATAGTATATTGTAATCCTTATCATGAGATATGAATTCCATGAACTCTTTGAGTGGATTGTTTAAAAGGATGTCTGATCCCTTTAATGTGAGACGTTTGGGAATAGAAGACTGAGAAAAAAATACACATAAAAATCATCCATCCATCCATATTTTACATTCATGAAAAATATGATATTGCATTTAAAGAACATATAAAGCACAGTTGATCAGAAACCAGTGAATAAGGGGTTAAGTTTCACTTCTCCTGGTGCTTCTATTTCTCAAAAAAATGATGTTAGCAACTATGTGAGATGAAAAAAAAAATTTAATAATAAATTATGGAATTCATGACTAAAAAGCTGTGTGATTTGCATTGCTTCCTTTATGATAGAATTGGGATTTTAGTGTAATGCATCAGCAAAAAGTGCCATTCTCCTCAGGGATTGAGAGCCCTGTCATCTTCCCCATGAATCAACTTCCTGTCAGGTCAGTTAGTTGAAATGCTTGCATGTATTTTTTTTGACTGGTTCAGCAGCACAGTGCTTAAATTTGATCCGGGCGCCATAATTCTACCTGTCCGGCTTCAGTCATGCTGACACAATGACAGAGGCTTCCTCTCGGGCCGGTGCCATGCGCACAGCATTGCTGTGTTATGCGGAGGTCCGGTCCCTGCAGAAGCCGTGGTGGCCCTTGTGCCAAGGTCACAGAGAAAGTGCTGAACATTGCAGCCGGTGGCCTCAAACCGGGATTTCTCTCTGCTGACAGTTCGGGAGAGGCCTGAAACTCACAAAAGTGCCAAGATGACTCTTTAGCAGAGAGGAGGGGGTGGAAAAACTAAACCAGGCCCAAGCATCCTGACAGATCAATTCGAAATTCAGCAGGGACCTGAGATTCCTCTTTGACACAACACAAACAGTGAAGGTCCAACCTGACAGGACATCAGGAGAGGCTGTCTGTGTGTGTGTGTGTCTTGTACAATTTCAGACTGTCTTCTCTTACACTCCCTTTTTCATTAGTTCCTTCAACATAAATAAGTCCTCCAGAATTTGTTCTCTGGTTCATGTAAAGGACATTTGTATGCTGTCTGCTGTATGGCATAAAAAATTAAACCAAATCTCACTGTCTTTTAAAACTTTGCTGAGATGCTTAATGGCACAGTTTTATAAATATACATATATAAAGTACCTTAAATGTATATTAGCACTATTAATATTAAGTCACATTTAAGAATTCATCAGATATCAAATTAACAGAATCCAACTGAAATTTATTATAAAAAAAATACAAACAAATGTATTATTTTATAACTATGTTAATATATATATATATATATATATATATATATTATAACTATGTTAATTCTTCAAACAGCTTGCCCTACATAAAGATATAATAATATTATTTTTTTTAATTTATAAAAACAATTTTAATGAATAATAAAAATAAATGTTATGTTGAATATCATTTGCTACCTTGGGAAGACACCTGTGTGAGCTCAATCTGAATCACTATAAAATTCCTAAGAAAAAACTGTAGCGTAATTTGTTCTCAGATACAACTTTTTTTTGATATTTTGTATCTTACACAAATAAATTCATCCATTTTAAGCATGCCTTGAAAATGTGTGTTGTTTATGAATGTATTATTTACACTTTACTCAGTTAGTCTACATTTAAATCATGCCCCAAACAAATAAATGAGTAACCTATCAACAATTAAAATGTGGAAAATTTAAGCAATTCAAAGGATAGCGTGTTGGTTTATTTTTAGCTCTCAGTCAGACTTAGTACTGTGCAATGCTTAGAAAGCGTTTTGAATAATTCAGGCTTGATATACTGCCACAAGCTGTAATTCTCTAAAGCAGGTTAGGGAATGCTGATGCTTAGAACACCCCCCAAAGATCCCCTCCACCTTCTCAGCTATGAAGCTTAAAAAAAGATTAAGGCAAAAGAGTGCCAATGCAAACCTTGACGGAAGCACAGAAGTGTCCTTGAGCATTAGGAAAAAGAGCCTGAAAGGTGTGTGATGTGGACAGGTTATGCTATACTTAAACAGTTTTTTAAAAAGTAACAGAAAAGTAACACATTGCTTTCCATAATAATAACACAATATTGTAATGCACTACTTTGAAAAGAAGATTTTCAACAAGAATGGCATCTGTAAAAAATAAACAATAAGTAAACATTTACCAAAAAAGGCGTAGGCAGAAGCTTTGCTTATTACGCCTACCCTTTACACATCGTGAACTGATACTTTCCACTTTACAACTTAGTTAAAACTAGATAACAATGTTACATAAACAATTCCCACAATGTACATAACTCAAAACAACCCTAATTACAAGTACACACCCCTACTATTCATTCACAATTATAGTTAATAATTACCTTATTTTTAAACAGTTTGTTAAATTTAAAAAGTCCGCATCCCATTTATTCCATAAATTAACCCCTTTGACAGATATACACCTTTTTGCATTGGTTCTGGAAAGATACACAATCCTCCTAAAGTTAATTCATTTGCCACTTTAAAGCAACATGTGTATGCTAACATCCATACATCAATTGAAAGCTTATTTATTTAGCTTTTCGGTGATATATGAATCTCAATGTAAAAAAAAAAAGTGACCCTTATGATTGCTTTTGTGGTGCAGGATTCACATATTTCAAAGTAAAACACATACAGTTGCTTGATCAGGCCTGTAATTGTTCAAACTCACAGTCAACTGGGTATGATGTCATTTGCACTGGGCCTCTCATGCATCTATTGGCAACCAACCCATCAGACATCCGGTTAAGATCTATGCACCGTGCCATCAGGGTTTCATTAGACTGCCAGACATGAGCCCATGTAAATATACTGGCATAATAACCAAAACAATTCACGGCATCTGCGATAGAGTTCAAACGTGTCAAACCATGGACAAACAGACTGAGGCATCCAAAAGCCTGTCTGATCTGAGAGGCTGTCATCAGCCGTCAGCCAGGGATTTCCGGCAAAGTCATCAGAATCACAAAGTCACAGTCAGCAAGAACAGCTGCCAAAACACAACAGTAAAACAACACAGGCACTTTTGTTCATCCAAGACATGCATGAAGTTCCCACAAAAAATATGCTGTGACACACTTGATACTAGACATGGAGAAAAAGAAAGGCTGTATTTTTTTCTCTCTGTGGTAAAAATGATGAGGATGGCTTAGTTAAAGAGAAACCAAAGACAAACCCAGAGGTTGTGGATTCCAAGGCCAGACGGGGCAATTCATAAGCTACCACCCCTGTGTCCTTGAACGGGACACTTAATCTCAGGTTGGCCCAGGTGAAGTGTTCAAATAAAGACTGTTCTGTTGACTGCTGTGTCTTAGAGCAAAAATACTAACAGGATCTTAACATCTGAAGAAACAGCGGTGGTTGCTAGTGTTTCCAGGTGATTGCTAAGAACTCTGGTTGTGAATAAATCTAAAAGGTTTGAAAGACACTGGCATGGTGTTCTGGTGCATGCTATAGTGTTGCTTAGTGGTTTCTAGGGTCCCGAGGTTGCTAAAATGCTGGGTTGTGAGTGGTTTGTAGATTTTTGAATATATATATATATGTATATATATATATGTGTGTTGCTAGGCAGTTTCAGTAAATGCTATACAGTTGCATAGGGTGTTGATGTTCTTTTCATTGCTGCATGGGTTCTGAGTGGTTTATAGATGGTTGCTAGTATGATTTTTGGTGTTGTTAAGGTCTTCTGAGTGGTTTCTTGGGTGTTGACAGGCAATTCTGGTGAATGCTATACTGTTAATGCTAGGTGGTTGTTTAGGTTTTTCTGAGGGGGTTGTAGAGCACTGATGTTCTGATTGTTGTTAGTCAGTTGTTAAGTTGTTCAGAGCGGTTTGTAGGATGGTGGTTTTCTAATCATTGCTGCATGGGTTCTGGGTGGTTTCAAGGTTGTGGCAAGGGGTCATTTGGTGTTGCTAAGGTGTATTGCTAGTGGTTTCTTGGGTGTTGCTAGGCAGTTCAGGTAGTTTGTTATATTGTTGCTAGGTCATTTAAAAGGTGTTCTAATGATTTGTAGAATGGTGGTAATCTAGTCATTGCTGTTAAAGTTGTTTTTTAGATGATTGTCATTTGCTATGGTCTTCTGAGTGGTTTCTTGAGTGTGGCTATGCAGTTCAAGTGAATGTTATAGTGTTGCTAGGTGTTTGCTTATTTGTTTTGGACTCTGCTAGGCAGTTATGTGGGACGGTGTATAATGCTTAGTGATTGCTTAAGTGTTCTGAGTGGTTTCGGGTGTTACAAAGGCATTCTGGTTGATGCAATAATGTTTACGGGTGGTTGTTTAGATATTGGTTTCTTGGACATTGGTGTGAATAGTGGTTTATTGAGTGTTTTTAGGTGTAGTTAGGGGTCACCATAAAAGTGTTGCTAAATTGTTGCTCATTTATTCTGATTTTTAGGTGTTTGTTCAATTTTCCTCTGGTGCTGCTAAGTTCTTCTGAGTGGTCTCTGGGTTGTTGCTTCTGGTTCATGCTCTAGCATTGCTAAGGAGACTGCCAAGGTATTCTCATAGGTTGTCCAGGCATTGCTATTTGTTTGCTATGGAGATCTAAGTGCTTTTGGGGGCATTTCATGGAGACATGATGGTTTGCTTGGTGATTTCTAGGACATGCTTTGAGGTCTTCTGAGAGATTGCTATGGTATTGCTTGAGTGATGGCTGTAGTGTTGCCAAGTGGTTGCTATGGTGTAAAGAGTGACTGCTATGGTGTATGATTACTGCAGCTAAACGAGCCCAAACTCAAATTTTGGGATGCGATGTTCTGGTCCAAAGATGTGGTCATTAGAAGCGAACACTATACCGCAAACTCAGCAGAAGGTAGAGAACCAACACTACTGAAAGTATGACATCCGTTAAGTCAAACAGCTCCATTTTCCACTTATTAAAAATGGCTTAAATACTCACTCCATCTGTTTTAGATCATTTTCTTTGACAACTAGCTTTCGTTCAAACAAACAGTTGCCAACTCTTCCTGATGAAATCTAATTAGAAACACACAAATCTCATTGGAGCACAATGGCTGGGCCTTAAGTCACCTGCCAAAACACTGGTACAAGCCCAAGGGGATTAGAATGTCTTGCAGAGGCTTAAGCCCATGGGTCCTTTCCAGCCGACACCATCCTCCAACACCAGGGCCTTCATTCAGATCCCATCTTTTCACAGTGGGGTAACATAATCTTCCTGTATAAGATGCAGGGATCAAAGGTATTACCTCTTTTAGGGGACTCTGAGATGACATTGAAGCTCCCGTCAAGTCTTTCGTTGTGTAAGACACAATTGGCTAGCGGTTGCTGATTTGCCAAACCAATCAAAAAGGAAATCCTTGATATTGTTTAGGATTGTTCTCATTAGGCAAGATGCACCTGAGCCTCTTAAGAGTGCTGAGGATCTCCAGCAAAGCTGGATTTACCACACAATTGAAAACGAGTTAAAGACATCTACTATTTTTCAAAACTGTACAACATTGCATCTTTCTACCGGAAGGTTAGGGTAATCCAGCATGCACATTTAGTCATTTCAAAAGCATTTTTAAGAATTTTATTATCAAATTATTATGCCAAAATGCTTCAATTTTAAGTGCTTTTAAGTTATCATTACTAGTATTTGTGCAATAAAAAATGTCACTGCGATTATTCATTATGTATTCATTCATTTTCAGCTGTTTTATCAACCTGATCTCACGGCAATTCATACATATTTTACGAGGTGGCTAATTCGTACTAATTTGTATGACCTCACTTTTACGAATACATACGATTTAGTGAGGTCGTACGAATTAGTACGAATTGGCACAAATTTGGCACCTCGTACGAATATGTACGAATTGCTCGTGAGATTGTGTTGGTTTTATCGTAGACAGTCACTTTACCTGCTAACCAATAATCTACTTATGTAATTATCTGTTAGTTAGTTTAGATAAATCTGGAGATGGTCTTAGTAAAGCATGATATTGTAGCCTGACTCAGTAATCATTTATTCCAGACTCTCTTTCTGAGAATGGATCAGAGTCTGGGTCAGAATGTGAGCGTATCTGTTAAATAACACACTTCTATGAAAATGTTTTATGCATTACACCTTATTAGAGTTTCATTGTACTACCCTGGCTTCTTATAAAAGACTAAAATTTGAGTCTCCAACAGTGCCACATTTTTTAAAATAAGTCTACTTAGTAGACTAAAAGTAGCTATAGTACATGTTTGAGTGGCTAAGGACAGAAAGCAAATGTGAGTGGGTGGAGTGACACCACCAGTGTTTATGTTTTGGATAAAACTTTATTTTAAGGTATCATAGTTACATGCTGTTATAATAACAATATATTATGCATTATTAATTAGCAAAAAAAAAACATAATCCTTCCACATATAGTAAGTATATTATGTACTATTGCTGAGTACTTAAATTAATATTTGCACTGTAACAAGAACACCTTAAGATAAAGTTCTGTTATATAACTAGTTACTGGAGACCTCTGAGGTGTCAGCATGTCAACAGGCAACAGAAAACAAAAAGGATGCACATGTTCTATGGTACTGAAATTACAGGACACTAATTTTGACGCTGAATAGTATTCTTAGTTTTTTGATGCATGCTAGGTAGTTTCTCAGTTGCTTTGTTTTTATTTTTTTATTTTTTTTATTATGCTTAATTTTTGCTCTGTAAGTGGCTTTCCACCTCACATGCACATCACAGGAACTAACACTCCTAAGGAGGCATTGTGAGAGGCTGGGTTAATTTCCATAAAGCCTGACATATTAAATCCCCTCAAGTTCCTGCAAGTCCCTTGTGACAGCAATTCTCCTTGGAGACTTCCTTTTTGTGTTGTAATTACTCTGCAGTGGATAGCTGGAATATCATAGTGACTGAGTGTCTGAACAAATGAACGAGCACCACTGCGAGAGCTTCCTTTTGCCCTGCATCTCTGAAGGGAGACCTGGAGGAGCGGTAGTCATTCAGGCTCGCTGCAGCTGTTTAAGCCTGTCTTCCTGCTCCCCCGGTTTCCGCTCTAATCCTCTGCACATGCCGTCAGAATACAGCGGGTCATGTGATCCTCGCTCACTCTCGCTCTGCCTGCATTAGCAACAATAAATGAGAATTGAAAGGGACTCATCTGCATTAGAACATCATACGCTCATTAAAAACCGCTTATCACACTCCTAATGCTATCAGAGGTTTCACGGCGCTTGTTCATTTGTAATTGCTTTAATCAAAATATCTGTAACCATGACCTGAAACCTTCATAATTGATCAGTTCTATTGCACATTCTTACTTATTAAGCATTTATAGTTAACAATAAAAAGAGAAGAAAATGAAATTAAAAAAAAAATGTTTTTAAAAAAATAATCTGTCGTCATTTTACTTTGTTTTTTTCACAGAGTGAAGATTTTTAGCTGTTTTGGCCCCCATTCATTTTTCACTGTATGGACAAAAACAGATTCAACATTCTTCAAAAAATCTCCTTTTATTTGTTTAGATAAACATGATTTTTTTTTGCTGTCTCTTTTAGGAAATAGATTTTTTTTCAGTGAGATTAATAGAATGTTTATTTAAGGTTTGGTTTAATAACATTCTTAAAACTTTACTTATTCATACAACATTCATCAAACATTTTTCTTGAGTTGGATGTTTGTCTGACTTTTTGTTTTATTTAGGTTACTAACCACTGGTTACACACAAGTTCAGACAACTGTCAAAGCTAACTTTCTCAAAATCATTTGTTAACTTTTCAAATATATATAAAACATTGGACTTTTTTGAACATTTAGAGTACATTCAGAATTAATGTGTTTAAAACTTAATGGCAACTGTCGATCCGACCATGCACACGGACATGTTAGCTGCTTCACTTGTCTGGGCCGAGAACACACTGAGGCAGCCTTCGTGGATGGTTCATGCGTTCATTGCGAACGGCTCGCCATGGCTACGTTGAGGTCCCACCTTTCGTTCACGAGATGGCTTCCCTCACGTCCTTCCCGCCGTAAGTCAACGAGCCGCCCTGGCGTTTCGGCTGCTACCACGATGCGCAAACATGCAACATTTTGTAGGTAAATAAGATTATTTACATATCTGGACAATTGAACATTCAGAAACGTTTTCACAACTTAATGGGAACATTAGCAAACCGTTCTAAGAACATTTGTGTTAGCTGCACCATTTCTTCAGGATATGTGAGTCCATGCAGAACAACTTTTACTTTTACTTCACTACATTCCAAAGCAAAGGATCGTACTTCTTACTTCACTACATTTCATAAAACATCTTGTCACTCATATATCACGTGCTCCGAGTGAGACGCAGACAAGCAATTCATTAACAAACTTTTTTTTTAATGTGCCTGTTTAAAAGGCTCACAAATCGTACCAAACGATTAATTCTCTAATTTGAACGATCCGATTGCAGCTGTTCTCGATTCGACAGCTCACTGATTCAAACGATCCATTCAGAGCAAGTCTCCAGTAAACCGAACAACTGGCACGCGACTGAAGATGCGTGAAGTGAGTTACTAACATTAACTGAAAATCATATTTTGGTTAAAAAAATTTCAGTTTGTTTCACTGATCTATTTAAGCCCACACATCAACATCAGTGTCTGTAAGTCAAAAAACGTTCATATTCCCTGCTGCTGTAACATTAGAAGTTTTATTAAAATGCTAACGTTACGCCTTTAGCCCTACCTCTGTTTTTATATTGTTTATCAACGGTATCCATTTTTTATATTATATTACATTCTGCACAACAATACCCTATGCTTCAAAACACTTTTTGCAGTGTAAGCTTCACAGTAAACCATACTACATCATGCTCGTCAGAAATCTCAGGTATTTTGCACAGTAAGATTATTTAAAAAAGTAATATTTTAAAGTATGGATCTGTACTTTTACTCAAGTACTTGATTTGTGTACTTCGTCCACCTCTGATTATGCCTTTCAGATATGATCTTTCATGCAGTGTGTCATGTAGCTGCATGTGAACATAAACTACTGCAAAGTTGTGATGCCGACAGTGCACGATAAATAAAAAAGAGAGTCGGCCTACATTCGCCTAAACAAGTCGTGAGCAATTTGAATCTTTTTCTGTTACGGATACATGTCACTAAGTAACATATTTGCATAATGTCCGCCCACGTTCTACGTCACAAACAACTTGCCCGCCCACAAACAGTACAATTTCCACGTGGATTACATCATGTCAAGAAGGCGCTGTATCCTGCGCTGTGAGAGTACATTTTTTTAATATGCCTTTCTGAAAAATGAATCTACAAAGAATGAGCGGTTAACATGCATTTTTTCAACAACACCTCAGCATACAATCTTGTGTTGTGTCCTCGTCCTTTTACTGATGACTGTAACGCGACAACGACATACGCAATATTCTCAAATGCTTGGTCTTAAAAGATGGATCAGTGCCCAGTTTATTTGGACCAGCCTGCAGCTTGCGATCATTCAAAATACGTATTTGTGTACGTTATGTTGTGTAACAACCCTGCACATGTTTTGGTAACCGGCTAACTTACGTTTCTGTAGTTCTGTAGTTCAGCTGTTGGCCTAATGTAGTCTAAACATTGTGATTAATGCAGCTTGACTTTCTGTCTGTCTCATTAGTTAAAGTAATGATAAACGATGTTTAACGCAGTGTTATGCATTATACAGTGTTGAAGTTCACAACATAGAGGTGTGCCTGATTCACTTACAAAAGCAAATTGTGAGCACTTTCCACGGTGGTCCTTGCTAACTAGTTGACATATTCTCTCAGAAAGCACCTCTAGTAATGTCAGAAAGTATAGTTTTGGTACAAGCTCTGTGGACCGCTGTAGCAGTAGACCAATCATAAAGAACTGCGCCATCTGACCAATCACAGGGCTCACGGGACAGAGGGGTTTAGACAGACTGATTCTTCGAACTGCCTCATAAGAGTTGTTTACAAATCATTTAGAAATGGGGTAAAATTAAATCTATTTTAGGAGAAAACTAATGTGTTTTTTGACCTTGCATATATGTAAACCTGTTTTAAGAGACTCATACAACTCAAACAATATTAGCAACCTTTAAAATGGCATAATAGGGGCACTTTAAATTAATTATCTATATTAATCGGTTTGGTTGCACAAAACCCTTTAAGTTAAGAAAACCTTCAGTTGTAAATCTACAAAATTGTATGCAACCAGAGCTAGTCCCTATAGATCTATGACAGGAGCTCTCAGATAAGCATCTGCTTTGGTTTCAGCACAGGCGTCTGATTACCATGTTTCAGTGAGCTATTGTTATCCACAATGACCTTTCTGACCTCTGAATGTAAAGATAGGAACCAGAGGTTTCACTGTTCAGAAGCAATCCTCACTGTAAAGAAAGCTCTTAAGAAGTCAACAAAGACACAGACCTTAATGACTTACTCAGTGTTGTTGCTGTCATGTTACCCAATCGTATTAGGCCTTGAGCTGTCTCGTGCTCAAGCACACTTTACTATCACTGCACCACCTGGGTGCGTAAGGACAGCTAGTCACTATCTGTGGGGCCAAGAAAAGACTCAGCACGGGTTAATCCCGACTGAGCCTTGCTTCTTAGTGGATTATTAATTAAGACGTCACAACCTGGAATGAGAATGAAAGTGGAATGAGAAAACTCAATGATTACATAAGCAAAATTTTATTTATTATTTATTTATTTATTTATTTATTTAATCATCCACAAGATGCTCCAATTGTTTCAAAACAATTTGTAAACAAGTCTCACTCATAAAAATATATATATGACCATGATTTTAATGGTAAAACCTGTGAAAATGCTATGGTAAAAACCTGTTAATGTAATGAAGCGGACATACAAATAATTAAGCTTGGATTAATGAATATCAGGTCTCTTTCTACTAAATCACTTTTTGTAAATGATTTGATCATAGATCATAAGCTTGATTT
>JAUYWG010000057.1:4857021-4871929 GCA_034779775.1 Enteromius afrohamiltoni | reverse complement strand
TTTTCTGGATTTTTAATCTAATAAATGCAGCCTTGATGAGCAGAAGAAACATCTTTAAAAACCATTAAATATCTATATGCCAATAATATATATATATATGTATGATTTTGTAAAAAATTGCTGTCGCATGCTAAAAAATATGTGTTTACATAATATATGCAGTATCTGTATGTTTACTCTGTATATTTATGATGTATATAATTACACACCAATACAGTATACATTTTGAAAATATATTTTTTAAATATAGCCTATACATACATGTGTTTGTATTTACATAATAAATAGCCTATGTATATTATGTAAACAAAAAAAATTTAGGATGTGATTAATCATACCTAATAGATAGGGAGTTAGGCTTGTAACCCAAAGGTCGGTGGTTCGAGTCCCAGGTCCGGCAGGTATTGTGGGTGGGGTTAGTGATTGTCTGATTGACTGAGGTGAGACCCTTGAGCAAGGCATGTTCCCCCAACTGCTCCCAGGGCGCCGCAGCACTGGCCGCCCACTGCTCCGGGTGTGTGTTCACTTCTCACTGCTGTGTATATGCACTTGTATGGGTTAAATGCGGATCACAAATTCCTAGTATGGGAAACCATACCTGGCCACGTTACGTCCTTTCCTTTCCATTTATAGTAGTTGGGGACACCTGATTTCTAGTGACTATCGTCATCTTGACTACAGAGACCATCAATGCATTTGATAAATAAATAGTTTAATCTGATCATTATACATTACTATCACTCTGTTCTCCTATTTAATCATGTTCAGTGCTTTGCTACAATCTGTAAAAAAAATAAAAAGTGAATAAATAAAAGTGATTGATTGATCTGATAATTGGAACAGAATTCATTTGAATTAGAAATTTTTCGCAAAATTAGAAATATTTTATAAAATATATTAATAAATGTAGTATTTTAAAAATTGCCCCCATACATGCAAGTGCAATTTGCAGTTTAACAAAAACCATTTTTGCCAAGTATTGTATCAGTACTGGCATATTATCAAAAGACAGGTGGATTTACACCAAAATACGGCTTTATTTTATTTTGATAAAAGACATATTTGACATTGTCAACAAAATGTATGGAAACATGTAACCCTTCAAGTTTAAAAATGTATTGCTGACCTGTTTATTGGGTCACACCCCCAGCTGAGAACAACAGATCCTGTGTCTCTATTTGATGACTCATTATTGATGGTTAAAGCTAAATCAACCCTCAGGGATTCATGAAGTTGGATTGTTTTCCATTTATTCTGATCAATGCCCGTAGCAAACTCTGTTTGCAGCTGTAACCCGTATTACCTCTAAAGCCAGAATTTAAAAGCAATTAACAGAATGAGACAAAACAGGCGGTAGATATCAATTTTAATGAAAAACACGAGGTTCATAAAAGAGGAACAGCTCTGTGTTCACTGAAGCTAAACATGAAGACAACGCTGGAGTCCAGTTCTGATAGATATGCACATAATGCAGACGTTTCCCTCTGACGCCTGATGAAGATCGCACTTTTCAGTTTATTGGCACATTCAAGGGTGAGGTAAGGAGAAATATTAAGTGCTTTTCTCGTCATCGTAAAGGCATGGGGGTGTCATTTTATCAGGATTACTGTAAACATACAAAATGATTACAGAAAACATGGACGTAACACAAAAAAGATGGTATTAATTTAAAATGGCAATGTCTTTGTGACTGTAATGCTAGAATACATTAGAAAACAGCAGGACGAGTAATGGTTGATATGCCCGATTGCAGAGAATGCCACTTGTGTCAACTTGGACAGAACTAAAAAGAGATCCAGTAGTAAAAAGCTTTTCTAACAGCCTCAGCGGAAAACATCCAGACTTTGTCTTTCATGCACGTTAAAGCATAAACTCTAAATTGAGTGGTGATCACAGCAAAGAGTGCATTCAAATATGCAGTAGATTTCAGTGTCTGTCATGCGAGTGCAGAGAAACTAATGCCTCAAATGTTTTGGAAAAAGAAGAAGGAAAAGGAATGGAAATTTCTGGAACAGTTTACCTAGAAATTAAAAAATTCTGTGATCTTCAATATTCCGGTTCCAAACCAGTTTGACCTCCACAAAAGGAGAAATTCTGAAGAATACTTTAAGCTGCGTTTCTCAAAAGCAGGTTTATCCATTGGCATCAATGGAGCTAACTATCAACTTGGGTTTAAGATGCTTTTGAGATCTTTCCAGTTACAATAAATGGCTTTTAAGGTGCAAAAGGGATCATATAACTATGTCCCTAGTCCTCTGAGGCTAGAAAATAGTTTCAGAATCAGACTGAAAGGTCAGAGGTTATTCATTGATAACTTTCTGTTAAAACACTATGATCGTATCAAAGATTCAGTGAGTTGAGCTCGGTTGATTGAATTATCCAGAGTTCTTTTTTTGTCACCTAAATCAGTTAATATCTATATCCACTGTGGAAAGGAGAGTTAGGGCATATGTTAAAATTCTTAGAGAATGACAAATCTGTTCTTCACAATAAATTCACTTGGAATATTTTAACTTTTCTGAAACTTTTAGTGTTTTGAGACTTTTTTTAAGCTTAAAAGCTTCAGTTTGCACCTGGGTTATTACTGTAAAAAAATAAAAATAAAAATAAAAATAAAAATAAAAATAAAAAATAAAATAAAATAAAATAAAATAAAATAAAATAAAATAAAATAAAATAAAATAAAATAAAATGTAAACTCATTTTATTACAGCTAGGTTCCCATTTTCTTGTTTAAAAAAAATCTATTAAAAATACATAAAAAATACTAAACCTAAAGTAAAGTACTAAAATTAGAACGAAAACAAACAAATAAATAAAAACTAAATATATTAACCATACTAAAAAGACACTGGTCTCCATTCAATGTAACTGCATGTAAAAAAAAAAAAAAAAAAAAAACTAGTACAATTCTTCAAAAGATCTTATTCCACTAAATCACAAGGGTTTAGAACAACACTGAGGGTGAAAAAAATTATGACAGAATCTATATTTTTGGGTGAATCATTTGTTTGCTAACAGTTATTTTTCTTTGAATTAATCTATGCGCACTGCTCCCATCAACTATCAATATTTGGCCACTTTTAGGAGTGATGCAGATTGCGTTTTCTCATCCAAATAATGTAAACATATAATATTTATGCTAAATTTATAAAATTTTTCAAAACTATTATTTATAGGCAAAAAAACACATCTTATGTACTTCTCAAAAAAAAAAACCCTTCTGATTGTGAACCTCCAATTCAGCAGATTTCTGTCATACTATACACAACTTAAGTCAATACACATCAGTCAATATGAAGAGTCTGCAGCTTTGGGAATGGTCAGAATTTCCAAGCTGCAACAAGTAGGATCATTACCACCATCCCGATCGAGGTTAAAACGATCCTAATCTGGGGATGTAGTGGAGATAGTAGGGCGTGCTTCTAAATTAAGGAAAACAAGGCAAAAACAGGATCTCAAATGCACAGTGAACAAGGTCTGCTAAACTAAATTGAGGGAGTGATCGAAGGTGGTGCTGTGTGAGAGTTCATATTATGACTCAGGGTTGTCTTCTGGCATGTCATTGGCTTCGTTTGGCCTGTACATGAACGTGAGCAGAAACAGAGCCACGTCGTGGGAGCACCAATAGGCTGTGTGTGACGTCACCGCTGACCAATAGCGGCTCTCCACCAGGCCCTCCCTCAGCTCGAAGTCGATGCGCTTCTCGAGCTCAACTGCAAAACAGTCATAAAAACAATGTCACTGTCACATGTTTTGGAGGTAAGCTAAGGAGGTTTCGATTTTCTACTCGAAAGCAAATTTGACAAATCATTGAAACTCCTTATGGAAACTGGTGTTCTCTGGAAATCTCGGTGTAAAAATATATCATCAAACTGTCACTTTATTTCATGCAATTGCGACTTTATCATAATTGCAATGTTGTATCTAACAGTTTGAATACATAACCACATAAAGTAACTATAGGTGTTGCAAATTGCAAATGGACCTCTCCGAATTGTTAATATCTTATTGATATATAATTTCCTAAGTGTGACTTTATTTATTATATCTGCATCCTTTCCTGGAGCTGGTACTTTATATTTTCAAACTGTTAATTTATATCTTAAAATGTGATATACCTTTATATCTCACAATTGTATGATCTAACATATAATTTAATAATTTCTACGTGTTTACCTCACACGGTGACTTCTTACTTTATCTAGCAATTGTACTTGCAAACGTTCTTGGAATTAAGATTTGATATGTTCAAATAATTCATTTGTCTTAAAGGGGTCATATGATGCGATTTCAAATTTTTTCTTTCTCTTTAGAGTGTTACAAGCCGTTTCAAAACCAAAGAGATATTCTTTAGAAAAAAGTTATGACTTGTCCACCCCCCCCTAAAACGGTTCATTTAAACACACCCCCACTTCTCTACGTCACAGATTGGGCTTATTTTCAAACACCGGCCACATGTTTACGCAAAGAAAGAAGGTGGAGCTATTATTCTCGCTGTAGTGTTGTTGCCTGTGCCATGTTCCGGAGACACTGTGAAAGTGAAAACCTCCTAAAACCTGCAGAGTAGTCTATGCTGGCTGTGCACAGAGACTAGAAAGGCAATTATACCACTGCAAGGACAGTCTGGCACTTCTGACTCAAAAGTTACGTTTTCTTATTAAAAGAATCTGCTACTTACTATTCAAATGTGAGTTTTAAGTGTTTCCCCCGATCACAAATGCAGACACGGTGTTATGTTTACGCGTATAAAGACAGTTCAAAGTTGTTATAATCAGTAATTATGTCTCCACTGGATGCAACAAATACCTCGTTTTATTGTTTTGGTGACATAGCGCCAGGGTGCAGCATCACGTTATAGTAGGAGGCGTAACATTTCCGCCACATGCTTGTAGTATTCGGCCAATCGCATAGCACATGACAGCTGGCCAGTCAGAGCACACCCCGGTTTTTTAGACTTTCTTTAGAGCGTTGTACAAATCGACTTGTTTCAAAGGAGAAACAAAAATGTAAGGTATGTGTAAAATAACGTGCTTTTTGAAACTTAAGCCACATAAACACATTGCTTCACACTAAATACACAAAATAATGTTCTTTTTAGCAACATCATGTCACCCCTTTAAAATATGACCACCAAATCTCCTAATTGTGACTTGATTCGGATCATTGTGATTTTACATCTTTTGGTGTAAGTTTATATCCACGGCACGATTTTATATCTTGCAATTGTGACTTTGTTGCATGTATTTATAAGGTAAACGTTTCCATTGTAGTTTATGCACATTTGTTCTTATCAGATAAAAAGTTAAAGGTAAATATGTTTTTTATAAAATAGGTGAATGGAAACACAGCTACTGTGACTCTAGCAATTTGACAATGCGACTTTGTTTCTTATAATTGTGATTTAAATCTTGCAATGGCAATTTTGCATCTCACACTTTATGCAACTTTACATTTCATAATGTTACATTATTTCGTACTTTAAACCTTATTTTACAATTACCTTACCTTATTTTTTAATATAGAAGCAGGTTTCTATTATAACAAAGGATCAAATTATTAGTAAAAACTAAATATTAGCAGTGCTAAACTGCAAAAATGTAGTTTTTAGTAAATGCACAGTGACTTCTTTGTGTAGATGGTTCTTACAGGAGGAGCTATCCATAATGGCAGAGGCTGATTGTGACATGCTGGTGTCTCCTGTCTCGATTTTCTCCTCTGTCTTTTCCTCAACTTTATCGTCTAACTCCACAGGCCGGCCATCTTCCCCTTTCTCACAAGCCCCTCCTTCAGAGTCTGATGGCTCCTCCTCCACACCGCCAACCTGTCCACTAGAGCGGGAAAATCTGGAGAACAGGATACCACCAATGCCTTTACCTATACTGGCCGCTCCTGGAGAAAAAAAAAAAGTATGCCCATTATTTCAGAAATAAGGATTGCTTTGGCACATGCCATATAATGTATAAAAAAGGCTATTTGTATATGGGCTGTCAGTTTAATGAGTTAATTAACACAAATCAGGTGAATCAGTTATTTATAGGCCCATTCTTCCGCCTGAGGATCCTGTAGGTGGCGTAATTCTGATCCTGTAATTATAGCCTATTCTCACAGCAGCTGAAATAACAATTATTCTGATTGCGGATTGTAATCCAGAAAGATTATATGAAACACATGTCAATTATTTGAAATTATTATTAATATTATTATTAATATTAATAATAATATTAATTAATTATACCAATTTTAAATGTGCTTCTGATTACAGATAGTCTGGGTTTACACAAGATCTGTATTTTAAAGACAATGAGTGTTGAAGGGAGCATAGTTAGTTTTTTTGAGGATTTTTATAATATGAAATTGAAATGTTATGACAATTAGACTTTTTAAACACAGACGGCAACAGTGGCGCAAAACGTATGGACTGCAGCTTTAAATATAATAAATATATTTAAATCTAAGCAGCACTTAGTTCATATTTGTAAACATTTTTTGTCTTATAACATATATTACTGCTCAGGGGTTTTACAAATCTCCAGTTGTTTCTGTGACACTTCCTATTATCTTCCTATTGATCCATTGCTTTGCTGGGCTGTTTCCATTTATCGCTTTGCACACTAAAATCAAGAGCTATAAACTGCAGACACACAGTAATTGAAGGCAGGTTGCCATTATCTCAGTATTTGGGAAGCGTAATCCTACTCCTACACTGCACACTATACATTCTGCTAGCCCATGCAAGTGTTTTACTCTTGCAGACGCCTTTAATGACCTCTCTCTTTCTATCTCACCCATGATGCTGGCCTTGCCCAGGCTGGTGATGGACTCGCCGTAGTGTCTGCGGGGCTGAGGAGGGGAGGTGCAGGGGCTCGGGAGGCTCTCTGTATCAGACACAGAAGCACTTTCCTTTGACGGATTAAGGAGAGTGGGACGGATCTGGTCATACGGAGTGGGGCTGGTCGTGTTGTACCTATAAAAAATTAAATAAATAAATCGTTTTTATTTAAAAACTATATGCAGTAACAGAGCGCACTGCAAATAATTGAAACAGTTCTTTTTTGCTTACAATATTTTTCCAACTTAACACTTGAATTTAATTATTATATATTTTTTTAGCAAAGGCATTATTTTACTTACCAGTGAATCTGGACAGGTGCTATATTACTATAATGCTTCAGGATGAGAGGTTCCAACCTGTATGCCTGGAAGGAAAACATTTGTCTTTATTCGATTGTTATTTATATTTCCTGACTGATATACATATATTTTACACACACACACACACACACTCACACACACACATATATATATATATATATATACATATATATATATATATATTAGATAACAGTAACAAAAAATAAGAAACAAAGAAATGTTAAGTAAAGCATTCAACTGCATTTGAAACGTTGACGTAGAAAGAATAAAATAGTATTTCTTTGTAAAACGCACTCCAATAAAATTTGTTTTATTTATAACTTCTTTTTTGGGGCTGTTTTGTTTTTTTTTGTTTGTCACATTTGAAAAATAATGTTTCAAAATGGAGTTTTCACAATGAGGCACGGGGGAAAAATGGATTTCTTAAATAGTCTTTCAATCAAAGGTTTTTATAAGAACCATTTTTCTTATGGTGAAGAAGATCTTTATCAATATTATCAATCTAAAGAACCTATAAAAAAGCTTATGTGGAATGGAATGAACCACAGAAGCCAGTAAAACCTTTATTTTTTTACATATATATAATTATTATTTTTTTCAATATAAAACGAATATACTCTTTAAAAATACACACACAACACACATGATTTGGTCTGTGAGCTCTTGCTCATTCCCACAAGCAGACACCCCATCACCAAAGATTCTCAGACTGTTATCTGGACTGCATTTTCCACCAGCCACCGCAGCTTCACACTACCACTTGCCTCACACTCACACAGAGTCAATTCCCCATCATGCACCACGCACTCACCTGTTTCATATTCACACTCAAAGCTGCAGTTCATCACCACTACCACTCACTCATTATCACAACTGCCATCTGCAAAGTCTTGATTTGCTACTGCTGTCATTTCTGAGCATTTCCTGTGTTTGGTTTATGGTTTCTTGATCTTGGACTGTTTACCCTGTCTTGTGATTGTGTACTGCCTGCCCTGGACCTGCCTGGGTAATCGTTTATGTCACTGGATTGCCTATGTTTGCTCCTGACCCCTTTTTTTACCCTGCCTGCTTGACTATGAATAAAACAAATGGATCTACATGTTATATATATACTAATTTACTCTGAAAAAATACAATATATATATATATATATGAATTAGAATGTAGAGGGACCATTTCAACAGATTATTAATTTGTGCACATGTATTTTAATGCTAGAATTAATTATTTTTATTTCCAGACTAGGTTTTGTCTAATAATATGAACCAGTTAATCTGAAATCCTGAGCTATATTTACATTGCAATCTAATCACACTCACTACAGGATCGGTGGGATGGAAAATGTTGAAAAGCCTCTGGCAGATGGATTTGGGAAGGATGTGGTCCTGCGTTCCGTTAGTTCCGGGACGGACGCCTCGCAAAGCCAAGAACACAGCCAGAGGAGATCCCATGCAGAAGAAGTTCTCTACCTTCAACCCAAAATCGCATGGTTTATTGATGAAGACAAACACACACAGGAGGTGAAGAGGAGAAAGGAAGGGTACGGTTATACTAACGTACCTTGAATTTCAGGGCTGGAGAGGGTCTTGAGGATGAGGTTTGGAAATGCCGAAGCTTATCCTCCAAATCCCTCATTCTGCAAATGAAATATTAAATGACAATTTTGGAGAGGAACATCACATGAACTAGATTAACAGAGGGATTGTCAATGTGGAGTAGAGTGCAGACAAAACTAAAAACACTTAATAATTCATGATCCTTAAATGCACTGTGAACAATGGGAGAGCACTGAAATCAATGCAGCTGACCAGCAAACAAATGGATAATATATTAAGAGCTACTAGAAAAGGGTTGTAAAGGTTTATATTTTTAAACCTTAGTGTATCAGACAGCAGAAATCACCATAAAAATAGCCACGATACTCTGTATGAAAACATGAGGGGTGCTAGCCATGCAAAACTGACAGCCAGGACATTAGGGGCTAAGATGTTGTGAATTAGCAAGTTTCTGTTTGGTTGCTACGTGGATGTTAGCATGTTGCTAATAGTTGTTAGTGTGTTGCAGGAGTGGTCTGGGCGGTTGTTATTATGTTGTTACAGTGGTTAAGGTTGTAAGCATGTTTATGCAGCTTCTAGTGTTCTGAATGGTTGTTAGCATGTTGCTACAGTAGGTTTTTATCACGTTGATATGCAGAATTTAGTGTAATAAATAGTTGTCAGCATGTTGCTTGAGTGTTCTGTATGTTGTTGCAATGGCTAAGCTTGCTAACATGCTAAATGTTGTTGCAGTGGTTAAGCATACTGCTATGCAGTTTTAGTCAAAATGGCTGCTATGTAAGCCATCCGACATATTGTAGAGGTCTTGACAAGATGTCATTCACCATAGTAATCACTGAATATTGGAAAGATGCCACATGATGGTCTGTGAACCCAACGTCTCTGTGTGAACCATACGGTGAATGACGTCAAGTGGGCCGTATACTAGTACGCGGAAATTAAATCAGCAAGTCACTTTCTTCATTCCTTAATGAATCTGCCATTTGGAAGGAAACTGTTACACATTATTTGTTAATTGTATAAACTGATTTATTGTATAAACGCATTCATGGCATCTCTGAGCTGCATTAAACAGTTCGCAGAATTACATGTAAATGCACCTTGAATTTAATGCAATTTAAAAACTTTTCCAGAATGTTCATTGTCATTGTGCTGCTAATTATTATTATTATATTTACTAATATAACAGGGGTGTAGTGTAGGGTGTAGAGAACTTTAATTAGTTGTAAACCTTAAGCATGTGTTACGAAGATCCTCCAGTAGCTGGCGCTCTTGTCTGCTAACATCAGCCTCCATGGCATCCGGTACCTCTTCATGAACAAAGCGCACAGGATCCCACCCTGTCATGATGTCAAAGGTGATGACACAGCCGAGTGAGTGGGAGACGATGGACACCTTTCCTTTCTCTGCAAATTCAGGGTTGCGCTCACAAAAGAGCGTGTAGAGTCGGTTTAGCTCTTTGGTCAGACCCCGGGTGATCTAAGGATGCAAGTGCAGTGAGCATGAAATGAACAATTGTGACACTTTATTTGTGTACTTGGAAATAGTAGGACAGAGTGTGCTTCAGTGTGGGACATTGAGTCAAACATTACGACAAAGAGATTGAGAATAGCTATGCTCCAAAACCTAGACAGCTGCCTTCTAAAATAGCATGCATTTTGAATCTAACCTAATAAGTGAAAGACAGACAACACTAATCATAGATACTGAATTAAAAAAAAAACATTTGACGTGCATGGGAAAGTGAGTAACTGATTTCCTATGGAAGCCGTTTCTGCCACTGAATAATTTTTTTTTTATTTTTGTCTCAGAATTCTATTTTCGCAATTTTGACTTTTTTCTGTGAGATGTAAACTTGAGATTTCAAGTTATAAAGTCAGAACTGTGGGATATAAAGTCTTGATTGTGAGTAATAAAGTTAGAATTGCGAATTTATATTCTCGGAATAAAAGTCCAATTTATCGAAATTTAGCGAAAAAAAAAAGACTGATATGTTCTCAGAATTGATACTTTACATCTCACAATTCTCATTTTATAACTTCTAATTTTACATCACGTAATTTAGTTTTTTTTTTCGTGATTTTTAGATTTTAAGTAAGAATTGTAATATAAATTCACAATTACCAGTTATAAAGTCAGAATTGCGAATTGCGCAATTACGACTTTATTTGTCGTAACTGTGAGATATAAACTTGCAATTGCAAGTAATAAAGTCCAATTTTGAGCAAAAAAAGACTGATATGTTTTCAGAATTGAGACTTTAAATCTGAAACAAACAATTCTCACTTAAAAACTCACAATTTTATATCAAGCAATTCAATTGTGAGTTTATATCATGCAAAAAAAAAGGCTGAATTGTTAGCATTAAATAATATATTTAAAATAATATCGACCTATATTTATTTTTACTTTCTGAACTTTATACTCAACATTTCTGATCCACAAATTACACTTACAGATACCTGTACTTGAGATAATATAATATTAATTAAATAAAATGCCAATTAAGCATACTCAAACAAAGAATACTTTAAATTATATTTATTCATTATATTATATTTCTTAACACACTATTAAAAAGTGCAATTCGTAATCATTTCAAATTAAAAGTTCTACTTCAAAATACATTTTAAATAACTGTTTTACTCTTTTGTTGCACTTCAAATAAACACTATTATTTTGATGTGTTGACTAAAATGTTGCATGTAAAGTATGTGATTATAATTTTATAACTCTGTTATTCAGTACTGCACTAAAAATGTATATATTTAACGTATGTGATATTTTTAGATGCATGACATATAAGACATATCTCACCTCATCCCTGTACAAAGGGCTTGTGTAGTACATAATGTCCATGGCACTGCTGTTCAGCATGTCTCTAAGACCTCGCACTTTGTCTGGAGTAATGGAGTCCACAGTGTCTGAAAAAGTACACGTCATCATAAATGAACTATATATATCAATGATAGATAATATATTTTTTTAATATTGTCTTTAGTCCATACCTCCATCAAGGGCGAGTTTAGATCGCCATTCCACAGGAAGGAACTCAACGTGTTCATTTGTTCGGTCAGAAAAGTGCTTCTCCTCCATCTTTCGGGCAGCATCACGCATCCTGTGAAATGCATCTGTTAGTTTCAGGTTTAGATGACTTGGTTTGTGCAGCTGTGTGATCAGTAGACTCACATGCTTGTATTCCTAATTATACGGCCCTGATCCATCTTCTGGCCAATCCCATGAACCACAAACACTATGTGCGTTGTTTCAGGGGGTGTGTCCTCTGGAGCCGCCTCCTCAACATAACCTCGATGGAGACGGGTCCCGCTGCTGGACGCTGACCGGACATAAAAGATGAAACTCAGCTACTTGTAACACTGATAATCACTTCATTTTATCAGTAGTTTTAACAATCACTCGTGAAAAAGCTTAAAGGTATTGCATGTGCACTTGTTGTGCCATAGTTCAATAGACATGCTTTAGAAAAAAAGCATCACAAAGACAAAACAAAGACACTGACAAGTTTTAAGATCAGTAGAAGTTTCTTTCATTATAGAAGCTCAGATTTACATTTTAGTGTAGGACTAGGCTTAAGCCTTGTCTGTGAAACTGGGGGTTAGATTACTTTAGATACAGTTCACCCATGTGTCAAAATCCTATTATAATTTATTCACCCTTGTGCTCTTCCAAACCTATGTAAGCTTCTGTCTTCTATTGAACATAAAATAAATATTTTGAAAAAGATTTTAAAAAGTGCTTTTTTAATCGTTATATTTAATAAACTTTTGTTATGCTTTGAAGAACACTTAAAGCAAAACGTCACTGTTGATCCATATTCCACTATGTTCTTCCCTCGGCTTAGACAAGTTGGTACATATCTCTTCCGTCTCAGTGCGTGCACTAAATCACTCTAGCGCACAGCGCCACTATGTTGCCATTTAGCTTAGCTCCATTCGTTCCTTTGGATCCAAACAGGGATGAATTGAGAAGTCACCGAACACTTCCACATTTTCCCTATTTAAAGACAGTTACATGACTAGTTAGACGAGTAAGTGTGGTAACACAAAATAAAAGGTGGCGATTTTTTACTATGACGTATGGCGGAAGAGCACTTCGACCTCGGCGCAGTAATATCATCACTCCTTGGTTGTATTGACAGAAGTGAGAGGGAGAGGGGAGTTTGTGCTCCCTGTACATTATATTTAAGCTTTTTTTATTAGATTAAAGAAGTCACTACGTTTTATTTTGTCTCACCATATTTACTTGTGTAACTAGTCATTTAACCGTCTTTAAATGGGGAAAATGTGGAAGTGTTTGGTGGCTTCTAAATGCATTCCTGTTTGGATCCTAAGCAATGATTGGAGCTACGCTAAACGCTAACATGGTGGCGCCACTCGCTAGAGCGCTTAAGTGCACGCACTGAGACGGGAGAGATATGCATCAACTCATCTAAGCTGAGGGAAGAACATAGTGGAATATGGAAAAAGGGTGGCGTTTTCTTTTAAGTTGACTACATACTAAAGCATATGTAAATTACTTACTCTAGTGTATCACTTAATGTCACATTTTAATATATTGTGAATGTACTAAATTGCAAATACAATTAAATACATGACATACATCTTTTAATAGGAATTACATTCAAGCATAATTTAGTTTAGCAATCACTTTAACCATATTTAAATATTTCATTTAAAGCTGAAGTTAGGTGTCCTTCTTGGGTCAAGAAAGCACTCTAAAGGTCAGCTTTTAATGTGAAGCTTTCACAGCAGCTTCACAGTCAGTATTTGGATTCAATGGTACAAAAGCATTCAAATACAAAAGCCTGCAGTGAAAGAAAAGTGTTTTTAAGTCTATGTCTGTTTGCTAGCCTAGTGTACTCTAATAATGTACTTTCAGCAGATACATCAACTGAAAGGTTACTTCTCTTTCTCTTGGGAAACGGCCCGAAAAATACTGATGAATCACAGATTTTTGTCCCGTCAAATGCACACTAGGATGTCCCTCCCACACCGTTCAATCAGCAAATAGCAAACCATGCACTGAATTTGGAATAACAAGCATACTATACTACATATTGTACTCTCAAATTGGCACAACGGGGTGACGAGGAGGAGACGATTATTGTCATCATTTTGTTTTCTTTGCTTTCATTCCTTGCTGTCTATGGAGGGTCAGAGAGCTCGCAAAACTCATCCAAAATATCTTAATTTGTGTTAAGAAGATGAACATGGAACAACATGAAGGCGAGTAATTAATGACAGAATTGTATTTTTTTGGTGGCCTATCTCTTTAAGACTGAATAGTGCAAGCACTCATCAAGTTAATGGGCAACACCACTGAGAATCATCAAGATTGTTACAAACCTTTGGAGAATCCCAGTTTCTGAGTAACAGTCCGTGCGATCTTTGAAGTGGTAGCATCGCTGTAAAGGTACACTTCATCCACGCTTTGCCAGTCCACATGGCTCCGGCTCAGTTTCAGACTGTGTATGGCTGAGTGAATTAAGGGCAGAAGTCAAACACGTCTGTTTCATATTACCTGATCGTTAAGTAATGCTTAAGGGTATTTTTGACTATTTGCAAACACAAGTGACAGCTAATAGCCCTTCTGTGGTATACATGTCAGCAGTGTTTGACTTCCTTCAAATGCGTGTCATACGAGACAAACAGGACGTCTGGGTTGGGTTGGGTCGTGGTTTATTCACGACCGTGCCTATATATTAACTGAACTAAGCGTCAATGTTAAGTCAGCCTTTTTGTGCGCTTGACCCCTATAACAAAGCTTCCCTAACCCTGAGTCCTGTTTGTAACACATTTAATTACCATCTTTGCTGTCTACTGTGGTGGACACCGCTTCCGTATCAAAGGTGTCTTTCATCTGCTGGCCTCGGAAACGGGCCAGGTGCTCCAGTTCAATAAGGTCACTGTCCTCTTCCTCCAGAGGCAGCCAGGTCCCGTCCGTGAACCACTGGCCTCTCATGACTGGTATGTGGTCCTGTTCTGTAAATGCAAGCGGTATACATTATCATCTGTTTCTGGAGAAACAAATCATTTGACATAAACCCAGTGAGGATCTCTGTTATTTTCTGTTATCATAGTTTAAAATCATGAGACTTTGATTGGTCTTTTACAAAATAAAAGCTTTTCCTTACATGATTTATTATATATAATTGTATTTAATATATAAATATATTA
>JAUYWG010000057.1:4806805-4817718 GCA_034779775.1 Enteromius afrohamiltoni | reverse complement strand
CTGCTTCCTGCTTAAATACCTGCGTGAGGTTACTTCCGGGTTCTCGTGACCTCACGTGATCCAGTGCGTGTGACAGCATCAGCAGGAGTTCCACAGGGATCGGTATTAGGGCCACTTTTAATTCCTCTTTACCTCAAATCGCAAGTTACATTAACAAATCTAATTGCTTTCTGTGTCATGCTCAAATGATACTTCATTAAATCTCTAATTCTGACCTCTGACAAAGGACTTTCGGCAAACATTTCTGTCTGAATCATTTGACTGTAACGAAAACAGAGAAGCTGTTCATCCTGGCCAAGTACCACCCATTGCCAAGACCTTGTCACTTCGATAGACAAACTCAACCATCTCTCCCAGACAGCCAAGAGCCTTAACAGCGACCTGTTGTTCGCACCTTACATACCACAGTCAAAACATGCAGATTCCTGCAGAAAAACCAGAACATTGGTAGAAAAACTGATGCCAGTGATGGACTCTACATATACATGCAGTTCATGAGCAGTCACACATGCACCTACAGAAAAGATGTTGAGTGTCTTTCAGTGACTGTATCATTATTATTCAAATATTATTCATCTATGTATTAGAATTAAAGGAAATCTTCTAGGGAACCTCTGAGTCATTTTTCTGACTTATGTAACACCCAGCTGGACTTGCCAGGCGGACTCCAGCATTAGACTTTGTCCAAGTGCTGTTTTGTATGTTGTCCCTTGGACTGTCACCTGTTAACCATATTCTCCACCCACCTCATGTGTTTCCATAGTGATTCATGTATGTTCTGCCTCTTACCTTCTGTATAAATCCCCCAGAATTCCCTGTATTCCTCGCTCATCATTGTACGTGGTTCGTCCCGTCTTTGTAAGCGTTTCCTTCGTCTGTATTGTTTATTGACCCCCCCACTACCGACTTTGCCTGCTCGCTGGATTACGATTCTCACCTTCTCCTCAGGACTCTGTTCATAGATCACTCGATCCCACACCTGTACTCTGGATTTGTCTCTGTTTTGCCTGCTACATTGTTGTCTGCCATTGTTGACCTCAGCCTGTCTGTTTACTCTGTGAGTTCACTCATTAAAGAACCCTGCACATGGATTCCTATGCTATCCGTCTCGTTCATGACAACTTAAACTGTTTTAAAGCTCTTAATAATAAAATGTGTCATCTTTAAGTCCCTCTCATGTACGTTCAAACCTGTATGCGTTTTGAGGGAGGGTGGTTGTGAAGTTTAGGCATAGGGATTAAGTGCTCTAAAGTATGGTCATGCAGGGGTTATATGTGCTTTATAAGTACTAATAAATAATCAATATAATAGTAATATGCATGCTAATAAGCACTGATGAAGATTTTTTCTTGTCGTTTTTTTATGTTTGCATGTGTTTTCTGGAGTTTGCAGCACATTGAGCTCTAACTTCATGTTCGGGAAAATGCTTTGAATTTAATAGTGTTCCTTTACCAACCCCATAAATGTATGTAGTTGTAGTTCAAAATACATTCAAAATACTTATGCTCATTATATAGGCTTTCTCTGTGATGTCTGAAATGACATATTTAAAAGGAAATTCCAAGGATTCCAAGAATCCTGGAAGTGTTCCACACGTGCTTAAAGGAGTTCACCCCAAAATGAGGGAATTCTGAACTTCTGAGATCCCGAGAACTCTTTCTTCATGCTATAGACATTATATTATCCAAGTAGCCACCAGTCATCTTACAACTATAAATATAGCTTTGCAAGTACACGTCAACTTATTCTACCAACCCCAACCAGCCTACTAATTGTCTAAAGAGAGTTATCTAGTTATTAAAATGTCAAAAGGGGACTATTTCGAACACAGATTTGTTAAAGCATTTAAATATGGTGAACATTTGTGCATTTGAAGGCTTTGCGCTCGACTCCCCAAACCCTCCCATAGACGTTTTGGTAACTATGTGGATTGTGGTTAAGGCATCCTTTCATTTGAAGTGACCACATCGTCACATCTCATGAACTTCTGCAGGGGCAATTATATTTGAGTGTTCCAGATCGAAGCTGCTCCCTCTCGAAATGAAGAGCTGCTGGGTATTTGCTTTGCTTTTTACAAATGTTTGTTTCATGAATGCAATTCGGAAGGACAGATTTTTCCCTTTTGGATTATCTGAAGGAGATTCGGTTCTTCAGGATGGTGATGATGAAGTGTCTGAAGCCCTGAAGACAAAAAAGCCATTTCAGTTCTACGACGTCCAGTTCAACATTCTTTATGTAAGCCATTGGTTTCGTTACATTTAAATTGGAATATATCAAATATTTCTTCATTAACTCACCATTGGTATGTTTTATCATGCAGCAATCTCTATGTAAAAATGCATTTTGATTTAGTTTTAGTTCTGTTCTAAATAAAATAAAATCAATGAAATCACGAATGCAACCTGAATGCAGCATCTGAAGCTTGACATGTAATCCCTTAGGTTTCCACAAATGGGTTCTTGTCCCTTCAGCCTCCACCTGAAGAGAGTCAGTATTTAGGAAACACATTTCCTCTCAGCTTCTCTGCCATTGCACCTTTCTTGACAGACATTAGTTCAGGACGAGGGAAAGGATCTGTGTTTTATCGTGCAGAGGAATCGTCAGATGTATTAATCCGAGTTTCTGAAATGGTGCAGCAAGGTTTTACTGGTTCTGCATTTAAATCCAGCCACACAGTCATCGCCACATGGGACAATGTGGTTTGTGAAGAGGAAGGGCTCCAGCTCCCATTTACATATTGCGTAACATTTTTTTAATTCCTTCATCCTGCATTTTTTCCACTGCATAAAAGTAATATTTTGATTTGTAAAGTTATTATTATGAATATTAGCTCTGCTGTGTTTACCATGCAGGTAACCAGTTTCCAGGTGGTGCTGGCCGGCAATAAATCAGACACATATGCCTTGTTCCTGTATTCAGAGGATGAGTGGAAGATGTCAAATATCAGTTACGATCATACAGACATGTCAAAAAAACCTCAGGCTGGTTTTAATAGAGGTGATACATCTACCAACGAAGAGCTCTTTTACAGTTTTTCTGGCAATAATGAGATCAGCGAGAACCTCTATAAGTAAGTGAATTAAACTTATTATTATTATTATTATTCCTGTTGTATCCTTTGCAACTAACTTTCCAACCTGGTCTCATAGAAACATGTACCTCTGAGCACTTTTTGCGCAAGACCATTTTTACTACAAGAGCTTACTGCTCGTTTCACACTTTTTTTTGTTGAACCGTAGTTACACAGGATTCAAACTGGCGCTCCATGCCTCACAAGTACATCTCTGTACTCTGTGAGCTACCAAACAAACCTACCGTCTTTGAAAACATATAGATATGAAGCTGGATATGTGCAATACTAACATTCAAAAGTATCAGTTTTCAAATATCCCAGCATATTAATAGTGTTTTGAAGTCATAATATGATATTATTGTAGTAATAGTGAAGTAATTGTGCAAAAATTATGCTTTATTAATTGAAACTCTGTCAAATAGTGTGAAAAGGAATAAAAGCTGTCCAAACTTTACTACCTCTAGTGTGTTTACTACCTCTTTGGGAAACTGCAGTGAGATGTACTTATTGGTACATATTTTGTGTCTCACTAAAAAGTGCACCAAGATTATGTAATGAGACCAGGTAGCAGCTTTCTGTGTCTTGAAATCACCACAATTTGTTAATATAAGTTTCAGTTTGTTAACATTAATTATTAAATGCAGTATTATAGATCTATTGTTTATGTAAAGTTGAAACGCAAACATAATTGCATTACTTGCACAACTCTCAGGGCAGGGAACACCGGAGTAAATGGACTGTGGATTTTCCACATCGGATCCAGCTGGTTCCCATTCCAGAAGGTAGCTCCTGCCATCCTCAAGTCTGATTCAATGGGTTTTGGTAGCTTGCAAAGCACCACAGATGGAGATTTCTACATTTCAGCAGAATCAAACATGCCTGCAGATAAATCTACATCTAAGACCCAAATTGACATCCCAGCTTCACTTGTTCAAAAGCCGCTAAAAGAAGCTACTTCCAATGATGTGACCAAAATGTGTGGCCTGCATCTGAAATTCTGTTCTCATGACGGTTACTGCACAGATTATCCAACTGGTCCTTGCTGTCATTGCCGTTCTGGTTACTATGGCAATGGCAGACAATGTTTACCTATGGGTAAGTGTTTTTTTTAATGACTAGGGGTAGTTCACACAAAAATAAAATTCTGTCATTAATTATTTATGCCATTTCAAACCTGAAAGAACTGTTCATCTTATGAACACAAATTAAGATTTTTTTGATGAAATCCAAGAGCTTTCTGGCTGTAGATAGCCAGTCATGCAACTGACACGTTCAATTGCATTGAATCACATTCCAAAGATGAACAAAGGGTTCGGAACGACATTAGGGTGAGTGCTTAAAGACATCAGTTTCTCATAGAAAAATATAAGAGATAAATCTGATTTTACAGGCATTTCTCAGCCTTTAAGTGGAAAGCTAGGTGGCCTTGTTTCTGTTGGGGACACCAAAGTTCAGCTAAACAATGTGGACATCCATGGCTTTGCTGTGGTGGGAGAAGGTCGCGTATACATCTCCGTCAACCCTGTCCCAGCTCAGGCAGGCTGGGCTCTGATGGCTGTGAGCCCGCTGGTCTCCACATTTGGCTGGCTGTTGGCTCTTGAGATCCAGAACCATCTGAATGGCTTCAGCATAATCGGTGTGACTGTTTTTCCTTATAAGAAGCTTCATTACTTTAAGTCACACAGATCATTAAGAAATCTAAAGAAGGGAAACATATTTTCTTTAGGTGCTGAGTTTTCTCATCAGGCAGAGCTGATCTTCAGCCCACAAGGCCAGCGTGTTACCATTATTCAAGAGGCCCAAGGACTGGATTCATTCAACCACTTGACTTTTGACATTAGGATCAATGGAGATTTACCTAGTATTCCTGATGGTGCTAAAGTCCATATTCTACCATTTAAAGAGACCTATCAGTACAACCAATCAGGTAATTTGAGTAAACAATCTTATAATTAGAGACTAATGACTAGGGTTAGTTTTAAATTAATTTCACATTATTTCACGCTGTTCATCACAGAGTAACATAAGGTTTAGTGTATTCTCCACCAAAGAATATAGCTTCAAAGGAAGTAGAACTGTAACAGTAACAAAGTAAATTGCAAGTTTAAGTAAAACTCAAGAAATCTTCAACACATTCTGTATGGACTGTTACATCAGAGAGACATGGGCTACAAATAAATGAATAAATAAAAACATGTCACAGGATGAAATTAAAAATTTTGCCGTAAAATGTTGAATTTAAGAGATATCTCATTAGAAAATGTCACATCATGAGATAATTAGTCATGAAAGCTGAAATTATATGATACTAAGTCTTGAGATAATGAGATACTAAGTTATGACATAAAGTCTAAATTATGATATAATAAGTCAACATTGAGATAAAGTGAAAATTATGAGATACTAAGTCATAATATAAAGTTGAAATTATGAGTTACTAAGCCTTGAGATATAATCAAGACATAAAATCAACATTATGAAATACAAAATTTTTATTATGTGGGGGAAAAGTGAAAATTATGAGATAAGCAGTCATAACTATCACACAAAAAGTTGAGATAATGTGAAAAAATCATGTGAAATCATGTCACATAAAAACTAGATGTACTGTCATAATTTGTTATGTAGAAATTATGGGATAAACAGTATTTCAGATTTCAAATCTCAATTCAGATTTGATCTCATAATTATCACTCAGTAAGTGATAGATTTGAATGTCTGTGTCATTATTATGATCAACCAAAAAAAAATGTTCTCATATGCTGGAAATGGGTTTCCATAAATGGAATGATCAACACCCCTCAGCCAGTCAAATTTCCAGAGCCATGTGAGATATTCTGATTACTTGAAAAGAAAACGTTTATTCCAATAATATTAAATGAGAAACATAATTCTTTACTGAACATTCATGTCTATTATCGACATTTTAAAAGCCATTTGAGTCCAGAGTTAATTCTTAAGTATGTGTTCTTTGGGCATCATGGCTAATGTGATTTGTGTCTGGCTCAGGTGTGACATCATCTTCACTGCGAGAGTACATGGTGGTGTCAGAAAATGGTGGATCTGAGACGTTCTCCTACATGCTACAGCAGAACGTGAGTTTCCGTAACTGTGAGCACAGTCCATGGACCGTACCGGACTTTCAGCAGGTGGATGTGGAGCACCTGATGGTCCTGTTCACAGAAGGAACCACCCTTAGATATGCCATAACCAACAAAGTAGGACCTGTAGGAGGTAAGAACACACTGATAACCAAAACATTCTACGATACGGATCATTATTAGTTGTTTCATTAAATGTTGGAACCCGTTGAGGAAATTCTTCATGTTATCAGGGGAGCTGCCTGGGCTTGTAGAAGTGAACCCCTGTACAACTGGGAAGCACAACTGTGACCCCATGGCTCTCTGCCTGCCAGGAGAAGGCACTCATTACCATTGTCAATGTGTGATGGGCTTCCAGGGGGATGGACGCAACTGCTATGGTACAAGTATTTCAGTGTTCGTCATATTTTGACATCAAGCCAAGCGCTTGCTATGACTGCTCCTTTGAGAGTTCCTTTTGAGACTGTGTGACATCTTCTCATGCTTTTACTGAATTACTGCCTTTAGTTAAAAATCTGAATGGCTCTCTTGGGTTTTGAATCTGTGGTCCAGATGTAGACGAGTGCGCTGAGGGGCTCGGTTACTGCAGTCCTCACTCTGAGTGTGTGAACATGCCAGGTGGCCATCACTGCAACTGTCACTCTGGCTATGAGTTTGATCTGGATTTGCATGTGTGTGTGGGTGAGTGTTCAGTATATTGTAATGTATGCATGAGAATTTGGTGAGATGACTCCTAATCTAAACTATGTAACATGATTGAAATCAGTAGTTTTTTCAAATCAGTAAACCTTTTTAGGCCCTGGAAGCTTTTTTTTATCAGTTAATCATAGTCGTGATAATCAAACAACCAGTGCTTGTGAGGTCCTGATAATAATTCAACATAAACTGACATTATTTTAAACTATTTAAAAGTTTTAAAGTCTTCGTTTTCAGGAGTTTGCCGTTATAATATTATTTGGAGCATTTTTATTAATTTGCTACATAAAGACAGAGAAACGATATTGGAAAATTATTTTCAGAACAATTTTTTTCCAGCCGATGAATGATAGAAACATTGACAACCAATCAGAATCGATCCTGCTACAAATCGCTTCAGAATTTAAAGCGCCAGACATGCTTGAGCTTATAATGAACAGACGATATCGTTTGCTGGCGTGGACGCAAATGTGGTTATTGTTAAAGTTACACTTATCGTGCATGGTGTGAACGGGGCCTTCAAAGCAATGGTACTGGAACACAGAATCTCTTAAGGCCCATTCACACCAAGCACGATGACTATAAAAATAACCATATATTCGCATTAACACAAGCAAACGATCTCATCTGTTTAGTATAATCTTTGCAACTTTAGGGATCTTATATATGCACTTATAACACTCCAAAGAGAAAGGAAAGTTTAAAATCGCATCATATGACCACTTTAATATACTTACTACATGTTGTTGTTTTCTTACTAACAAAGAAGTGCTGGACGGACAGGTAAATTTTTGTCTAACAATGTCTGTGTAGATCATTTGTGAAAAGACACACACATAAACTGTAAGAATTATTTCATGCACAGTTTACGGTCGTTCATGAATCATGATCATTCAACACAGACATTTATTAAACACTTTCATGCATGAGGACCTTCAGTCACAAGTGTAATTTGTGTAACCACACATTTCACGGGAGGCCCATCATTCACTTTTACAGATATCGATGAGTGTTTTCTTCAGCCCTGTCATCCGTTTGCTTCCTGCTTCAACACCCAGGGCTCCTTCCACTGCCAGTGCTGGCCTCAATACAGGGGCGACGGCTTCCTCTGCCAACCACCACGTAAACCACAACATTTATCAAGCAACACACAACGTTTTCTCCCTGTCAGCTCAGTAACAGACTGTTCTCTTTGCTTATGACACAGTCCAACAATCAAGTCAAATATTATGTTCAGCTGCATATCATAAATCAATCAAACTCAAAAGAGTTGTTTACTCATTCAGAACGCACTTGAAACAAGTAGAACATGTTTTTCGGAACAACGTTTGTTGACTTGGTTTAAAGGGTTAGTTCAGCCCAAAATGAAAATTCTGTTATTAATTCCTCACCCTCATGTCGTTCCAATCCCCTGAAGGCCTTTGTTCATCTTCGGAACACACACTAAGATATGTTAGATGAAATCTGAGAGAGCCATCTGACCCTCCACAGACAGCAACATAACTAAAATGTTCCCAGATCCAGAAATGTAGTAAATAAGAAAATAGGAAACAGGATGTGATGTCAGTAACTCAACTTCAGTTTTGTGACACTACAAAGAAAGCAAAAAATAACGTAATTTACTCAATCATTCCTCTCCCCCAAGTTGCGTCGTCCATCATTTTAGAGAGTATCATATCTTAATTTGTGTTCAGAAGATGAATGAAGATCTTATGGGTTTAAAACTACATGTAAGTAATGAATTACAGAATTTTAATTTTGAGGTGAACTAACCCTTGTAGTGGATATTGAAAATGTAATGTAATGTTCACAGTCCTCTTTTTTTCTCTCTCTACTAGAAAAGCCCAAACCTCCCTTAACTATGTGCCAGCAGCACAGAGAAAGTCTGCAGGAGAGTCTAAGGATGTACCCCAGTGTGGAGTCCTTCCTTCCTCAGTGTGATGAGAAAGGGCAGTACAAACCCCTGCAGTGCCTGGGAACCACTGGACACTGCTGGTGTGTGGACAGTAGAGGGCAGGAGAGACTGGGCACCAGGACAATGCCTGGCGCTGCACATGCCACATGTGATCATCCAGGTATGGATTTATAGCTTCACATTCTGCACCTATTATTTATTTATTAACTGCCTACTATCTTCTGATTTGGTCAGATGAACAATTATTTTTTGTAAGGAGTCTCTTATGCTTATTAAAGATAAGCATTTATTTGATCAAAAATACAGTAAAAGCAGTAATTTGGGGAGCAGGTTTTTTTTTGTTTTAAATCAAAGCTTCCTGTAGTATTTACCAGGGTTAATAAAGCTTACATAAAAAAAATCTGTCAAATAATTCATTGTGATAAATTGCATTCAAAATAAATGTTTACGTAATATATGTGTGTCCTGTGTACATTTATCATGTAGGATATATAAACACACACACACACACACACACACACGTATTTATGAAAAGTGTTTTATTTCAATATTAAATATATTTATACATATTATGCATTTTACAAATAGAAAATGTGCACACATGTAATATTTTCAAAGTGTATCTTGGATGTGTGTGTATTTATATATACACATTATAAATATACATACAAAAAACTTTTATTTTAGATGTGATTAATCATGATTAATCTTTGACAGCACTAAAAAAAATAAAGAAAACATTTTCTTTTAGCTAGCTTGTCCGTTATTTTCATCGAACTTGATGTATAAAATAAACTAAAACTGAAAAAGTATAAAATTTTTATAGACATACGGTACAATAAAAATGCATAAAAAGGAAAAACACAACAAAATGGCTAAAAATTAAAACAAAATTAGAAAATATTAAATTAAAATATAATCTAAAATATTAACAAAAACTATAACAGCATCTCAATGATACTAAAGTAACTGACTAAAATAAAATGACTTCATAAGTCATTCTAATAAGCTCATTGCATGCTCAAAAACATTCATTATATAATAACAAACTATTCAATTAAAAAAAAAAAAAAATACGCGTGTGTCACGCTGAGAGCTCGTAAAGCTTGCGCTCACGCTTCCTCGCTAGCAGAGAGGACACGAAGGCAGGAATCAAGGCAAACTTTGACATTTTCAAACTTCAACAAAACAAAGAAAACAAGGAATATGCACGAGCAACGCAGAGCAAGACTAACCAACATGTAATGTTAACATCCGACAACTGGGCATACACAGGACACGGTATTTATACAAACATCAGAGACAATGGGGGAACACCTGGATACACACGGCTGGCAGCGAGTGAACACTACTGGTGAGGCGGAGACATAAACGAGGGAAGACATGAGGATACAGAAGGTAAACACAGAGCACATGGACAGAAAACATACTCCCCCAAGGCACGGCTTCCAGACACAAGAGGGAAAAAGTCACAAGTCTTTAAGGGAGGTGCAGACGGTGACACAGCCCAACTGGCCTTACCAGGCAGTGAAGATGCTCTCCTGAGCAGAGCAAACAGTTCATACGCCCTCCAGGGCGGGGCAGACCGAAGTGAAGCCCTACTGGAGACCGATAACGCTCCCCTGAGCCGACCTGATAGCTTATGTGCCCTCCAGGGCGGTGCAGACGGCGGAACAGCCCACCTGGCCTTACCAGGCCGCGAGGAAGCTCTCCTGAGCCGAGCAAACGGTTCATACACCCTCCAGGGCGGAGCAGGCGGTGGAGAAGCCCACCAGGGCAGACCTGACGGCGGGAATGCCTTCCAGGGCAGGGGAGCAAGCGGAGAGGCCCACCTGGGCTCACCAGTCTGTGAGGACGACCACACAGTTCAAAACCCTTCCAGGGTGGAGCAGATGATTGCCAAACCCTCCGAGGCAATGCCGATGACGCCCATGCCCTCCAGGGCTGATCAGACAGTTCGAAACACTTCCAGGTTGGAGCAGATGACTGCCGAACCCTCCGAGGCAGCTCCGAGGATGACCATGCCCTCCAGGGCCGAACCGACGACAGGAACCTTCTCCAGGGTGGAGCTGAAGACTGAAGAGCCGAGCAGGCAGTGACAATGATCTCCTGGGCCGGACAGTCTCTG
>JAUYWG010000057.1:4779850-4801563 GCA_034779775.1 Enteromius afrohamiltoni | reverse complement strand
ATTCTTACTATTATTTATTTATATAATTTATATAATTATTTCTTTTTTGAGGTTTAGTTTTTATTTCTTTCCCGTTCCGTTTCCGAAACTCACAATAATTTTCATTTTCATCTATCTATATCATATCCATAGATTAAAATGGAAATGATTTTAAGTTGTATCACTAAAATTATACACTATAATACATTTAAATTCACTTTTTGATAGGTAATAAATAGTTAAAAGTTTTAATTAACACTAATATGCCAACTCAAACAACTTAAAATATATTAAGTTCAGTATTTTTACCAATAGGTGACGCCACTAACTAACTTTTGAAGTTTTTTATTAAAAGTGTGAATGGTGCGAATGGTACTGTGTGTGTAAATCAGAATCACTTTAGATGGAAATCTCAAACCAAATGAAGAGTCTTTATAAGAGCACTGCTTTTATATTATGCCTGCACAGGTTATAGTGCACAGGACAAGAGCAATTTGGCCCTCAACCACAATGGAAAATTCCCATTGTATAAAATAATGTTGACACATAATGGTTCATTTAGTCTGACCCTCAGTATAGGGCCAAAAATACAAGGGTTTAAAAGCAGAGAGAGTCCAAGGAATCTCTTCCGCAAGATCGCTCCCACAACTCCTCAGCCTTGTCTTCGCATGATCCCAACACTATAATATTGTTCTGCTCGGTTTGAATAGAGCCTAGCTTCACTGGATTCTCTCGTCCACGGGAAGGTGTGGAATAATATTTGAGCATTGTCATGGGGTTTCTGTAAACCCACGGTTTGATATTGCTAAACAAACAGGATGGGTTACCCACAAGGCACGAGAACCGCCAACAGACGGCAAGGCTTCACCACTGCAGAGGCCAGACCTCCCAGCCTGTGGAGGGCAGCCAACACTGGCTTCTGTCCTTCAGCCTCAGACCCCAGCAGGTCAGAGAGTTCAGTCAAGTTTACTCAACAGAGTAGCCATATACCCAGAGGTGGGGTGCGAACTTTGGCCTGGTCATAGAAGCCATTAGGCACCCTGGGGAGCTGTTTGGGTGCAGCTAGTGCATATTTCTCTGATCCGACACGGTATCCTCTTAACTCCTTCTGGATTAAATGTGTATTGTACAGGGTCGTAGGAACTAGCTGGCTTTTTAGCAAAGCACATTACAGGATTTCATTTGGACGCACAACAGCTTGAAAAGGTTTAAGAAACATCAGTCAAGAACTTGTTGTAATATTGTATGAATTTAAAATGTTTATATATATATATATATATATATATATATATATAATTAAAACTTTTTGGTGCTTGCATTATTGATAATTAACACACAAAAGGAACAATTCTGTCATCAATTATGTCCCAACCCCGCAGGACTTTGGTAAAATACAAATCTAAGAGGCTTCTGCCCCTTAATTGACCCTTCACAAAGAGCTTGATTGACAGGCGAACTGACCAATAATAATGCTGAATTTGCCATTTTGTTTGACAAACAAGTCAGAGAGTAGAGTACATTTAGGTGAGTAAATTTAGAATTTTCATGTTTGGGTGAATTATCCCTTTAAGCATTTCTGTGGAAAAACAAATGAAACTAAACATAATACAGTAGGTTCTATGGAAGCCCATTTCCGCCATTGAATAAAAAAAAGATTTTTGCTACTTTTTATCTAAAAATTCAGACTTTTTTTCTCAGAATTGCGTGATACAAACTTTCAATTCTGACTTATTTTCTCGCAGTTGTGACATATATAGTCAGAACTGCAAGTTATAAAGTCGTAGAATCGCGCAATATAAACTTGCAATTGCGAGTTATAAAGTCAAGATAAAGTATATCTTGCAGTTCTGATTTTATAAATCACAATTCTGATTTTATATCTCCCAGTTGTAAAAAAAATAGGTCAGAATTGCAAGTTTGTATCATGCAATTCTCAGAAAAAAAGTCGCAATAACCTTTTTTATAATGAGCTCCGTGGACAGATCGCCGGATCCAGATCCACACACACACTATAAGTCCTTACGCAATCTAACATGTTTAAAATTAAACTGGAAATTAGGTGCTGGGCGTCCGGCCAGATGAAAACTGGACCCAACTAAGCCTGGTTCTCCCATGGTTTCTTTTCCCCATTCTCTCATGTATGGGGTTTTGGTTCCTTGCCCTGGTCACCTCTGGTTCAGGGGACACCTTATTTCTAGTTATTACCGTCGTCTTGACTACAGATACCGTCTCTGCATTTAATAAATAAAGTTTAATCTTTATTAATAAAGTTCTATCTCGTCATTATACATTACCATTACTCTGTTCTTCTATTTGATAATGTTCAGTGCTTTGCTACAATCTGTAGCGCTATTGTTAAAAGCGCTATATAAATAAAAGTGACTTGACTTGACTTTTATTTTTTAAATGGGCTTCCAGAAAGTTCTGAGAATAAGAACACAAGATTTTTTTACAGTAACATCAACGATTGCTCACGTCAACATAAATATTACGGAATATTAAAAACAGTGTCTGTGTTTGCTCATTTACTGAAAGCAAACATGGATGGTGAATAGTAAGCACTAGCCAATGGGATTAGCACTTAGCTTTTGGGATTAGCTTCTTGTGTATTTTAAATGTTATAAGCTACAATCTTTGGATTGCAGAATGTTATCAAAACAGACTTTTGATCATTCACTGTTGGTTAGCCTGAAAAGTTTTCTTTATGTAAATAGATAGTTCCTTGTACGTTTAAAGAACGTTCCTGTAACACTCCCCGAAAATGTACAAAAATCTGGAACCTTATAAACATTACAGAACATTGCAAAATTTTGTTTATTTATTTATTGCATTCTTTTGGCATGATAACCTGCAGTTATCCTTGCATTTCTACACATAAGCGCAAAACAAATTGAGGTGCATTTATTATTTCTTAGAAGAGGAAAGCTTGAATGAAGTAATTGGAAATATGCCCAAAAATGGCTGTCAACCGCCTGTTATTTTCTGTTTTCCTAGGTTTGCAAAACAAATGAAACTAAAACTCGATCCAGAAACATCAGCTTTGGAGTTTGCTAATAAAATCAAAAATCTACCGCTCAGAAAACCACATATATACTGCAAGGCACGTTTCCATGGCATCAAAGCCAGGTGAAGCGTCCAGATGCTTGTTGGTTAAGCATATAGTGAATTTGATACCGAGCAACAGCAGTGCGAATGCTAAACAGCCCTCTTCACACGCAAAGCCCCATAAGAAAATATTCAGATTGATGAAGGTTGTATGTTGTCTGAAGTAGACTATGCATAAAAATGCCAACATAGATTTAAGATTGGAAACTAGGCATGATTATAGACATCACTGTGGAGTCCAATTAGACTTGTGCAGGTAGTTAGCGTGCAAGGAACAGTTTGTGCTGTAGTCTTGTTTTTCTTTCATCCAATTATTTAGGCCTCTCAACTATTGCTTTTTCAATTACAGTCCTCTATTATGTACTATTTTAAGTCTTAGACTCGTTGTAAACATCCCAAAACATTTGTATAGGCCGAGCATTCAGTGACGCAAAGCGGAGACAATATAATTCCTCAAGGTCTTTGAAAATCATGCCAACTTTGTCCTAACGGTATACCAAGTAATAAGCAATAACAACATACCTAGTCTTTTTCAAATCAAATTCATGTGCGAGAGAGAGAAAGAAGAATAGAGACAGGAAATTGAATGGCATCTTGATGTGTACCAGCGGCTGTGTGTGCAAAGCACTCCTATGGAAGTTGTTATATAACAGCGTGTTTTGTTCTAGGCCCTGTCTGAGGCCTATTTGAGACTAATGTATAATCTCTAGGAGTCTCCACACATTGACAATCACATAAATGAATGATGCATTTATATAGCGCTTTACTGTGTATTGCCATACAACCTAAGCGCTTTACAATCAAGTCACCACCAGTGTGCAGCATCCACTTGGATGATGCGATGGCTGCCACTGGACAACGGCGCCAGTGTGCTCACCACACACCAGCTACAGGTGGAGAGGAGAGAGAAATACAGCCATCAATGGATAGGGATTATTGGGAGGCCATGAAAGACAAGGGCCAGTGGGAATTTGGCCAGGACACCGGGGTTACACCCCTACTCTTTACGATGAGTGTCATGGGATTTTTAATGACCACAGAGAGTCAGGACCTCGGTTTAACGTCACATGCACACACCTCTTACAGTTCATCTCTTCTATACAAACAAAAAGCCCTCCTCCTTTCTCATTATACACACACATAGGTGGGGTCACTTTTGTGGTTAACGTTGTGTGTTACATCAAAGAACTTCTGATTATGAGTCAGCATGAGCATTTAAAAGATAACGTCGGTTTAATTGTGGCAGCATGAGTAGGGGACAAATTGGTGTCCCAGTACTTTCTCCAAGACACAGATCTCATCGTTTAACTTTTAAATATGTTATATAAACTACTATCAATATAGCATCAATCAAGCATTAAAAGTAGGTAGTTAAAAACACATCAAATTAATGGTGATTGATGATTTTACATTTATTTTAGTTATTTTGGCCTGTCCCTCTTCTTGAATGTGTACCCAACCAATAACAACATCACATTTCTGACAAATAATTATTAGTCAATATGCACTATTATATTCTCCATATGCAGTTACTGTGGCATTCTAAAAATATTTTGAATATTAACGTAATAACATACTGTTTAGCTGTGCTAAAACGTCTCTATATTGTTACATATGACCGTGAATCTTGGCCAAAAAAGAGGTAACATCAACGTCCTTTCTTAAACAAGACAAGTAAATAATCACGATTTTAGAGAGATAGATAGAAAGATATTCACTGTTAGGAGCCAACAAACACTGAATTAATTCATGTGGGGCCACACCCTCTACCAGGAAATTTTATTTGTTCATTCTTTGTCCTACTGAACCCTGAGAATAAAATGAGTTACATAAACCCTGTCTGCTGTAAAACTCAAGATTACAGTACAGTAGAGCACTGTGCTACACTATTATCTAGAAAAGATCATATACAGTGTGGTCATTTCAATAAACACAAATGGTTTAAAACAGATGACTCCCTTTAAGAATTTTGCTATGTGTGTATATGTTTTGTGCGCACATACAATTTATTATTAACAATTTAGCAAGTTTGCAGCTGACTGAAGAGGGATCAGAGAGTATTGTGGGAATCTCCCTTAAGTTACTGAATTGAAGCGCAAAAATAATTGTTTAAAAGCAATTGATGACTTAAAGAATTTGTTGTTATAATATGTGTGCATGTGTAAGTACTAAGAAATGTTAAATGGCAGGGTTCTTTGCTCTTTGGACAGGGTACAAAGAGCATTGTGGGATTTTTTTCTCATGTTGTTGAAGGTTACTGAAACCTGTGCCTAAAAACTCCCTTTTCTATTCACATCTTTTCAAAACAGCATTGGCTCAACCGATGTTGTGCATTTGAGGAAGGAATTTCACTGTTCACCCAACCACTGGCAGGGCCACAGCATAATTCACAGCAAGGTCTTCAGTTCAAGTCCCCATGTTGGCTTGGATTTTCACTCAGGGCTGTGCATGGGTGCCGAGATGCTAGTACAGGCTCCAGCATCCTTGTGACCCAACATAGTCCAAGCAATTTGGAAAATGGTTGCAGCACAAAGATAAGACGAAACTTATACATATTTTCTTCCCTTGATAGATGCAAACTGCGTACCCGCTTCTGTGTCAGTCACAACACAAAGGATACGTTTTTCTACAAAGTATTCTAGTCACTCCATAAAATACAGATTGAACCACTGATAGTTTTGTGACAAATGACAAAATGTTCATTTCGGGTTGTTTGTTACAATAAAGTTTCCAACCCCTAGAACAAGTAACAAATTTGATAACCTTAGAGCAGGGTTAGCCAATCATACACCAGACGCCTAGCTATCTGGCAGGCTCCTGTCCTACCCATCTGCCTGCTATTTTCAAGTAATCCTGAACACCTTGATTAGCTGTTCAGATGATTTTGATTAACGCTGGATCTGAACTATGCAGGATGGTAGACTTCAAGGAGCAAGTTGGCAGTCCTTGTTGTAGAGCGGTATAGGATACAACCAAATAGCCTGCTATTTGTACCTGTTGAAAACACGAATCTCAAATTTCTCGACATGTTTTCTCGACATGACATCTCACCAGCATCACTGATTTCCACATGATTCTCCCAACCAGAAATAAGTTATGAACTCAGTTGAGAGCTTGCATGACAGGCTAAAATCATCTGCCCTAAGTTGTAATATGGGAAAAGAATGTTTAGGTTGCATACAAGAACCTTAAGTACATAGAGCTTTTGTCATTGATTTGAAACTATAAACAGTCTTCAAGAGCTTATTGGTGAGGGGAAGAGAAACCATAGCTTGGTGTCTGGTAGAACAAAGATCAATTCCCACTTGTTAACCGTCACCCCTGGCACATAATATTCTTCTGATGAGTCCCTGGATGGAGGCGAATCATTCAGCCATGTCTCCTCTCAACATGTGGAAGCCATCGGAAAATACAACTCCCCTCTCCTATGTGGGGGTGGGAATACAGCATCTGGAGTGAAGTAGGGTCGAGCCAGGGAGAACAGTTGCATTTGGAGATTGCATGTTTGTCTGCTAGCCTTGGTTTTCGAGTGTTCTTAAGGTTACGGGAAACTTCCCCCTGTCAACGGTTGGTTGATTCATTCTCAGACTTGATTATCGGAAATGACATCTGCTGATGAATGTTTGGAACTGTTAAATGACTACCTACTTACACGCCGGATCTCATTTCTTTTTAAATACTGTGTTTACCTGTGTTGATTGTTACAAGGTGGATGAAATGGCAGAGAGTAACCTGCGTTAAAATTTTCCAAGTTAAAAAAGAAGTCAACAACAAATTTCCAAATTTTTTTGGAGAGCTAGTTGACCTCTACTCAACTACTGGTGCTTGTCCAAAAGTCCTAAAGAAACTTCCAAAATCAAGCTGCTTTTGTAATCCGTCACGGTGCTTAATGTCTGTGATTTCATTATAATTTCTGGGGTGATTCTATGCGGTGGGTTCAACAACTATTTCAGAGAGGGCACTTGGCAATAAATCCTTATCCTGCGGTTTGTGGACAGGCAGAATGCTGTAACATGCTCAAAGCAAGCATTCTTGCTACACTAAGCTTGATTTTCGAAGACATTTCTCATTGCCACTGCCAAGAAGCCAATCCCATGTCTACATTAAAGTGGATGTTTTTGGCAGATGCTGTCTTATCAAACCTACAAGAGAACTGCATGTTTTAGACAATTCAGCAGGCAGAAAAAAACGCAAATCAATTACTAAGACAAACCCTCAAAGTGACAATACTGCTGTGTTGAGGGTTACTGGGCAAAAATAAAAGTTCAGTTCATATTTGACAGCTCCATTTTATGAATGCCCAGCTGAATTCATTCCAGCATTTTTGTTCTCCTCCCATTAATCTGTTGATGCAAACATTTTGTTGAAGGCCTGCATGGTGGTTCAGGACTATAAACAAGCAACGGTAATCAAAACAAAAACATGGGGATTTTAGGCTACTGTGACATTTACCATCTTTGCCTAGTAAACATTTATAAAATAGCTATTGTCTGATTTGACGTCAGCGTCAAGAAAGCAGTACGGATGCAAACAACACATAGAGTAATGTTTTAAAGTAAGCATGCATTCTTCTGTCTGGTCTTTTGGTTAGCCCACATATAACAGCTATTTTTACCAAGGTAGCGGTAGCAAAAGTTTCAAATAAAAGGAATCATGTTCTGGGTCAAACTCTGATCCCATCCATGAATGCATTGTAAAAACTATGAAAGGGCAAGTTGATACAATATATTCCATTCAAAACCACAAAACAATCTTAGATTATCTCAACATTAGCTTAGCAACATGCTAACACTGAATCCAACAAGTCTCCTATATAGTTTAATAGTTTAATTTCATAGGATTTATTAGGTTTTGAATAACGTTATGTAACAATAGCTTTTAAATTAGGCCATGAGGCCTCAAGATACAAACAAAAGGGATCATGATTAATCTCTTTTAAGGGTGTGTGTTTGCACATTATAATTCCTTGCAGGCCTTTTCTAGGTCAAACTCTGAAGAGAGGTCAGTACATAGGTTAGGTCAGAAGGGTTACTGATTAACACTGGCTAACATTCACAGACGGCAAGCTACTGAAGGTCAGAAACACATCCTGTGCACGTACGCACACGCGGACCTAATTGTCTGGGCAATGCATTGCAAGTGCACACTTACATTGTACATATCTACTATATACTATGTTTTTGTGTTGAGGTAGAAACTTTACCCAATAAAAACTTGTAGGGGGACATCAAAAATTGTGTTTCTGGGGCAAAAACTAAGATATCAAGGAATTGTCAAATTATCAGTGGCTGGAATACCTGTTTACAAGTGGCAGAAGTTGGTTGACTACATGCAGCACAGATGTGAAGCAGTTACTAAAAACATTATTAGTTTAGTGATTCACGGGAAAGCTAAATCTTAAAGTTTTTTTTCAGTTTTGTGAAGTAAAAATGTAAGTTTGTATTGAAAAAGGCAGACACTGCTATTTTTTTGAACAGCCCAATATCATTATTTCCGTCATTTTCTGTAAAGAAATTAAAATATTGATTGTTTTTCTTCATGTTTTGATGTAAAATATAATGTGCAGTGTTCCCAATAAATGGAAATAAAAATATTATAATTCTGAGCTTAACTCACGTTTTAAAAAACACAGCTATCATTTTGAACACAATTGTAGGTGTTTTTCGGTTTGATACTCCAGCTACATTTTTTTTTTTAGATGGGACTGTAAACAAAGTAGTACTACGTGACTAAAACGTTCATGGGTGATGAATTGTGGCCTGAAATGACCCTTCTACAGAGCTCAACACAGAGAGTTCCTGTTCTGAATCCATGAATGAATTCAAAACAAAAATGAATACTATTAACATTATGTTTGAGCGTCGATAAAACACTTTACTCCATATAGAAAATGCTGGTGTATTTACTACACCCTCATGTTGTTTCTTTCATATGTGGGCTGAAATCACAATAGTTCACATTAGTCTATAACAGCGGTTCTCAATCCCAGTCCTTGCGCCCCACTGCCCTGGATGTTTTGTATGTCTCTTGTAGTTAACACAACTGATTCTGATAATCAGCTCGTCAGAAGAGAGCTCCGTGCATGAACTGTGTTCTGACTGACATTGTCCCTACACAGTGTTCATTACTCTCTACTCCCTGAGCAGGGGAAATCCGTTCACTTGGGAAGATTCATTCACGGATTTACGCTCTGAAATTGCATCCGTGTAGATGAAATGTTGAAAAAAGTGGTTATTTTTATTTTCTTTGCGTTCAAAAAAAGTTTTATCGTCACAAAATTATAATTGAATCACTGATCACAGATGGACTTTTTTTGATGATGTCTTTCATACTTTTCTAGACCTTGACAGTGTTAATTTACATGGCAGTTAATGGGACAGTCACAGTGAATTGCTGAACTTTGTTTGTAATGACAGAACTTGCGATCATACTTGGCTAATGTTTCCTCTGGGAAGAGCAATCCAGGTCAGTCAGGTTCATAAACAAATTATTCAGACAGCTACTGTTAAGTGGATCAACTGCTTTATTGAAAACCATTCCGGTTTGTGAACCTACTGCATGTGAACCATTCAGTCTTGAGTTAGAGCATTGTGGCCTCTCTTGCAGGTTTTGGAAAGATGATTTTTGGATGAATTAACACCATTACTGTAATCCTACTGGATCCAGAATCTAATGTAACATGCCATGTTGTTCTGTGTGATGAAGGGTAGTCATGTGCAAATGAAAGCCCTCTTAACTCTTCAGACATCCAGGGCAGGCAAAACCATAGGATCACAAAATGTATTGCATTTAAGATCTGTTCTGCTTATGGAACCTGTTTTGCATATAGCTATTAAGCGTTTTAGTGAGAAAATATCTCACAGATGAACATATGCAAATTCAGTCAGGACATTCTCTGTAATGATAGTAAAGTGTCTGAACGTCTTGTGTCTGAACCCTACAGTATGTTCTGGCTGATAAACAATGACACATAGCAGTAAGAAAGCAGTACCGTTTGTTACCTTTAGATCCTGAAGTGATCAAAACACAGAGAGCTAAAAACATAGTTTCATGCTCTGAATGCTACAAATTTAAGGAAAGAATTATGCACAATACAGTTCAAACGAACAAAACCAGTGACCACAGAATGTCCACTGCATTTTTATACACAGTTATCAGTATTTTGTGGCTCCATTTGAAGACTATGTGGTAAAATTGAGCATTCTGGGTTATTTTCCACCAAGAAAAAGGTCATCAATTATTCAATTAAAGATATTTCTGTCCCTCAATTGATAGTCCATCCTACTAAAACTTTAAATTACATAATGTCATTTTAAAAGTAATTTATATGAACTGGGAAATTTAATCCAAGCCTTGGTTGCTTTATATGATATACTGAATAAATTTTGGCCTTTAATCACACATAAACAATGATCAAGACAAATATTGTATGTCAAATATAGTAACAGAAGCCACTTGACCTTGCACATCAATCAAAAGCGCATGAGCTGTATGGATTGCTTTACAACAACATGGCATATTTTTTTTTTTTATTTCTTTTTATAAAATAACCCTTTAACTGAATAAATCAAATGAAACAGACAGGAATTCTTTAAATACCCCAGATTTTGTACTTGTTAACATGTTTATGAGTATACATAAAAATACGACAGCGTTTTAGTGCCACCTTAAAAAAAACTATGAGATTGAAGTCGCGAGATTAAAGATTAAAATTTAAATATTTCGATATTGAAGTCAAAATGTTACGAGATTAAAGTTGAAATATTACAAAATTAAAGTCAAAATATTAAAGTTCAAATGTTACGGGATTAAAGTTGAAATATTATGAGAATAGAGTTTAAATGTTACAAGAATAAAGTCAAAATGTTACAAGAATAAAGTCGAAATGTTACGAGATTAAAGTTGAAATATTACGAAATTAAAGTAAAAATATTACGAGAATAAAGTTAAAATGTTATGGGATTAAAGTTAAAATGTTACGGGATTAAAGTTGAAATATTATGAGAATATAGTTTAAATGCTACAAGAATAAAGTCAAAATGTTACAAGATTAAAGTCGATATGTTACAAGAATAAAGTTGAATTCGCTTTAGTTTAAGTGAATATGACATATGATATAATTTCTGCTAATAATCCCACATAAAGACCTATTTGTAGTGTATTAAAAATAATTGAATAAGAGAGCTGCAGTACCCCCAAAGAAATGTCAACTGAGTGTGTGAGCTGATGTTAAGTTATTCCAGTTCAGTCTTTTAATAAATATCATATTCTTGATATTAAGCTGTTTCTGTCTAAATATTTAGACTTTAATCTCGTAGCATTTTGATTCTATTCTTGAAACATTTTGACTTTATTCTCAAAATATTATGGCTTTGATCTCGTAGTTCTATTACATTTTTTTTAAGGTGACTCTAAAACGCCGTCATAATAAAAATTGCATCATTTGATATTACTCCAACCTACAGAAGCTCTAAAAATGAAAATTTTGTCATTAATCCCTTACTTCCATGTCGTTCCAAACCCGTAATAGGTTTGTTCATCTTCAGAACATAATTTAAGGTATTCTGGATAAAAACCAGGAGGCTTGTGAGTATCCCAATGACTGCCAAGTAACACTGAACTTTTCTAACTTTTCTTAAAGTTAGAAAAAAATATTCTTATAGCTTCATAACATTACAGTTGAACCACTGACGGATTATTTTTGACGATGACGATGGACCTTGACAGTGTAATTTACTTGGCAGTCAATGGGACAGTCCCACGCCTCTCTGTTTTCATCCAAAACATCTTAAATTGTGTCTTAAAGATGAACAAAGCTTTTACAGGTTTGTAACAACATAGGGGTAAGTAATGAATGATACGGAGTAACCAGTAAGCGACCAAACAGCTCAAGTCAGTCACAGCCCCTAACAAACAAATTGCAAAACAAAACAAAAAAACTACTCAAAACACCAAGAAACTTAACTTGGAAAGTAACTCTGATCAGTACAGGTTAAATGTATCTAGCACTCTGTTTTCCTGATTTGCAAAGTTACATTTCGTCGTATCCGCAGGGCCTTTCCCATTGCAGTATCAACTGACAGAACCTATGCATTTGGGTCACTGGCTCTTTCCAGGGGATGGTTTTGTGGTATTTGCATTTGTGATATAACAATCACCATTGTTTAGCTGCAGCTCCCGTCACTGTCCAGAGGGTGAAACGAGAGGTGAAATCCACACGTGAGGTGGTGGACCGTCTATGATACTCTTCTGTAGTAGGAAAAGGTGGAGGTTTGCTGGGCCTCGGGCTGCAGCCGGACTCCACGAGATCTAGTATTTCACCTCACATGAAAGAGAAGCCTCTCTTTGTGACTGGGATATTATCCCTATTTATTCCCATTCCTGAAACCCAACCCTTACAGGACAAGAGCAGCGAGATAACGCTAGACAATGAATGACGCAGATTTGTCCTTTCTCTTGGTCTTGATCTGCCCCCTTCGAATCTCTTTAGGATGTTTAAATGAGTAGACTTGATCTGTTGTATAACAGTGACTTAAGGGCTAACTTTTATAACTTTGTAATGTGTAAGTTTAAGCTAACCCGAAACCTAGTCAATTCTAGCTGTGTAGGTTGGATTCTTATAAGTGACCACATAGACTATAACTGTATAAAAGTTAGTTTTGAAAATGAAATGTGATCTATGAGCTTTATGCAGTGCTTGCCATCATAAAGACTTATTGTCTTCCTCACAGTCCTCATACACAATTCAATATGGTGTCTACCATGACTATAGGGGTTGTGTTAGCGTTTTGCTAAGCTAACAGTGAGATAGAATACCTAGATAGAATATTTCTAATTTACACTAGAAAAAAAAATGTGTGTGTAAATTATATATTAAAAAAATATTCAGTTTAGTTATTCACAGTTCATTAAAGGGTACATTTATTTCTCAGCAAAAACTTCATTCAGCCATTGAAACTCAAAAAATGTACTAACCCTGAAAGCATGTTTTTGTTCAGTGAAAATATTTACATCATTTACCACTGTAGCCTTGGGCAGCACATAATATTAGTTATGTCCGCACCAAAAGTAATGGCCTGGTCATGTGTCCTGCTGTATATGGGAAGCCATTCATTCATTATTAATGGATCCAAGCATGGTCAAAAAGCAATAATCTGGATGCCTGTGAGAGGCTTGTAGCAAGGAGTTTGCCAAGTCTGGCTCCAAAGATTGAACCTAAGATGTGTCTGAAGAAATATTCTGGGTTCAGTTAAGCTAAATCAATAGTATTTGTGGTAAAATGTTGATAATAAAAAAAAAAAAGTGAACAGGGAATATTATTATATATCAGGATTTAAAAGCTGAAATTTAAATTTTGGTTTATTAAAATGTCAATTGACATGTAGCCACTGACCTCCATATTACTATATAGAAGTCAATGGCTACCAACAATCTGAGAACTGAATTTTCATTTTTTCATCTATTTTTTATCCCGGAATATTCTTTTAAATTCTTTCTAGGTAGGCGGCACTCTATTTGGAGAGAGCTAATGTGTGAAACACATGAATTATCACTGAAACCTTATTCCATGGGGGATCATGAGGGAATTTCCCAGCATGCTCTGTCTTACTTTTTGGCAGCCTATGTCCCCACTACCACACCACTAAGACGGTGAACCTTGCACCGTTGAACGGCTGCCAAATTCAACAATGTGTGGTTTTGCAACGCCTCCGTCACCCTGATAAACCACACTTAACGTAACATCTACATTTACGCCTAAAGTTATTTGTTTACTACCTTATGTCAGCTATGAAGAACCTCAGCACTGCTTAGCTAGTTATCGCTACAGTTTACTGATACAGTTTACACCACTGATGCAAATAACAAAAGAAGCTGCTTATCTTTTGGCCTGTATTCAAAAAGCCTGTGCCGTCGATGACCTAAGCTCAGTCTTCCTGTGGTTTGCACATAACCTGAGGCAAGATGATGTCATTTTGATCTATTTGAAGTGTCCGAGGGATGACAGGAGTCAAAGCCTCACAGGAAACAGGTAAAGCTAGTCATGCGTTCATGCTGTAGACTTTTCTCATTCCTGTACAGTTTTTGTGCTTGTTGTCTGTTACTCTGTTCTTGCAGAAACACATGACACAACGCCAGACACGTTCACGAGCTGATAAGAGCTCTAAAGCAATCAAACCTTATGGTTATAACATCTATTCAAGATAAAACACACACTGAGCTTTGAGCAAGTCAGACAGAGGCTGTGGAATTGGATCGGTCGCACACACAAAGAGCTGCACGTGGTTGCTGTGTAAAGCTGGAGGGTGTGGGACAGTCGCGGGAGAACTGGGTCACTATATATTTAAGACTTTGTTGTTTCTTCAATACACAGAGCACCTGTCTTACCTGCCGAGCTGGTGGCAGTGTCAGATTCACCTGGTTTTCTGCCTGAATTTCTCAGAACCGGAGGAAACGTTCCCTCTGTGAACACATACTCACTCTATTTACCTACAAACTGTGTGTCTTCTGTGCTCCGGTACGTTTTATTTCTCACCAGTGTGCGTAGTTAAAAATTGGATAAGAGAATTCTCTGTATCTCAGGGTATTTTGTGATTGGGTTCTGTCATGTTTGAGATAAGAACGAACTAATCAATCTATCCAAATAGAGGAGGGGAAGCGCTGGCCAATGCGAGCCACAGGTGAGGGCAAAGACAGTCACTGCCCAGAGAGTCCACAGAGCAAACACATGTTAAGTAGACCAGGGTTCACAAGGGAAGGAGAAAAGCAGGACAAACAGCAATGTCTGCCATGCCGTTTGCCAAATCAATTTTTTTTTTCTTTTACGTTTATCAGTCGTTCACAGAAACACAACCTTAATAGTGAATGCAGGGGCAAAGAGACACAAATAGATAATTATTTCTAAACTTGACATATGACAAAGGGGAAATTATTATTAATACTATAATTATATAAATTAGCTGTAGATTTTTCAGTGATCAACATTTAGCTCTCTAACCTTCTATAGATGAGCACAACATTTAGTGAGATATGTTTTTTTTTTATTTTTGATCTGAAAAACATTCCCCATAATATAGCCTAACAAGGTGAAACTTTAAGAGTGGGACAAGCAGGAGAACACATCAAAAGCTTTGTGAAAGGTAGGAATGAGAGGTGACATTTACCTCCATTTGTACAGTGATATTCGAGCGGTGGGGAGGGGAGAAATCACTTCTTGAAATTAATCTAAGTGGAAGTACAGTCTATTTTGGAAGGCGAGGAAGTACATCCTAATGGTGGAAAATGAGTTTAAGGACATTGTAAATAAAGGAAATAGCACAAAAAATAAATATTTTCACATGATCTGTATGTATGAGTGGGTGAAGTTTAGCCTGGTCCATAACATAATATTTATAATGTAGTATTTTGAGGTTTTTATCATTTCATGGTTTATATTTCTAGTGGAAGTTGATTACTTTGCCGTTTTCACATTTAACACTGCTCATACTTTACAATAAAAATGCAGTGCTAACCCCACTTAAAAATTGCTGGTGTGATATATACATTCACCCAAGGTTAAAAGTGAGTTTTAAAATAATGAGGTTTGGTGCAGTGTGAAAAAATTTGTAAAAAAAAGAAGTCAGTGGGGCACTGTTTCACAAAAGGATCTTTGTGGTGGGAAAAGGTTCTACAGATTATAAAAAGGTAAGAAAGAGACGGTTCTTTAAAGAACCTTTGACTAAACCTTTTGAAGCACCTTTATTTTTAAGAGTGTAAGTAACTGCAAAACAAGCTACTGAATCTCATTTTTATGAATTGCTGATTTTTGAAAAGTAATGAAGTATGTGTTGTAGTTTCAGCATTGCCACGAGATGTGTTGTGTGGTAGGTTATCTATATTAGGTCAACCACTGGTGTAGCAGAGCAACAGACTATTTTGCTGAGTAAGTTTGTTATTGTGGTAGCACATTCACACCAGGCTAACTGAGTATCAACACTTCTGTTTCAAAGGTAGCTCTATCACCTCCCTTAAGGTCCAGGGGTCGGGCTGGCCACTCCGTAACTTTAATTTTGTTGATCTGGAACCAAGATGCTGCTCGCTTACTGGTGTGTTTGGGGTCATTGTCTTGTTGAAACACCCATTTCAAAGGCATTTCCTCTTTAGCACAATGCAGCATCAAGTATTTTGTTATAAGCAAATTGATCCATGATCCTTGGTATGTGATAAATAACTGAATTAAAGCCACCGTACACTCTGAAGACCGTGAAGCATGGTGGTGCAAGCATCATGATATGGGGCCGTTTTTCTTACTATGGTGTCAGGCCTATTTTAAGTTTGTATTAAAAAAGGCAGACACTGCTATTTTTTTGAACAGCCCAATATCTTTTTTCCATCATTTTCAGTAAAGTAATTAAAATATTGATCGTTTTTCTTCGTGTTTTGATGTAAAAATATAATGTGCAGTGTTCCCAATAAATGGAAATAAAAATATTATAAGAATTCTGAGCTTTACTCAGGTTTTAAAAAACACTGCTATTATTTTGAACACAACTGTACATCTTGTGTCTCCATCACCAAGTTAACACTGAAGTCAGCCTCTTCAGGTTACATCTGTGAGAAATGGTTTAGTCACACCGACGAGCGCCCCCACTACATTCCAGCAGCGTGACAATACCTCCTTCCACTCTAACTTTCACTGCTTACGAATTAACTACTGTTGCTCTTTCCTTCCTTCCATCTCTGAATAAGGTCCTCATCCATTTTCAGCTACATCTCGGGCCGTCTCTGATTCTTCCCTTGTGCTTTGTTGTTTAAAGGAATAATCGAACACAGTTTAACGACTTTGCAGTGAAACAGCCCTCGGCTTTGGCCTGGGTGTCAGTGAGTTCGTCTGAAACTCTTGTTTAGTGATATTAAAACATCATGGAATGTTTGCGAAGATTTAAGTCGTATTCCAAGACCAGACAGAGGCTCAAATACTACTTTTTCAGGTGCTTTTTGGATTTATTGTTTCACTAAAATACTATTGTATAATTATACAATGGAGTCAAATGGAGATATATGTCTCAAAAGATATATATTTTTTGGTGATACATAGAAGAGAGAAGGTCATGCAGGTTTGGAAATATATGAGGGTCACTGAATTTTCCTCATTTTGGTAAAATGACCAAAAGTGGTTGTTGACCTAACCCTTGCGCCATACAGTCTTTTTGTTTATCACAAATGCCTGATTTCTTCTAGCTTTAACAAACATTTCTGGCCTACACAAATCACACCAGATGTGTCTGTGCATCTGTTCCAGTTCCTTGAACCTCCCAGATGTTGTGAGGTCTCTAGACACAACAGTTTTGGCCCTCGATTTGTATAAGAATGTTGTGTACGACAATGAGCTAGGTTTTCTTGTGAAATGGTGTCTTTTATCTCCTTGCTGTTTTACATAAAATGAAGGCAGAGAAAATATATGAGCGTAACAGTCGTAAGCTCTGCATTAGAATCAGCAGAATTCCACGATAAATCATATTTTAAAACACAAAGCCCTTATCTAGCCAAGGGCCTCTTGTGAAATAACATACCGCAGTGTGTGAACCAAAATAAATCACAGCACTCCCTTTCCCCCTTGATTTTTTCTCTTTTGCTGTCTCTCTCATTCCCCCTTTATCATACATGGGAGTGTCTACAATAACATAACAGCAATGAGAGGCAACATGTTGCAACATTCTGGCATAAAAAAAATCGCCGCTGAGAATTAAACAAACATAACAAAACACATCATCAGTCTGGGGCAAACTACAGTTCCTGCCAAGGTTTCTGGGCTCTCATCTAAATTACAGCATTTTAGTTATATAACTAAAAATTGATTCATATAATATAAAGTAAGAAAATGTGAGCAAAATAAAAGGGTAGCGTATGTTTTGATTCAAATCACGTTAATATAAAAGCAGCAAAATATAATAAAAGCAATGTTTTGCCATGTTACAGGGGATTTTAACCCATTGAAATAGGAGGCTTCCTATTACTAATACTATGACTATGAATTTATTTGCATTAACAAACATTAGATCATGGCACAAACAACCCCAATGTTACATTATCATTCAATTTTTATGTAAAAATTCCAACAAATTTTATTCTGTTTTTAAATGAGTAGAAAAAATTTGGGTTGTATTTGGGTTGAATGTATTATTTTTTTTGGTAATATGCCTGACAAGATTGTTACAGTGAATGACATTTTAGTGGGTACATTTTGTAAATCAGAGGAAAATACGCGATATATATGTTTGGTTTAGAAAAAACAAAATAAAATTGCAATTAATTTAAACAGAAAACCTTTTACATTTTTGGGGGAAAAACAAAAACAATTTAAAGCAACATATATATATATATATATATATATATACATATACATATATATATATATACATATATACATATATATATATAATTTGTTTTATTTATTTTGAATGACTCCTAAAAATGTGGTCATGTTTCTCATTAGCCAAGTTCTATCACGACACTCTAGATGGCGCAGAGCGATGGGTTGCAACTCAGTCTGATATAATCACATTATTATGCACAAGGCACAGCTGATTGGTTTCTTTTCACATCAGCAGCTAATGAGCTACTGCTAAACATTTAAATACTTGCTGAAGCTTGCTTCAGAAACCCTCCACAGCTCCACCTGATAGATGTGCTACATGGTAATTTCGTGTATGTTATATTTAGTAGTTATTTTATATATGTTTATCACCAGCGGCAGTCTATCTAACACGGAGAGCTCAACATCAGCTTTCTCTACAACATATATCTTCACATAGAGGGCAAACTCTTGGACAGCAACAACACTTTGCAGATCTACGGAATGGAAAAAAAAAACAAAGACAAACTGCAGATGACATGAATCCACCTGAACCAAAATATACAGTTAATTCAAAAGGCTTTTAGAAAAGGCTTATAAGCATCAAATGATAAATTCCTGGTATAACAGTTCACCAGCATGCAAAAATACAACATGTGCATCATCCGGATGGAGCTGTCATGACGTTGATGATGAACTGCCTGCCTTCGTTAAAAGCAGAGGGAAATCATTCTGATCATATATATACATCAACTGGTTTTTTGAGTGACTCGCTATGAGTAAAGACAGGCATAAAATTGGTGCTTCTACACATTTTTAGGCATGAGTCACATGTGCATGTGGCCTACTGGGATCTGTCCGAGGATGCAGGGAATCGGTATCATGTTAGTGTGATTTCAGGTCATCTCCAAGGCTGCGGCCCCAAATGCCCACACTGAGGTAAATAAGGACACAGCCGATCATAATAAGCATAGGCTATAAGCGACAGCCGCCTGGGGACAAGTTATCCTGTTTCATATCAATGCATAAACATAAGCGAAAGTCCTTTCTCACAGAGTTTCAACATAAAAGCTGTTTCACATTAGCACACAGCTCAGAAATAAGGCCCTAACCTGAAACAGGCATTTCCATGTCAGAACGCATCATGGAGTTACACAGCTAAACCGCAACATCTCTAAACGACACTCAGGCGCCACAAACCTAGCCGTTGTTCTGTTCTGTTCCTTTCCATCTCCTCTGACACCTTTTACACTTAGGAGACGGGCAGATGGAAACGTGTGCATCTTTACATTTGAGAACGTCTGCGCAAAGGATCAGTCAATCTCTTTTCTTGTCTTGATCCCATATGTTGTGCATTACAGGCTAATCACATCCAGACCTGGAGCCAGGGAATGTCACCACCTTGCTTTTGGTTTTATTTTCCATTGCAAAATCCTGCTCTTACAGGAACAATCATATCTGACTCACATTCCGCTGACTTCACTGAATAATTTCAGCAATTAATCTCGGAGTTAATGTCATAAACGGAATAGGAAGCAAAACATGACCTATGGTCACAAGCGGGGCTATAAGAGGACTAGTCCCTGCGGTCACCCACCCAAAAGACAAACAAAAATTAATTTGACTTGGCCGTTCAGGTCTGAGTTTGTTGGCAGTTTTGCTCAAGAATGACCTTTCGTTCTGTAAATTTAGTCACATCCAGAACACATAATTTTATTGACGTGAAAATGCATCAAAAACAACACATGAGATGTTGGGTAATTTGAGGGAGTCAATCGAGCAAAGATTACGGCTTTCATTTTTTTTTTTTCGTGAATAAACTTTTTAGAAATCCAAAGTAAACCCATTACTCTCGAATCTCTTGAATTGAGAATAACTGAAGATAGGCCTTCCCAGATGTAGGACAGAGAAAACATGGCTCTCAATATGAAGCCCATGTCATTTTTCTAACACAACCTTGAAGTGTGACATAAATCAGTAGGCTAATGCAAAAAGCATTTGACCGTTCCGTTTGAGTAAATGGATCGTCATATCATGAACTGTAAAGGTATTAATGGCAAGCCTTCAAAATAAAAGTTGGGTTTGGACATGGCAGCAGAAATATATTACTATTGTTCAGTAGAATGTACATAATAGGCAACTACAAAAAGGATTAAGACAGTATTTCTTCAGTGTTTTAAACTGTAATTTAAAATTTTTTCCAACAATAAATTGAATATATTTTTTTATAAAATAAAAGGTATCGGTATTGAAATTTTTCAAACAATATCCAGCCCTACTTAAATAGTGCTTTTGCATCCTTTGGGTTGACTACTCAAATTAAATTGAACTCATAAGAGTGATTTAAATAATTACAAAAATTACATAAAAAATGTAAACGGTCATGTAAAACACCTGTTAAATATTAACTACCTACAGCTTATCTCACTCTTTCACCATTAAACACTATAAATAAGTAATAGTATATCTTATTTGATTTCATTAGTCATAAGTGCTGTTAAGACTGGTGAGGCTTATAAACCATTTGTCATCTAAACAACAAACAGAGCAATATCAAGAATATCAAATATTAGGGATCATTTTTGATTATTGGTGAAACTCTTCCCTCTCGTCTATGGTGATCACAGGCCTGAGATACAGAAAACAAGCTGAAACAGACTTTGAAAAGCACTTCTGTGATTACTTTGGAAGCAAGTAAAACTTTTGTTAAAAATGTGAAACTGAAGGTCAGGGTCTTTGGCTAGGGATGTTGAAGCTGACAAAGCATCCAGGACAGGAGGTTTTTACACAGTCCATGGGTCAGCTGAATCTGCAGAAACTATTTTTGGATAATGTTTGGAGAAAACAGCACAAAGGAAACCAGAAACTGGCCCAGCGGATAAGCCACTGCCTGGCTTTATAGGATCAAGACCCTGGAAACAGTGAAGGAGAATATGTCGGCAGCACATACAGAGCAGTCATTTCTAGTTTATTCTCCTTCTCTTTTACACATTGCAAGTCATTTTTACCTATTAAAGTGTCTTCACGTTTGGTGGTCTAATTTAAATAAACACAATAAAATAAAACTAAATGAGAGTATATAGAAAATCAATACAGTCCATCGATTTTTTAAAAATAAGACAGAAAAATATGACCTTGTATCTATGAATATATATACACATTTATGGCTAATTATAAAATGTTTATATATATATATATATAATTTTATGCCAGTATGGCCCTTTTGATTACACTGAGACCCACTGTACTTTACAATAGACAACTAATTTATCTTCCATATGATTTATTATGGCTTAAT
>JAUYWG010000057.1:4755131-4769083 GCA_034779775.1 Enteromius afrohamiltoni | reverse complement strand
AGAAAAATAGGGGTTGGTTAAACTTTGGTTATACGTTGGTTATCATGAAGGTATTATATTCATATATACAGTATACTCACATAGACATCAATTTGAGTGAAAATTTGCGGGAGGAAATAAGGCCTTCACAGAGCCGTTATGTTGGTCCCCCATTGCAACCTATGGTGCTCTGAGCCTCAGTAAGGAAACAAAGTGGTAAAACTTCCAATATGAATTCCCATAAAACCCAAGCAAACATACTCCTAGTAAGCAGCTCAGGAAAACGAGTGCCAAATTTAATGTGGCCAGGTTTGTGGGGGACGACAATGTAGAACATGGCTAAGTACACATCCAGCTATGTTTTGCTACTGTCATTCCTGTGGCTGTGATGCTTATTATGAAACCTCTCGATGCCCAAGCACTGGTTTTTCATGAGAAAAACGTCTCTCATGGGGCAGGGTGCTACAGTGGTCTTGTTTCATTTTCAGTCCAAACCTCATTATGGGGCCCTAGAATAGAAGGCAAATACATGAACAGCACACTTCCCCGTTCCTACAGAAAGCTCTAAAATTCTTGATTGGTAGATCCCTGCATTGTTTATTTGTATAAAGCTGTTGCAATAGTGACAGTCTCCGTTATTTGGGCTTTCATCGAAATCTAGAATGATGTCTGTCGCTTTGACATCACGCATTGCTATCAGTGTGAACAAGAAGTGTGAGAAAATAAAAATAATGACTTTATTCAACACCGTAGATGCAAATATAATACGCTGTTCTACGTCAGCCATGACACACAGGTATGCTGTTTTCATTTAAATCAAATGAATAAACGTAGGAAAACTTATCTTTGTGGTGCAGCTGACACAGAACAGTGTACGCTATTTGCGCTCAGCTGATTTTCTCTCAACATCTCAATCTCCTCAACGTCAGTTTGCCGATAAGACTGCAGCACTAGCCAGTGTGTTTGACCAGAAATGTGTCAAATAGCCTCATGTTATTTATATAATTTATGCGACTGCACATCGTTTCCAATACAGTCTCACGACCAATTTGTACGTATACATAACATTGTCCCAAATTCTTTCTAATTCATACGACCTCACTCGTACAGTTTTGTACGATTTGTTTAAAACCCTGTGACGGGTTTAGGAGCGGGGTTAAGTTTAGATCATTTGTACAAATTCATACGAATTGGCAACTCGTAAAATACGTACGATTTAGAGTGAAGTCGTACAAATTTGTACGAATTAGCCACCTTGTAAAATATGTACCAATTGCCGTGAGATCAGGTTGTCATTTCTCTAAGTTGTGCTCTCTGTATCGCGCACAGCGCAGTTCTACCACTCACACAATTAAACGTGCGCGCACCGCACACATAGTGAGCACACTCCTGCTGTCAATGTCATTTTGTTGAAACTTTCATAAAATTAGTATTGAAAAAGGTATCGTTCAGGAACTGGTATCGAACTGAAGGTATTGGTATCAAAAAATTTTGACCGATACCCAGCCCAAGGGGTAAGTGATTGATAACTAATTTTTCATTTTGGGGTAGGATAACCCTTTAAGACCCATGTACAACCTTTGAGTGAAATAAGCATCCCACACAATGGCAGCTTCCATGCTTGGAGTAATATCAGGTATTACTGATTTCTCCGGTTCCCCGTAACAATAGCAACCACTAAAAACACATGACACATCACAACAAAAGGTTTTGCATTGGATGAATCCTTCAGAACTGACTGCTTATTTCACACGGTTGGTATTCCAGTGTTCTAAGTGTAAGCATGTTGCTTACAAACATAATTATTTACTTCATCTGGTTGCGTTCCATTGCGTCACTCTACGCCGCCAAGTCTGATCCCCTCCCTGTAGTACGGCATCTATTCAATCTGGAGATAAGCAAACCCATAAACATACTTGAAAAGAGTGTAGACGAATGTTGACTGGATCTTGTAACAAGCATCTATATCAGACGTAACGCATTAGTTTCGAGAGGCAGCGTCCTGCTAATACCGTGAAGCAGAGTGGGTAAGTTGGGTAAGTAGGCCACTCATACTCATGTGCTCTGCATTTTCCATTTGACTGCCTCTGTACAGTACTGCCTCTGTAATCACACCAGCACCTTGAGACAAACCGTAAATGTTTACATATGCCTTCAAGGGGGCTGCTCTAAAATCTCTTCATATCCAGTCTTTCTCTCACCCTTTGTCACACTCAGACAAGCTCACACTGTGCTGTTAACAAGAATAGATGAGAGCTATTATGCTTTTTTATTACTCCATAAAGCAGAACACATGGGGCAAGTCCTTGCAAGAGTGGCGAGACAGGAAATAGGGAATGGAAACCTGTAGTGCAGGAGGGGTGTACATGGCCTGACGCTCACCGTTCATCATGCTGCCCTTTTGGAAATGGCATATAAGTGCTTTGAGAAGTAGTAGCATGAAGTAGTACAGATGTAAAATAAGCGTTCTGGTTCGCGAGGCCCAACTCGTTGAACCAGGAGAAGCAGCGAGCGAACAAAAGATGACTCCTCTCGAGGGCTTTCGCGTCGACCCCTGCGACTCTGCCTCTTTGATTTATGAAGCTCAGATGGAGTCTGGAGGGCTGGGAGGAGGAGATAAAAGGTTTCTTGAAATGAACACCTTAGTGAAACCTGCTGCTGTGTAAGGTAACACAGAAAGGGCCCCTTCACCTGGAGAACCGCAGTTCAAAAAACTTCTCTGAGAAATCAGAGCTGTGGAGAACCTGTGAGCCCCATCAGAATCTGTTTTTGCACTTGAGTCTTAGGAAACAGAAATGATTAGTAAACCCCCAAGCTATTCTGGGTTCAGTCGAAACAAATCCCCCACAATAATCAAACCGAATTGCTAAATTACAGAGATGAGCAGCTCGAGAAATGTCTCACAATCATGGGAGCCTTTACCCTGTAGAACCACAGCAGCTAAAGGCATCCAGAGCCGACACTGATTGCTAATAATGAGTCAGTGCGGTACTGGCCAAGACACATGGTACAGCTCTGTAAAATCCCTCTACTCCTCACTCTGCTGGAAACATTGAGTCAGCCAAGGCCTTTTGTTTCAAGTTTATCTGTGAAAATAATGTGAGGCTTCAGCTTAGACACGCTGGGTAAAAAAAAATTGTACTTTCATGTTGCCCAGGCTTCAAATAAGTTGAAAAAAGGCCGTAGGTCCAGGATCCTCTGCCATGCTTTCCTGACAGGATGAACAGTTTCGTTGTTCCCTTGTTGTTCCTGCAGATCCCATTGAACTCGAAAATCCTCCATGTGGCCTGGCAAAGGGGCAGCTTAATAAGGGCCTCGTTTTGTCCTTTGTGAGCCAAGGTTGGGGACATCAGCAAAAAATGTTCTGATTCAGAAATGCTCCATTTCCTCTGTGGAGCTTTGAGGACACTGCGGCTTTTCAACAGAGCCAAAATATGAAGAACAGAAAGGGGTGAATGCAGTTGTGTAATTGCCCTTACATAATCTCGATATAAATGTAATGAATTGGATGATAACCACCATTGACAGTAAACACCATTGTTTGCAGGCTTGCTTTTATTTGGAGGTAGGGTCAGGGTAGTTCATGTATCTCAACTTAACCTCATTTTTTATAGGCTAGGCCTCTGGGATCAGGAAGATGAATCCACCCCACAGAGCTCTGTCTGGGTTTGACTGATTATTACTGCATAGCCAGTGTTACTTTCAGGAGTTTTGGTACCCATGTATGCAATGCCCTCTGCTGAAAGAGGAACACTGGGAGTACGGACATTTGCAGCTGTGACAGGGTGAGTCATTCTGTTTAGCACTTAAATAGAAGGGGGTTTCTGTTCAACAATGACACTGACACATAAGTACAGACAGAAATCTGCACGTGTGCTTGCGTGCACACACATGCACTCAATGAGCAGTGGTAAAGCACCAGCACCTGTGAAACAAATTAATCTTCAGGGAACATGGCTTATGCAAAGGATTTCGTTTGGTACTTCCATATTCACATGGATGCACGTGTGGCTGGAATACAGAGCAGCAGCTGCACTCCGAGATGCGAGCAGATGACGGTTCGTAGAAGAAAACCCGCCAGTTCTTGCATGTCTTTTCAGCAATTGATCAAGCAAGAAAGACCGAATTTCCAGAAATGACCCAACACCTGGGTAAATCAGTGACTGAAAATCAACCGCCTTTCAGCAGGACAAATCTCTCAGGGACTCTAATTTGAGCCTGGGGAAGTGAGTCACAACATAACTAAAGTGTGAAGTTCAAAGTTGTTTTGGTGACGATATGGTCAGGTTCTAGCTTCTTGAGCTTTTGCAAACAGGTAGGTTCTAAGTTGGTCATCAGCAACAATGCAAAGCACAATTTTGCATTAATGTATGATGATCCAGCCATTGAAAGCACATTGTAGATACAGTCTCAGCATCATACGGGTCTGCGTGAGGTTTTAGGGATGTAAAAAAAGGATGTCTTTTTGTGCTGCTGCTTTCAGCAACTTATTTTCTTTATAAATCATAAAGATTTTCTTCTAGAGAAAACAAGCAATTACACAACATGAACAAAATGAGACATGGCAGTCCAGAAATCCGATCTTCCAAACAAAATAAAAGTAGGGGAAGGTATGGGAAAAACCCAGAATCCATGAAAGAGAGAGAAAGTAAAAGTGGAAAAGAGAAACGCTGATGGACTGGCTGAGAGAGGGACAGTAAAACTGGGATAGAGAAGAGCAAATGAGAGTTAGGAGGAGGCAAAGAAATGAAAAGTCGAGAAAGAGAAAGAGAAAAGGGAGAGGGGGAGAGAACAAAGACATCTTTGTGTGAGGCGCTGAGAGAGTGGAGCAGAGCCAGGGTTTAGGGGGTGTTTCACAAGAGTACACTGACTGCATTCCTGCAATGTGATTATGGCCGCATTTAATTTATTCTCCTGCAGGAAACAGACTTAACCCTTCACTGTCCATCGGCGCGCATAAACTGGAATTGAACCTCAAATCTTTTCCTTTATAATTATCCAGTAAGTGAATATTATGCAAGTAAAACATTTTAGTTATGACCTTGCCAAAAGATTCCTGGAGATTGCTTTACAGTCATTCATGGACTTTCCTTTGTGTTTTTCAGCGTCAGACGGCTCTAAAATCCAGGCTAATTCAGTATGAAGCTATTATGCTGGGGATTCCCAGCACTGGATATTCTTTAAGTATACGAAGGCAGATCTGAAGTGAAACTTCATGCATATTATCTGAAACTAGAAGTATTTACTGAGGAAATTTGGTAGAACAACTTAAAACGTGCCAAAGCAGGTTTAGGAAAGAACTTGATGAAATCTACCTGGAGGGTATAAAGGAAATAGCCTAATATACTTAGTACATTTGTATTAACATCATAGTCAATTTAGAACAATATGTTTTTTAATCACAATTAAGTAAAAACTTAAACGCTTTTTCACCTACAGGCCAAACCGTTCTGAGATTGATGAATAACAGTACCATTATTATTAGAACGCCATTCAGTACAGTGCAAATTCAAACCATTTCATGCTCAGATTTCTCGCCAGTGTTTGCCAACCACAATCTGTACTGGAAAGCATTTCGTAAAAGTGTTTGGTGAAATGGTTTAGTGATGTGGTGACTCAGAACTGGTCAAATACATTTTAATCCTGATTTCAAAGCTCCATAATGAAAAAAATAAAAATAAAGTAATAAAATATCCGCAGGCCGGGAATCAAACTTGCTATATGTTGGTACGCTGTCCAAGAGGCTATTGGCACTGACAACTTATCACATTTTCATGCTTGGTCAGGAAGTGCATAGTAATGCTACAATACAAGCAAACAACTGAAAGACATCAGAGTACTCTGCATGTGGAAAAATGTCTCTATGGATACCTTGCGCATTAAAAAGGGGTCCTGACCAAGTCTGATAAGGGAAATTACCAGAATCATTAAAAGTGTTTTATATAATCTAATTTAAGGCAACAACATAGAGAATTCCAAATCAAGAAAATTCAAAGATCAAAAGCATAAATAATTGTCGAGTGTCCTGGGTAAAGCTGGGTTTGTTGAGCCAAACTTGATGGTCATGGTTGCTGACCTCTTTGGTTAGGTCTGTTTCCCAAATCCTAGAAGACCACACACAGATCTGGCAGCTAGAAAAGACAACCCCTATTTTGACGGGCCCACCCTACAGTAGCTCCCTCTATGATTGTGTGTGTTTACACCTAACACAAAGAGAGGGAAAATGAGACAATGAGCAGAATGCAGCACATCATTGGGGTTGACCACTCCCCTAGGCCACAAATATAGTAGCCTACTCATTCTCAAGCCACCTATTCATATGTTTGTATACTCTCCTCTCTTTAACAACTGCACCACTCTCTACCCAATTGCTGGTAATGAAAAACGAGGGGAGTTGAGAGAGAGAAGGGGGGTAAAAACCAATGCTGGACTAAATAAAATCTCCTCTCCAAAGGATCAAAGCTGAACTTGGCAATTTAATTCCAAAAGGATATTGCTGTTCCCAAAGGCTTCCCTTTGCCTCCAGCCATCTAGGCCTGTTACCACTTTCATTAAAGGCAAAGTCTTAAGCTGTAGTGTAGCAACTGGACCAGCATTATCCCAGACCTGCTTTCCCCTGCCCATTACGGAAAGAAAGCTCTGTTAGTCTAACCACAATCCAATGAGGTTGCACCGACACTACTGTTATTTAGATGTATTACATAACAGTTTTCCAACAGAACCTAACAGAGAACAGGCGGACAATTATAAAGTCCGATTGTTACCTTTTTTTTTTAGCAAAGACTAAAAAATTGAATTTTGAATTGAACTTTCATTGATTCATTGATATACTATTTAATCTCGTCTCATCTCGTATCGCATTTCGTCAGTAAAGCCGATTGTTTGATTAGCGATAAATCTCCATCACTGGTTTTCAAATGTAGTGGTGGATAATAAAAATGTACCGCTATTCAAAGAACCGGCTTTACTGACAAGATGCGCATTAATATATCGATGAAAATATAGCCCAGCCCTATATATCTGTATAGACACAACTGAGTTAATTAGTAATGATAAAAAAAAAAAAAACTTTATTACAACTTTAAATAATTCAATTCAAGTAGCAGTTCCTGCGAATGCATGATATTCACCTTAACTGCGAAAATTTTTTTAAACTGGTTGTATCAGGAAATGGAAGAGAGCATTATTGTAGGCAGCTAGGCACCCCAACATTTATGATATAGTTATCGGGAGCATAGAAAACAATTAAAATAAGTTGTAGCAATAGTTTTCCTTTATTAGCATGGCTACAGAGATGCTGCCATTAATAAAAAATGCTATTGTATATACAGTAGTAAAATAAACACATACATGCATCATTAATACTCATTCACCTCTGGCATATTTCTGACTTGCACAACAGGTGCAAAGCATTGATCGTAGTTATCTCTACCGTGGTTGATCGCACAATTTAATTAACAGAAGTTAGATGACAAAAATAATGCTGCGATGCTTCGTGTTTGGTCTGAACACAATCGGATCACAAACCCACTTAGTTCCTGCTGAACCAAGCTTAAAAAACACAATCTTTGCTCTGAGCAATAGGTCAAGAGAAACAATCATACAATGACAAGCACTGTTTAGATGTTTCAAATCAGCTATTTGCTAAAAGTTCAGCTAAAGTTCAATATTCAAATGTAACATCATGCCAAGAGCAAAGGGCTGTGAATCTGGTACACAGAGGGTGTAATTCATGTTTACAGAATGAGGGCTTATAGGTGCACATAAAATGTTAACTGAGCAATATTGTATATTAGGCAATCTGAAAGTCCTTGGGCAAAATTATGAGGACACATGTTGTGATAGTGAGAAACAGAATGAGAGAGAGATCTAAAAGGGAGAAATAGACAGCTAATCCCTACAAGCAGCTGTTGTGTTCTGACCGACACCAGAAGCTGCCATCTGTGACCTCACTAACACTGGTGAAAAGGTTAATCATTAAAGTGTATATACGCCAACGCTCATCTCTTAGGTACAGAGAGGTGTGTGACAAACCCCATGACAACCCCAGTTTATCGCAGGCTCAGACCGCAAACCTACCCTGAATCACGCTTTAAGCATATGGAGCTTCATTTACTGCACAAAATTCAGGCATTACCTCAAATACTAAACCTCAAGGACATTGTCCTCAAGATATTTACTCATTTATTTTTTAATCAAGGTAGTTTGGAAGAAGGCTTCACACATTAATACCTGTGAAAAGCATTGCTGAGTCTCTAGGTGAGGACTTCCAGTCTCTGATGCCCCATTTGAGTTAAGCCTAAAATATATGTGAGGGTCCGCGGCAGACAGTGTGCTTGAAGCAAATCTCGTCACCACAATAGTACACGTTCCGTACGTGCGCCACCTGATTTTTAACTGTGTACTAACCATGCATACTTTGTATGCGCAGGTCACATCTTTGCATTGAATCTGTCTTGCAGTCATCAGTTGTTCCACAAGGACTTGCTTTAAGGCCTGTTCACACTGAATATTGCCCTTGTGACTAAACACAGGGCACCAGTGTGAGTGTTCACACAATGTGTAAAAACCCTCGGTTAAGTTTTTTTGTGGTTTGACACGCTGCCTTAAAAACTGGCCCACCAATGAGATTGCCGCTTTTGTTCACGTGGCTGGAGCTGCTGTACAGTACACTACAATACACTGCTTGGTGGTGCTCAAGCACAAAACGGTCTTCCTGAGCACACAAAGTAAGTAAAAGAAGATGCACAGAGGCAAGATGAATGTAGAGCTCCTGTGTTGCGTCCGAAATAGCTTACTTCTCTACTATATAGTATGGAAAAAACTGTATGCAAGGCGAGTAGTATGTCCGAATTCATAGCATTCGAAATTCAGTAGGCAAGAAGTACCCGGATGACCTACTGCTTCCGCCCGAATTCTATAGTAGGCATACCATGGACACTTTCCTATCCCATAAGGCTCCAGGAGAGGAGGCGTCATATTCGAAAAATGGCGGAAAGTGGAGACGCGGCTCATTTTAAGTCTAAGCACCTCAGGAAAAAAAAACGTTGTTTATTGTGATTAAATTACACTTGTTTAACAGAATCTAAATAAACGAACGACTTATTGAAAGTTTACATTTTCGCGCTGTTGTGATGACGCATGACACGTGACAACATCAATATGGTGGATGTAGTACGTCCAAATTCCATTCATACTACCCTCATTCATACTATATAGAACTTTTTAAATTTTAAATGTAGTACCTACTTAAGCAGTATGCGATTTCGGACACAGCGCTGGTCCTGTTGGTTTCTTCATCGCAAGAGCTTACTTTTGGTTTACCTTTGAAAGGCTTTACTTTTGATTGTCTTGTAATGGAAAAAGTCTAATCAACTTATAATCAATCGTCTTGTCTTGGTTTTGACACAAATGAGCTGGTCTTGGTAGAAACATTGCCAGACATCATTCATTTTCGGTGACAGTTGACAATTTTTGATGACAAATCTTAATCTTGTTCGACCAGAATAACATCAAGGCATACCTATACCACAGTAATTTTCAGTGACTGCTTTAAGGAGCTCCTGGGTAACTCTTCATTCTTCTCCACCTTCAACATTTCATCCATTAAATATTCACATGAGCAGACATGCAGTTCCTGTAGCCTAGGTACTGCCAATCTTGCTCTTGGAGAGTTTAGCTGTGGAGATTACCATAGCAAGCTAGTCAAACTAGTCGATTTTAAAATTGTAGTAGAGAAAAGCTAACACTAAGGGAATCTGCACCTGGTTGAGGGAATTGATACATTGTAGAGAAGGTGTCGATGGACCATGAAATAGTCCATGGAAACCATTTCTAAATTTCCCGGTGGTGCTGCGCAATAATAATAAGCCATTTAAAGACAATCCACATAGATTTAGAAGGGGTGCCAGTGTCAATCTCTGTGGTGGTGGATTGCCACATGATACCAAGTAGTGCTGCCACAATGAAAAGCTACATTCATATCCATCTCATGGACTGACCGGGTTATGCCACTGGCTATGAACACACCGGAAGACCAAGCATGCCTCAATAAGATTTGTACTAACAAATGAGTTTCTTCCAAACAGGCTACGGAAAGTTTGTCCATACAACTTCCTTTGTAGACTATACCATCTGTTTTAGACATTCAGTATTTATTGGAAGCTAATTTAATTAAATAATTTTATTTTGATAAGAATAAGACCAAGCTGGACTAGATCAAATTAGTTTGCACAACATTTATCACCATATTGACTCAAAAAATTCATTTTTTTTTTTCCTTCTTCAAGTTTCCCAAAAAGGCATGAGTAATATACCGCAATATGTCCATATTTCCAAATGGCAACTCTACCAGAGAACTACTACAGTATTAAACCAATACTCAAGTCATTCTTTAATGACTCGGCCCTGGGCCTTAGCTGGAAGCTATTGATTCAAATATACTGGATTCCTTTGTAGAATTCTTCTTGAATGCTTAGCTCTTGCTTTGAAAACATTAATAAAAAGCAAACTGTGATAAACCGCAAGTAACAAATAAGGAAGTGGAAGGTATTCGAATCAAGAAGTCCCATTACAGAAATACGTTTTACAATCCCTCAGATTGGATAACAATTCAGAAATTCATACAGTGGAAATGATAATAAAATACCTCACCTCATTTTGTTTGAGTAATGACTCTTGACTCTAACTGATCCAACATGGCAAAAAACTATTTTCCTTATAAAAACAAAATAGCTTTAAAGCAAAAATCTTTGACACTATGTCTATATACATAAAATATACATGTATATAAAGGTTTCTAGACATAAGAGTAGACCCTGGTCAAGTTAGGCTACATAAAGTTCAAGAGTTTTGCTGTCAAAGTGGAAATTGGCAAATCTTTAGTGATTAGTCGCTAGTCTATTACCATTATGAAAAGGCCTGTTTGTGATAAGTTGCTAAGACATATGACAAGTTTGCTCTTACTTTTTGTTTTCTTTAAGGTGTGTACAGTATTATACACTATTACTGTCAGCACTATGACCTACATTATTCATAGTGATACATTTGCACATTTGAGTCTTTAGAGCTCTATAGAGCTTTATGTCTTTGTCTTTAGAGCATTATGTGCCGAGTTATTAAAATGAATGCTGCTGATATTTATTTAGGCATGAAGCTCTAAGCTCAGTTAAATGAATCAGCATGTGCTGAATAAGACTGAGAGGACTAAGAGACATATTCATGATTAATGTCAGCATGCTATTGTCATCTGGCGCTACGATGTTTACTGTAATGTATGAAAGCAGGTTTGAGTCACTTCTCGCTCATGGTGAGATGAAAAGGCCGACCATATGGAGACAGACAGACAGATAGACAGGCAGACACAAACACACACAGTGCTGTCCAGCTCTTCTATTCTGCAGTGACAGCATGTTCCATATGCGCTCCATGGTGAGTCTCAGCAGGCTGTTAAACAATCCTGTATCCATAAGTGAAATCCCAGACATTTGAGATCTAGGGTAATATCTCTTTTGTTCTTCTCTCTTCTCTCTATTCTGCCTTGTATTAGAACTGCATGATTATGACAACAATTAGCGATTATTTATACTAATATTACTATTATTATGTTTTTATTCTCAGAATAAATTACAAAATTGCGTAGCTCCTCAGTCATCTACGGCTCAAAAAAACAGCTGATTGAGATTTACCGCTAATCAAAGAGCCAGTTTTACTGACGAAATGCGCATGAACAAATCAACGATTAAATCGCCCAACCTTCCTCAGAATTCTGACTTTATAACTCAAAATTGTGTGATACAAAGTCTAATTTTAAGTGACTGATATGTTCTCAGAATATAGACTTTACATCTCACAATTCTAACTTTATAACACAACAGTGGCAAAACAAAAGTACAACCTGAAAAAATAAAAGAAAGAAATTTCACTACCGTTCATAGGATTGGGGTCAGAAATATTTGTAATACTTTTAATGCAAAAAAAAAAAATGGAATAATAACTGCAGTAAATTAATTAGCACAGTAACAGCAGTACTATTGTATAATATTAATCCAATTTACAATAACTGATCTTAATATACTTTAAAAAATAATCTTTCCTTAAGGTGAGTTTTTAGCATTATTACTCCAGTCTTCAGTGTCCTTCAGAAATCATTATGATATGTGGGAATAAATGCTGAAACACGTATTGCATTTCTGGACAAAACTCCAAATATTTTAACACTATGGAAAATATGGGTAACGTGACAGATGGTAAAAATTGTATGCCTTCACATTTTTTTGACAAAGTCTGACGTAAGAAGGCCTATGGTTTTGTTTCTTGCCAGGAACTTTAAATTTAGGCTTATTGGTAGGTTTAAATGCTGAGATTACCTAACAATCTCTCAATTTCCTCACATCACATAAAAATGTGCAATGACACTTATGGAAAAGGAAGTTATGCAACATTGAGAGATGACAGCAATACAGAATGAGTTACACGTGATGAGATCATTTTTAGTGACGAGGCATCATTGACTGGTGAGGTACAGTATGTCATAGTAAACGCTCGAAGGTTAAGGCCCAAAATATTAATTTCAAGTGCATGTTTTTCCATCGTTTTGAAATGAGAGACATCTTGTGTTTTTAAGCATCTGTTTATGTTGAAAAAAGTAAAAATAACATCTGATTATAAAAATCTGTTCCACTCCATCCAGCAGGTTTAAAACTGAAACTTGCATAATTAAAAAAAAAAAAAATCAGCAAGCAATATTAAAACCCATCAAGACAAGATTTTAACATAGTTACAATGAAGTATATGTTGTTGTTTTTTTAAACTCTGTCAAGTAATTCTGGGGGGAAAAAAAATCATGAACCGCACCATTTACATTTGGGATAGTAGGAAATGTTACTTGAGCACCAAGTAAAACAAATATATATAATTAGATTACTTGTGAATGATCATGTGACACTGAAGACTGGACTGCAATGGACTAGGCTGAAAAAAATGAAAATAATATTAAAAATATTTAATAAATACAGTTTTTACTGTATTTTTTTAATAACATAGATGCATCTTTGGTGAGCATAAGATACTTACTGTATACACATCTTATATGTCACATCTGGGGGAAGAGGTGTTTATTTCAGAAGAAGAAAGAAAGAAGTTGTGGTTTCTATTATTTCGGTTATATCAGCATTTTTGCCATCACCCATACACCAGTAACCAACCATAATTAATTCTGGATTATAGTGAAACACAGAGACGTGTTGGGATCAGATAGTGGCAGGAAGTATTAGTGTGCGACTGACTTGAGGACACTGTGTAAAGAGCTCAGAGAGAAGTGAGTGAATAGTGTTCCAAAGGCCTTTCTCATACAGGGGCTTTATTTGAAGCTGGCAGGCCTTGAGCGCCACACATCAAAGATGCACTTGTTGAGAGAGAGAGAAAGACTGATTAACACAACTGATGCAGAGAGCCAGACCACAGCAAAACTATTCAATAGCTGGATTGAACTGGACACACACAAGACTCTGTCACTCTCTGACACACAAACACTTCATAGAGAAGCTCTGTCAGCAAAATACAGAAATAGAGAATTGCTTAGACGTAGCGATGCATCAAAGTCAAAATTCTTGGCTGAAACTGAAAATTCAGGACATGCTTGAAAAAAAAAAAAAAAAGAGTAAGAAACAATAGTAAAATAACATAATAATAAATATGATCATATATAACTTTTACTTATTCTTACTTTGTTGCACCATAATTTCAAGGGTCAGCATTTTAAATATTAGATACTATTTGTTAATTATTGCAAAACTATATTATATGTATTATATACTATATTTATAGTGCATAACAAATTATTTTTCATTTACTTATTTAAAATAATACCCCAGATGTCTGGGGTAAATACTGATTGATTGACTTATTAATTCATATTTTTTGACACGCACACACATAATATTTTACAGTATTGTTGTTTTTACTGTATTTTT
>JAUYWG010000057.1:4692069-4735638 GCA_034779775.1 Enteromius afrohamiltoni | reverse complement strand
ACATATATGTTTTAATATTAAAGTACTTGTGTCTCCTCATGTAATTGCATTGTGATAAATATAATGTATTAATTTGTGATTTTCGGAGGCTTTTCTGACAGGGCTTTTCCAGAAATATGCACAAGGGCCAGGTACTGTTACTTACAGCATGATTTGTTTGAACTATATTAATTATGGAGTTAATTCAAATATAGCAGTATGCCATTCATTACTAAGCTTGCACGGAAAAAAGTGAATCTTGTCGTACCTAGGTTGATGTTCTGATTTGATTAGACACAGTACTTGCACTGGTCTGTATCTCTTACACAGCCGTCTTTCTCAAAAACACACAAATAAAAACAAGAAGACAAAACCCAAAAGATTTCAACATTCCTTTATATGTATAAAGCTTGGGAGAACAAACTTAATAACCTCATTTCGGCTTGGCTCTGGGTGCTAAAGTGTAAGGTTTTATTTTGGAAAGGTAATGGGTTGACCTATTTTATGGTTATGAGCTTTTATGTGTGTGAGGGGGCTATAACATAGTTACCTACCTCTAGGAGTTATCTAGCATGTGGTTTCATGTCGAGGCCCATTTCTACTGCTGTGGAAAGCTGTATTAAAACTCACTTGTGGCCACTGGCAGTGTCAAGCAGACATTTATTGCACTGATTTAAAACACAAAAGCTATCTTTAAAATGAGCGTGGCTGGAGGGGGACCACAGGCAAACTGCACATCAGATAAGTTTGGGGTTACAGCCTGGGATGTCCTCTGAGAACAGCTGGATAGTTATTTTGAAATAAGGAAATGCCCAGTATTTTGTTGCAGCGCACTATTTAAACTTGATCTCAATGTCAACAACGCACGAAAATAGTCAATAAAATGAGAAATTCGTTCTAGTTTTTCTTGAGTAACTGTAAACATGACCTGTAACCGCGTCTGTAATAAAACACATATTCAAGTATTGTTTGTTTGTAGTCCAAACAAAGTCTAAAAATCAGGAATTTAAAATCAAGTTCGAGAAATACTTAAGTTATGCTGCTGCAAAGAAGGAAAAACGCTTACGTTAATTGCTGCTCTTTTGCCTTTACAGCAAATTAGATCATAATATTTACATTTACTGTAAATACTGTAACATTTACTGATTCTTTAACAAAACTATGATGATACGTTTTAAATAAAAAAAGCTCAAATACAAGCAACGACCAATTTACATGGATTCTATAGTGCTGTCAAACGATTAAGCACGATAAATATTTTTTGTTCACATAATATATTATAATGTGTGTTCTGTGTATATTTATTATGTATAAATGCACACACATGCATTTATATTACAGATAAATGCTGTTTATTTATCATATTTAATATTAATAATATGATATGAATAATATAAATGATCAATATAAACACAATTATAAAATATTAAACATATTAAATACAAACACAACTAGAATCAACTAACAATCATTAATTTCTTAGTATTTTATGTTTCACAATAATAATAATAATAATACCCTAACATAATATGCTGGAAATATTTTGTAAATAAACACAAAAATAAACTGAAATAGCAAATAACATCTCATTTTATGTTTCTCTGTAACAACAATAGTAGTAGTAGCAATAATAATAACGTTAAACCTTATTTGCTGAGAAAAAATAAGCAATAATAAATACAAATATAAAAGCAATGAACATGACTTTGTTATTTCCAGTGTTTCTCTACGTAACAGTAATTGAAACGGAAATGACTGATATAATTTGCTTAAAGTATAATAAAATTGGACCCCACTGTATGCATTTGTACTAGTGGATAGTAGGAGATCCAGGATACCCTTCGAAGTAAAAGTGCTGGTGATGCAGGAGCCGAGTAAAGGCGTAACCTATGCCTCTTACGAGATCTTAGACTATTGCGGAAATTCCCAAGATCAGATTTTGTATGAAGGAGCAAGTTTTGTATGAATGGGTCTAGATGCCCCCTGGTGTTTAAAATATAGAGGTGACCTGAAATACAGCACTGAAAGGCGTAAATGTAATTGTGTAGCGACACCTTGTGGTTGGCCGTATGTATTACAAGTGTAAGATTTGATCAAAAGTCAGATCGCACGTAAACACACCACCATGTAAACAGACTCACTGGGATGCAGAACGCCTGCGAGAGGTACTTCAGTACGGCAGCTTCCTGGCCCAGCAGGTTACTCCTGAACGTTAGATTTCCCGGCAGCGACGTGTCAAACTCCTTCCTCACAACAGAAGCCACAGAATCCAAAATAAGAAGCCCGGCTCGACACGCAATTATGTCTTCCTCCAGACGCTCCAGCCTGTGCAACATCAATAAAACGCCCTACTAATATGTGTTCACAAGCTTAAATACAGCCTGGCATACAAGAGAGACCAGCGCGATGTTCATTTATGCAGTAATGCTATAGTCAACTCGTATAAATTCAAGATTTGTATTCATTGCATTTTCATTTTACATTTATGTTTACATACTTAAATATTTCAAACTAAAAAATATACAATATATACTTTTTTTTGTATTCAAGGTATACACTGCCTGTGACAAATTTGGAAATAATTTCAATATTTATATTATCACGCGATACGGTAAATGCAGTAATATTGTAATACTATTTGTGTGTGTGTTTGTATACGTTTATGTGCTGTGTGCATGCATGGAAATCTAAAAGTTTTGGTTTAAATATGATTTGCATGTATTTATTATGTAGTACATAAACACATGCGTGTATACATGTGTATGTATTTCTGTATGCACAATTACACACTACATACACACGTGATCTCTTAAAAGTGTTAGTGTAAATGTCATATTTTTAAGGCATCCATTCCGTTCCCTTGGTATTAATAGAAATGAATTCAATTATTAGAAATTAGAAGCTAAACAGAATTGAGCTTGAGTGAATTATTTGAAAGTATAGTAAAATGAAAGAAATATAATTAAATATGTATATGTGTTTGGGAAGTGCTCCAACCTATTCAGGAGGTCCTGACAGGTCAGTTCTCTGAAGAGATGAACACGAGATGCCATCTCCAGCAGACGCTCCTTCACAGAGAAGAATTCTGGGAACCTGGCCTGTGCCATTTCTAACAATCTTAGAGAGGCAGAGCGTTAATTTGGGATTAAACACAAAAAGGTCACATGAGAAAAAGAGAGAGAGTGAGCACCTTTCAGCAGAGAATGCAGATTCTGTGTCGATGTAGATGACTCCACTGTCCAGACCTCCCATACCCCTCGGCAGTGTGGCCAAAACACTGAGCATTATACACATCTGAGTCTTTCCACAGCCTGACGGGCCAGTCACCTGACAAACAACACAGATGTGTCTTGATAAAAATGATCATTGCCATAATTTATGCTCTTTTATCTCATTCCAACCCTATGTAATGTTACGCTGATATAGCCAACTTTTTTTAATTTAAAATAGGACGAAATATTAATATCATGAATCTAAAAATCAGGAATACTTGGAAAACCTGGATAAATTAAGGAATGTTAAAAGTGTTGTTTCTATAATCTATTGCCATTTAATTTTATTTTAATATTAATTTTAATAGTTGTGTCAAGCTCTAAAATATTTTAGCTGGCAAAAATGCTATTTCTGAGTAAATATTATATTTAATATGTAGAAATGATAGAAATTGAATCATATTATTTCACTTAATTATTTTTATTTATTTTTCTAGTTTCTAAAAATTTCAACGACAAAAAAAAAAAAATCTAAAAAAACAGTTTAATTTTATACTTACCTGTATATATAAACTAATGACTATGTCAAGCTAAAAAGTATTATAAAAGTACTTATAGTTTTCTCTTTTGAAGAGGGAAAATAAATAGTGCACAAGACTTTTTGAAACGTTCTTAATTTCTGAATATGAAAAAATATTAGTGTATGTTTTACAAGAAAATATTCAGTACATTTCAGACGTTTTAGGTCAACATTTAGTTTAAATCAATGTGTATTCGATAATAATGAGCTCTTAAATCAAATATTGTTAAGTAATAAGTTTAACATAAAGACCAATGACATATGATGTCACTGAATGAATACTTGATTTCAGAAGGTTCCTATGAGTGGATACTAATAATTCAGGGGGGGGGGGGAATAAAATTCAGAATATATCCAGACAGGTCACAGTCGTTTTAACTGTAATGAAATCTTACAAATTTACATAAATTTAATTATTTCAAAAGATTGACCGGAAGTGTAAATAATGACAGATGTTCACTTTAGGAACTATTTTTGTAATCAGATGCAACAGTAGACTACCTCAGTGAGAGCACCCCGTGGCAGTCCTCCACGCAGTAATCTGTCCAGGGCGGGAAGTGATGTGGAGAAACACAGCTCTCCCTTCTTCCTCCACAAATCCCATGCCTGTCATCAGCAAAAACGCATCATTCAACACTACTAACGAGAGACTTCACTAGTGAAATCAACAGGGTCTGCTGATGGAGTCAGGTCAGAGTGATTTACGGTGTTCACAGCCGGTGCACAGCTCTTACTGAGCCGCCGCAGGAGATCCAGAGCCGCGAGATAACTGAGCCCAGCCAGCCGCATGAGCTCCACGGGTGTGACGGACAGGACATCCTACAAGTGACAGAGCACACAGGCTCACAGAGGGCTCCTCCATTAATATAATAACACTCGAGTGAGGGTCTCTCACCTGGCAGGTCTCCAGTTGATGGCGCTTGAGTCGCTCGCAGAGATCAGCTGAGACTCCCGTCCTCCGTAACTTCTTACTGGCCATTGACACAAAATAACGGTTTTAAGAGTGAGATGCGATCGTTATATAATTATAATAAATGACCCCATTCCGTAAGGATTGCACACATGATACAAAGAACTTCAGGATTCAACTTTTCCTTGGGGAAAAAAACGTTATGGGTTTTGAATTCGCGAAACGCGCCCGGAAGCAAACGAAAAAATGTAGTTCACGTGAATTGTGGGTAATGTAGTTTAGAATAATACTAATACTAATAATTAAATGAATACTAATAATACTAATGTAATCCTAAAAAAATGTCAGTGTATATATATATATATATATGCAAAAATAAATACATAAATAAATCATATTTATATAAATGTTTGCATTTAAAGCTTTACTAACTTAATTTTCAAACTATTAAAGAAATAAAGTAAAGTAGGTGTCGGGTGGTTGCATTTCTTTCATTTGTAATATATTACATGTTTTTCTTGGCCACTCTTTAAGAAGAAGAAGTTAGGATATGCCACAAACAGGATATTATGAATGTGTTAGTTGCATTTAAGGGAGTTTGTGGTTAACCCTAGCAAAAACAAATAATATTATTCATATTTACTATATTTAATGTTTGTTTTGAATTGATTAAATATGTTCCTCTGAGTGATCCTCCCAAAGTTATTATGCAATGCCTTTCTGTCAACTCCTGAAATAAATACAATGACAGGTTGTTGTTTTTTTATAATTTCCAGTTTTGAATAATCCAAATAATCTTGGGAATTTTCTTAAGCAGCTTAATTTACACCTGTGTGGAAGAAAATCAAAATATCTGGAAAAAATAAGGCTTTATTACGTAAAAAATAAATAAATAAAAGAACATGAAAAGGTTTAGGTTTTTAAAAGATTATGGGAAAAGTTCAAACGTCCATGTTTTTGCTAAAAAAGATGCAAGGCAATAAAAATAAAAAACAAAAGTAAAAAAAAAAAAACAATTTCTCACAGTATTTTAGCATGATAAATGTGATGGGCCAAAGTCCCCGTCCTCAGAAATAGTTTATGGCTTTTGAAAATAAATATGCTTTTATTAGAGTTCATATTGGGGAGGCCAAATCAGCTGACCAAGTCTCTGAGGACGTATTAGATTTAGAGATCATTGTGATAAAAAAATAGCACCAGAAACATCTAAACATCTAAAAATCAAACAAAACAGCCTCAGATGACCTCTTAAAATAGAAATACATATGTTGTTTGTATATGATGTGAAGGAACTTTCTGACCCGTTACAGTGCCACATTTCTCTAATGGCATCTGACGGCTGGTGTGAAGTTTGACGAAGACCCACGGGAGGCCCATGTATGGACAAAGTATGATGTCTGCCTTTCACTATCTCTGTACCTGATAGAGATAAGCCCCCTGTCTGTTCATGACACTGAGGGTCTGGTTAAAATAGACAGAGAGGCATGACTGCAGATAAATCCAGCCGAAATACATTTCAATATAAAATATAACTGGAAAAAATATAGAATAGAAATATAAAACTACAGTGTTTTCATCAACATGCAAGACTTTTACAAAGCTCTCAACAAAATTAGCCTGAGCAAATGTTTACAGATCTTGAGTTTAACAACATGATCCACCTGTTTCTGTCTGGAGTCAATGGCCCTCGTTGTTCATTATCAGTGGTTCTTTCATTTGTTGATGTACTCTATGTGTTCACTTGTTATTCTAGTTCTGTAAACACTGTAATGGCATACAAGGGTCAACAAGAATAAATGCAAACAGTTTGAAAACTTCATCAGCGGCATTCTGTCCCTTTGTCTCTCACATACACCATTCTCTTGTCCTCTCTCTCGCTTTGTCTTTTATAAGAGGGTCAACAAACAACATGTGTAAAAAAAATAATTATTTCCTCCACTGTATATATATGTATACACACACACACTGTACATACATACAAATATTTTGAAAATATGTACGTGTGTGTATTTAAATTAGTGCTGTTAAATGATTTATTGATTTATCATATCCAATACAAAAGTTTTTGACTGCATATTGTGTATATTTATTAATTATATATTAACACACACTCACAGGTACAGTAAATATTTTGAAAATATTCAAATGTATTTACATGCATATATTTACATTTCTTATATTTTATATCGTATATAAATATAACATATTTTTTTCTGAATATATGCATGTTTGTATTTATAATGGGTAAATATTGTGTTTACTTTTATTTTAAATGCTATTAATTTTGATAAATCTTCATACACCCCTAAATTAATTATTAATGCGATTAAATGGTTTATTAAAAATTCCAAAAACTTAATTAGTGCCATCGAAAGAGAAAAAACTACAGAATTAAACACAGAAATCTGAATGAAAATATTGATTTATGACAAAGAAACAGGGTAAAAAAAAGATATGCAAATATTTAACAAAAAATAATGCATTTAATTAACTGAGGTCTCAAGTCATATTCCCATGAAATCTGAATTTCATAATTGTATGCATCTTTTTCCTTAAAAGGAGGCCAGACAGTCTGCATATGTGCATTGCACCTCTTATAGTAACTAGTTCCATAATTATTTCATTTCCTATAATAAATATTCATCAGGTATGAAGTCATATTACATCATTAGCCTAACGTAGATTTTATATGTAGAATAATTCATTCATATGTAAAATAGTTGCTGCAACATAGTCTCACGAGCAACCTCACTCTTACGATTTCGCACGATTTGTCTAAAACCACGTGATGGGTAGATTTAGGGGCGGGGTTATGTTTAGGTCATTTGTACAAATTCATATGAATTAGCCACCTCGTAAAAAATATGTACGAATTGCCGTGAGATCAGGTTGGTTATTGCCATAAATGTTAAGGTTTCAAGTAACATGCTGTTTAGATACAGTGCCCTCCGCTAATATTGGCGCCCTTGGTAAATCTGAGCAAAAGTGGCTGTGAAAATAAAAATCTGCATTGTTTATCCTTTTGCTCTTTCATTCAAAACATTTACAAAATTCTAACCTATCATTGAAGTAAAACAATTAAAATAGAGAGAAAATCTCATTGTGAAATAAATGTTTTTCTCCAATACTTGTTGGCCACAATTATTGGCACCCCTAGAATTTTTTATGAGTAAAATATCTCTGAAATATATTCCCATTCATATTCACAATTTTGAGCACTCCAGGGTGATTATAAACATGAAAATACCCACCCCTGGCTTCCTGTTTCACAGAAATATATAGGAGGGAAAACAAAGCCCAAAATCCCTTAATCATCAACACAATGAGAAAAACCAAAGAATATATTTCTTACATGCTGGAAAAGATAACTGAGCTTTACAAATTAGTGAAGTGGCTTCAAGAAAGGAGCTGGAGCAGTGAACATTTCCGTTTCAACCATCAGGGAAATAATTAAGAATTTCCAATCAACATAAAATGTTACGGAGCTGCCTGGAAGAGGACGTATGTCTATATAATTCTAATACATGACGGGGAGCAGAGTTTGAGTGGCTAAACACTCTTCAAGAACCACAGCTGGAGAATTGCAGAAAACCTTCAAAAATCCTTTTAAAAAATAGTCAAACAGCCCCTACATCTTCACATGTTGTTTCGGAGGTTTTAAGAAAAATTCCTCGCTCATCCAAAAACAATCTCCAGCATGTTCAGTTGTCAGACAGGACTGGAACTACAAATGGGACTGGCTTCTATTATCAGATGAAAGTAAGAATACGTTTTTAGCAGCAATCACTCGAGATGGGTTTGGTGAACACAGGGATAAAAAGTACTCCATGTGTACAATGAAGTATACTGCTGTGTTTTTGATGTTGTGGGTCTATATTTCAGCTGGAGGTCCTGGACATCTTGTTTAGATGCATGGTGTCATGGATTCTATCGAATACCAGCAGATAAAAATCAATAATTCACTGTTAGAAATCTTATAATGAGCACAAAATGAAGCTTTTGCCATGGCTATCCCAGTCCTCTGACCTGAACCTGAGTGAGGTGAGGAGAACCAACATGGAGCTGGTAATCTAAAGGGTCTGGAGAGATTCTGGATGAAAGAGTGGTCTCTTTTTATCAGGTGTTCACCCAACTCTTCAGGCATTACAGGAGAAAACTCAGAGCTGTTATCTTGGGAAAAGTATTGTGGCCAACATGTATTGAAGAAAAAACATTTATTTCATCATGAGTTTTTCTCCCCATTTTCAATTGTTTTAATTCAATTATAGGTTCGAATTTTGTATTTTCTTTAACGAACGATCAAAAGGATAAACCAAGGGTGGCAATACTAGCGAAGGGCTCTGTGTGAGCCGACATCGATGTTTAATGAAATGAGGGGTGAGCACATTCAGTCGCCCGCTGACGTCATCGAGGGAGGATCCGCGCTGGCAATCTTGAAAGGGAGGATGCGTTCGCGCTTTGGGCATCTCTAAGAACGAGTTCAGATCTGAATAAAAGACAACGTCCTTAAATCAACGGAAATCCCACCTTTGCACTGAACATGGCATCAAAATGTCCCAAATGTGACAAAACTGTTTATTTTGGTAAGTCGTCCATTTTTATCTTCTATTTATTTCGCAATGCCACGATTTAAACAATGCAAACGCCTGTCTGCGCCGTAAATGACATCTTACCTCGTGTATGAATTTACTTTCATTCTCTCATGATAAATTACGTCTGCAAACCACACAGCGTGGGCTCGATGGTAATTACTAATGGCTAATCACCCCTACACGATATTCTAAGTAAATTAATTACGTTTTATGATTAAGATCCACCTGATTGCTGCATTAGAGTGCAGCTGATCAAATTATTTTAGCTGCTGAGTATTTTATTCGCATGGTATTTGAGAGACCTAATATATTGAGCTCGTGCAGTGAAATAAACTCAATGGAAATCGAGGTTGCATAGGTTGCAACCACTGTGTAGACAGAGAGAGAGTTTTCTGATTTAATAATGTCGCATGAAATGCAGCATAAGGATGAATGAAATATATTACACGACATTATTAAAACTCATAATTCCATTGCACTAGACTATCTATGCTATTTGGTTAAAACGAGTGACTGTAAAACATGTCCGGATAATAATTAGGTGTCCATGTGAACATAAAAATTTGCATAAAACCAGCACTAATTGAAATGCAACCACTAACTAGATTGAATAGCAGTAAGTCTGATTTGACCCATTTTATTGCTTCTGAAAACGTTCTCACTCTCTTCTGTCCAGTCTATGCCTTATTTATGGGCCATGATTCAAAAAACATTTGGATTTATAGGAACATGTTAATCCGATATGTATTTGATTTTTTATATCTTATGGTTAAATGTAACCAAACTAAAATTATTTTCAGCTTCAGCTGTCATTGGCATTGGTCCCCACAGTGTAATTAGTCACTGTATTAATTTATTATTTATCATTAACAGCAGTCAGCTAAAATCAATACATTCACTCATTCATTCACCCACTCACTCATTCAGTTATTTAGTCTCTTTCAAGGCATAAAATATACATGCATGATTAGCAGATCAAAATTTGTCTGTGCTAATATCATATGCTGAGCTGACTCCCTCCCACTGAGCACTATAATAATTAAAATGTAAGATCCACTTTGTCTCTGCTGCTACTTGCTCCCTTGAGATTCTCACAGCTGTGACCCGAGAAAGCATTCGTGTTCATTTGAAAACTTTTAAGTATGCTGCCTGGCACACGGCTACTTTTAAACGGCTTTTTGCCCACATAATTGTATAGTTATGCCATAAAAGTGGTGTAGGCATTTCTCTTGAAGTCTGTGTTTAGAGTTAATAGTTCACTCGAAAATGAAAATTTACTCACCCTCACACCTTCCAAAATGTTGATGAATTCCTTTTTCATTGTAATAGATTTTAAGGAATTGTGCATTCCATTACTTGCTCATTAATGGGTCCTCTGAAGTGAATGGATGCTGTGAGAATAAGAGTCTAAACAACTGATAAAAACATCACACTCCAGTCCATCAGTTCTTCATGTGAAGCAGAAACCTCAAATTTATCATTATAATGTTGTTTTGTTCCCCTTCAGTCGAGTTCACTTCGACGTTACATATGGGATCTCGCATGAGAGACCAATCGCCTTTGGAAAAAGGCCAATGAATATTGGCATGCAATAATTACAGCCAGGTGCACCTTATCACGGGATGAGCATAAGAGGGCACGGCTGGATAGCACATGTAGCTTTTCGCATCAGAGCACTCCCCATGCAGTTCATGCTGAGAGTCTACTGGAGAATCGTCGGAGAATCGACAAGAAAGCAGTTCCTTCCCCGAGTTCAAGCTCTCTCGTCCGTTGCAACATCAACTGGGCCGTTGACAGCGGGGGTTCGCTAGTTTGGTAGCCTTTTTAAAGGCTGTGAACAGCCGATCTTTTGCTCACCAACGAGTGGACCTCTTCCTGAGTGCACGCAGTGCCGCGTGAGGTACTCCCTGGGCAACTAGGCTGCACAAAAAGAGCAATTCTATCACAGTTTCATAGGCGTTCTTCGGGATGTCTATGCGACCATGCGTTTCTGGATGCGGAAGTTTCCTTACTTCCTCAGACGGGCATGATTGTTGCCTCACGTGCTTGGGCCAGGAGCACGCAGAGGCGGCACTCGTGGATGAATCATGCGACCACTGCGGGCGCATGACCATCGCTACCTTGAGGTCGCACCTCTTATTCGTGAGACGGCTCCCCGTGGTCCGGTACTACGGCAAGGTGCTTTGGGGACCTTATGATGACTGTGCAGAATGTCTTGCGGGACAGCAACGCCCCGTGGACTTATGCCGTCACCCGTAGTCCCGCCGTGGTGCTTCCAAAGCAGATTGCTCCCTTGGATAATACCGGGCCCAGCATCTCCTTTTGTGCACCCGAGGATGTTGAAATGTCTCCCGCTCCATCAGAGGTGAAGCGCTCGCCGGGGCGGAGGAGAGACCGGCTCTGGTTTCCCCTCCCTCTCAGGCGGACGTTGAACTCTCGGCCATGTTCCTCCGAGCCACCGAGGCGATTGGGTTAGAGGTGCCCTGATCCATTTCGGCTGGATGACTGGTACTTGAGTTCTTGGCCTGCATCCCCGCCACGGCCCCCTTCACTGCCTTTCTTTCGGGAGGTGCACGAGGGTCGTGGCGAGCCCCGTACTCGTCATGCCTGCCCACCGGCTCTTCTCCCCTCTCCACCCTCGATGAGGGGGCAACCAGGGGGTACAAGGTGGTCCCACTGGTTGAGCGTGCCATGGCAGTACATCTGTGCCCACGCGGCGCTGCCTCCTGCCGTGGTCCGCCGCGTCTCCCGTCCAAGGCGTGTAAAGTCTCGTCCGATCTCACGACGCAGACTTTTCATGACGCTGGGCAGGCTGCCACCTCTCTGCACACAATGGCCACACTCCAAGTGTCCCAGGCCAAAGCGCTGAAACATCTGCACGAGGGTGGATCTGACCAGGGCATGATGAAGGAACTCCGTGCCGCATCTGACTTTGCTCTCCGGACAACGAAGGTTGTCGCACGAGCCCTTGGTCAGGTGATGGCCACCGCAGTGGCCCAGGAACGACACCTCTGGCTCAACCTTGCTGAGATGGCCAACGTTGACAAAGCTTGCTTTCTTGACACGCCCATCTCACAGGTTGGCCTCTTCGGGTGACACGGTTGAAGACTTTGCTCAGAAGTTCTCGGCAGTTCAGCAGCAGGTTGAGGCCATCATCCACTTGCTGCAGAGCTGGGAGTACTCAAAGCCCCCGAGCACCCCGCCTCAGCCTGCTTGTCACCGAGAGCATCCCCCCGGGGCACCAAAACCAGTCCCACCTGCTCCGTCCCCCGCTGAAGCACACGATGCTAGGCTGGCTGCACAAAGATGTCGAGCTGGCCGCGGGCACGGGGTATTCTCCTCAGATGCAGACCCGGAGCTCTGGATCGCCAGTGTGGGAACCAGTGGAGAAGGTAAGGGTCGCCAAGAGCGGCCGGACTCGCCCCAGGACGTTCAACCTTCTGGGGCTGGTCCCCTCCCTGGTTCACCACCAGCGAAGGACACAATCGAGCCTGTCCCTCCAGCCGAGATGGGTCTGGGTTTTACAGTCCTTACTTCATCGTGCCCAAGAAAAGCGGTGGGCTGAGACCAATCCTGGACCTCAGGGCCCTGAACCTGTCCCTTCTCAGGTTGCCGTTCAGCATGGTCACGCCGAAGCGCATACTGACATGCATTCAGCCCCAGGATTGGTTCGCAGCCATCGACCTGAAGGACGCATACTTTCATGTCTCGATCTTTCCTCGCCACAGACCCCTTCTGCAGTTTGCGTTCGAGGATCGAGCACATCAGTACAAGGTTCTCCCATTTGGCTAAAATCGCTGTGTGCTTTCACAACAATACACACACCCTCCACCCCCAGGCAGTCCAGCTGATATGGAGCCACTTCGGCGAGGCAGAGATAGACCTCTTTGTCTCCCCCGAGTCTGCCCATTGTCTGCCCTCCCGGTCTTGGTTTTCAGACCTGAAGCTCCTCGCGGAAACTCCTTCTCTCTCAAGGGATGGGCACGGTCTCGCATCCATGACCCGATCTGTAGGAAAAGTTGGAGCTCAGGCTGTCCCCTTCGACTATTAAAGTGTATGTTGCTGCCATCGCAGCATACCATGATGCAGTGGATGGTCAATCCCTAGGTAAACACCAACTCATCGTAAGGTTCCTCAGAGGTGCGCGTCGGGTTAATCCGCCGAGACCGCCCTCTGTACCCTCTTGGGACCTTGCCGTCGCCTTAACCGGCCTGTGGCTTGCTCCATTTAAGCCCTTAGCTTCAGTCGAACTAAAATACCCTCATTAAACCCTCATTAAAGACAGCGCTCCTGATTGCTCTGGCCTCCATCAAGAGGGTCGGAGACCTCCAAGCCTTCTCTGTCGATGAAGAGTTCGGCCCGGCTGACTCTCACATGACACTGAAACCTCGGTCCGGCTATGTGCCAAAGGTTTCTACCACACCCTTCCGAGATCAGGTAGTGAACCTGCAAGCTCTGCCCCAGGAAGAGGCAGACCTGGCCTTGGAGTTGCTGTCTCCTGTCAGCGTTGGTGCACGGTGCCTCTTTGGCAGATATCTGTATCTGCCGGCTGGGCGACACCAAACACCTTTGCCAGGTTCTACGACATCCACAAGGAGGCCGTGTCTTCCTGTGTCTTAAATCAGACGAGCAGGTTGCAGGAAGACCGGCTGGTGTTGGCTTGCGCTGTGCCCTTTGCAGGGGGTTTCCAGATGCCAAGGTGAACCCCCTCCATTCTCCTCCTGCCCCGCAGTCGGATTCAGAGTCAGTCCCGACTGCGCTCCTTCTGGGCTCCTTCACCAGTAGGTTGTGGCCTTAACATCTTTGCTCCACAGTCAGCTCGAAGTCTGTGTTTCCCTTCACTTATATCCATATCTTATCTATATAGTGCGTTCCTTATAAATTTCCATGTAAAATACTTTTTCATGTCTCCGCCCCCCCCAACCCATGCTACAGCTCTAAATTTAAAGATGTCTTAAATGGAAGCTGGCATCCCGACGTGGCCTCAAATGCATTCCACAGGGCGTTGGGAAGGTTACGTGCAGACTCTCCTTTCGACACGCTGCAATACGGCCTGGCCCAGTGTCTCTGCGTAACGCGGCCTCAGGGTCGTGGCCTTTTCCACGGGTCTGTTCCCATATGTAAAGTCGAAGTGAACTCGACTGAAGGGGAATGTCTAAGGTTACAACGGTAACCCACATTCCCTGAAGGAGGGAACGGAGACGTTACATCGCCTTGCCACTACCCTGGGCCGCGCTGGGTCGCCGTCTCTTATGCTCACGCCATGATAAGGTGAACCTGGCTGTGATTATTGCACGCCAATATTCATTGGCCTTTTTCCAAAGACTCGAAGGTGATTGGTCTCTCATGCGAGATCCCATATGTAACATCTCCGTTCCCTCTTTCAGGGAACGTGGGTTACCGTTGTAACCTTAGACGTTTTCTTTCTTTTCTTTTTACTTCAATTTGTTGCTTCTGGTTAAAATACGACTAAAATAAACATTCAGCTTTTCACATCACAAGACATTCATTGATGGACTGTGAATTAGTTGTGGATTATTGTTATGTTTTTTTATTAGCTGTTCTCCCCTAAATCTTTAAAATCTTTAACAAATTTTCATTTATTTAGATTATTAGTATTTCTAAAACCTTTTTCATATTTGTTTCTGAAGTGTTTGCAAACTTTCTGTAAGACTGCAAATTGCCATGTATATCCTCACTATGGAAACAGCTCATTTAATACTCAGGTTAAGAGGGCATCGTGAAAGCATAAAGCAAAACTGCAAATCTAGAGACAAGGACTAATTACTGTCTGTTCGACTCCCGCTCATTTGTCTGCAGCACAAAAAAACATTTAGTTTTTAATCTTGTTAATGTCCTGCTGTGTTTGTGAGCAGAAAGACGATTGAAGACATAAAGTAATATTGCATGCATTTAGCATAGATAATTCATAAATATATATAATCTATAATAAATAAATATATTTCCATTTAGCTAGTTGCCTAGAAACATAACTGCATGGCAATGGGAAGTTGTCAAACCGCTTCATGAAGGCAACAATAACTGGGTAATAGGTTACATTTCAGTTTCTCTGAAAGTCACTAAAAAGTTTGATATATAGTAATGGATAATTGTTTTAAAATATATTTTGTAAATGTTCTACTGTAAATATATATGGTGTATCATTTTATTTATTCAAAGTCATCCCTTCTTTATTAGCCTGTTTATTGCCTTATATGCATCATGTGCTTGCAAAATGAAGAAAATGGATTTGTTACCCTGAGGCAACATCCTGCAATAGAACACACACAAATAAACACACTTCCCTAAACATCCCTGAATGGATTTCACAAAGTTTGACCTGAAATGTTACTGTGCGGTTCTCAGTCTTGACTCGGAGAGACGTCACGCTGCTTAGCGGAGATCGCCTCATGAGGGTGTTCTGTGCTCTCTGAGGCACGTGTCTGGTATATTTTGGCCTCAGTATGACACGGTCAGATTTGATAAGAAACTTTCACTCTATGTTTCTCAGTTATCCACATCTCCCTGACATCCTCTGTGAGACAGTAAACTGACGTACATTAGGCTTCACATTATCTCTCAGTGGACTCAGTAGACACATTAAGACACGCATTGACAAAAGACTAAATGGATAAACACTTTTAGATCAGACACTGTCAAAGAAGAGACTCAAACCACCATTTCATAAAAGCTCTGATCTTTGCCAGGCACCATTACAGTAAAAGCCTCTACTGAGTAATGTCAGATCACTTGTTAGATTAGATAGGTGCTTCAGGGAAGAGTTTTAACACTTTTATTTAAAGAGCCCCTTAAAGCATCGTATTAATGTGCATCTTCCAATGAATGACGACCTGTAAAGGAATTAAATGTCTTTGTGTCTTGTAGCAGAAAAAGTGACATCCCTCGGAAAAGACTGGCACAAATTCTGTCTGAAGTGTGAACGCTGTAACAAGACCCTGAATCCAGGAGGACACGCAGAGGTGAGAAGAAGACTCATTGCTGAAGATAAAGATCCCTTTAAATACATTCAAATGTATCTGGCAAATATTACAAATAAAACCAACTATGTTGATTTAGCAAATTCAGCTTTTTACTGTTCTTTACTTATTAAATTATTCAAATTATTCAAATTAAAATATTAAAAGAAAGCAAAAAGCACATTCACAGTGTTACGTATCCTGCGTGTTTTGTTCTGCCCATATTTGGTGTTCCTGTCCTTGTTATTAAATTATTAGGTAATTAGTCTCCAGTTGTGTTCCCCAGGTGTTTTCAGTTTTCCCATTATGTCCTTGTGTATTTACCCCGTTTGTGCCAGTCTCTCTGGTCGGTCCTTAATGTTATCTTGTATGTCTAACTGTTAGTGTTCTAGCCTGTATTCCTGAGTTTAATTATTAAAAGACAACTGTAACAGAAGAAAAGGAACACGATGGAGTTAGCCACCCACCCACCTCAGGAGGAGCTGGCTCTTGCAGCGCGAGCGTGAGCCGGCTCCTCCCGATAGTCCACCAGACCTGACCGTACAGTGCCTAGGGTCTTACTATTTTATTTGTCATCATAAATAAATCTGTGTTTTTGAAAAAAGGGTTAAGTGAAAGATTCAATGACAAAGGCAGGTTACAATGCTACTATTTCTGCATTTCTGTCTTCTTTATATGGCTAATATAGTATAAAAAGTATGCTAATCCTAAAGGCACATTCACACCAATGACTCAAATTTTAATTTGTCTTTGTTTTCTACGTGATTTGTCTGTTTAGAACAATGCATATAAATGTCAGACGGGATAAATGAACATGCTAAATTGCCTATTTGACAATAGGTGGAACTTATACAGTAGCTAAACAGAAATACAGTTTTACCTGTTCATGGTACATAATCCTGGATGAATCAACTGGTGTGACTGAATTGGAAAAGGTAATGGCTGAATTATTCACTCAAAAAGTCACCTGTTTTTGAATAAATGTAACCTTTAGAAAGGTTCTTTGCAAGGTATAAAATTATATTAGTGAGTGAAATAAAATGTCCAACACACCTAATGATTCAAATCTTGCTATTGCTAGGCTGGTGGTGTTATAGGCTGGGACATTCTCATTGCAACCCGCTCTCATAAAAATACGTACCTCTACACACTTTTTGTGCAGTACCGTTTTTACTTACCTTACTGCATGTTTCACCGCAGTTTCAAAGAGAAATATCCACTGAGTGGCGATAAAAGACAAGTTCAATACAAATGGGACTGGTTAAAATTTTGTAGCCTGAATTTTCTCTAAAGATTATACATTTATATAATATATATATATTATTAAAACAAACAACTCAAAATCACATTAAAAGCCTTAGAGATTCCAAAAAGAGCACTGAAATGTTTACAAGTTCACATTATAATGAAAAGTCACAATTTTAAGTTGTTCTTTTAATGATGCAGATAATTCACAGATTCCAACAAACTGTTATCTGAAGTGCCTTTTTAATGCATCCCAAATATCATATTGATTATATTAAATGTGATGTTACATTTAAATATATATTTTAAATGTTGCCATTACAATTGTGTAAATACAAATATATTTAAATTCATGACTTTTCTATTTTTTTTGCTTGTTTGTTTGTTTTTAGTTTACCATAAATATGTGTCACTTCATTTGGCAGTATTTGGCAACCCTATTTCCATAGTAAGACACTTTTTAAAGGTAACCCAATTCTTTTTCCTAAGGGCCGATACAGTTTGCTCTTTAGATGTCGAGAATATTTCATGCTTTAATCTTTGGACAGCATGAGTGTAAATTTTTGATGACAACAGACAAGGATGACAGGAACTGGATGCCTAATTAATCTCAGTGATGTGCTTTATTCCACTGTTAACAGCATGATGGGAAGCCATACTGCCACAAGCCATGCTATGCTGCCCTCTATGGACCAAAAGGTGCGGTGCATTTAATTAGTTCTTCAGATGCTTCTATACTCATAATTTGTGGGGCTTACAGCAAGTAGGACACTCGTTCCTTTGATGCTACAAATTCTTAATGAAACGGACAGCCAGCACAAGAGCAGTTTTCATTTCTGATCTTCAGATATGGATTTAAGTGCACTCAAAAATGACAATTCTGTCATCATTTACTCAGTCGCGTGTCGTTTCAAACCTGTATGACTTTTGCTTTAGTTGAAAAAATATTTTTTTAAGAATGCTGTTACCAAAAGGTTTTGAGTCCTATATAGTATTGGTTGGCAACATTCTTTAAAATATCTTCTTTTGTGTTCTACACAACAAAGAAACTCATACAGTTTTGAGTGAATGAGTGAATAATGACAGAATTTTTGGGTGCAATATCCTTTTAATATTATGTAAATGTAAAGCCTATGTTAATACTGTAATGTTAAATATAATCAGAAAAGAAGCAACTGTCCGGTCTGTAATATTCCTATAGGTGTGAATATTGGCGGGGCCGGATCATATGTCTATGAGACACCTGTTAACGATGACACTGCCCCTGTTGCTATGGAGACCAAGCCCAAGGCTGAAGAGAAAAAGACTACCAGGGGCCCAGTGAAGGGTGAGTTTAATGCAGAGACACAAGATAATATTTCAGATTTGATAAGCCTCTTAAAAAGTGAAATCTTTAATGATTTTTATAAAATCAGTAAATGTAAGAATTGATTTTATTGTTAGTAACTGTATCTAACTTTACAATGTTTTCTTCGAAAAATCAAGGTAAAATGTATCAAATGTGTAAATATTTTGTACGTGTGTGTATCTGTATAAAAAAAAACACTTTTATATTGAATGCGATTAATCTATGGGTGTGCAATATATATCGTCTGCGACTATATCGTATTTGTTGTTTTGACGACGTGCGATTTGACATTATCGAGTATTTTGCAAATAACATTCAAAACAGCTCTACAGAGCACGCGCATACATTACGCGAAGTCTAGACTCGTGCGCGTGCGCATTTAGAGTGTTTTGGGGGTCTTATGAAATGCCTTTAAATTGATCACAAATTCAAGTCATGGGGGCAGAAAATGTTTATTTGCATACCACATTCTTCAAAAACCACCATGTTTACAATATATATATATATATATATGTAACCGACGTTAACAAAAAGAGGTACGTTTTAGACATTATAGCTCCTGTTTTGGCGCTATTTCGAAAACAAAAATAATTCCAGACAGAGACACTGCGTCATTTTACGTCTCGAAACAACATGACAGTGATTCGTTTCTGAATGAATCAACCGTTTAAATGATTCAGTTCAATCGTGGCGGCTCACATATTTACAGCGACTTACTGCCACCTACTGGTGTTTTTAAATTCACATGCAGAGTATATTTTATTATATAAATAATTTCCAATACCAGTACTCAAAAAACACTTTAAGAAAAAAAAATGGCTTTAAAGAGAATATGCCCATAAGAAAAAATGTAAAATGTATTGCAAAAGATTTATTTATATCAGTGTGAACTAACCCCCACACAGAATATGAAGACCGAAAACATCATAATTTACTCACCCACAAATTATTCAAAATCTGTATGAGTTTCTTTCTTCTGTTCAACACACACACAAAAAAACAATCCGTTAAATAATATTATTTTAGTTATTGGCCACCAGCAACTGTTACTAATAATTTTCACTTTTGGGCAAACTATCCTTTATATGTGGGTCTTTACTACACCTTAGCAGCCGTATAAGCAATGCATTTGCAACACTTGCATTTGCTATTTATACTGTGTTGGTTGTGATAATAAATGCTGTATTATATTTTATGATTATTACATTTATGTTAATGTCATTTAAATGAATGCTATTTTTTGAGAATAACTGTTTACCTAATATTCTCCAGCTGCAAGCTTCAGTTCGTTTTCTGGTCAGCCGAACATCTGTCCAAGGTGCAACAAAACAGTGTACTTCGGTGAGCACTCACATTCAGACAGTAAAGTTCACCAAATGTGGACCTGTGCTGGAACTAGTGTGTTCAGCAGTGCCAGGACATACATTACCATTTCGTGAGGTTGCTGATGCTTACAGAAGGGCCTGTGTTTCCTTCTTTGTGTTTCAGCTGAAAAGGTCAGTTCCCTAGGTAAGGACTGGCACAGACCCTGTCTGCGCTGTGAGAGGTGCAGCAAGACTCTGGCTCCAGGCAGCCATGCAGAGGTGAGGGACAGACAGCATCCAGCTGATCAACTTTCAACTCCGTGTCAAAGACCTGTCAATTGTCATTCGACAAAAATAGCACTAAAACAAATTGAAAGTTACTTATATTTTCTACTGCTATTTTTTATAAATATTTTAATCTTCCCAATTTATATTGTGCAAATTATAAAAATACATTTTGATAGTAAATTTTTTTATTTGAATGTTTCAGTAAAATGTTCTGTCTGACAAATATTGCTTATATTGTGATGTTCACTACATATATGTACATGTTGTGCAATGCATCCAGATATGATTAAATAGTCTCCATGGGTTCTGTTACAGCACGATGGCCAGCCGTACTGCCATAAACCCTGTTATGCTGTCCTCTTTGGGCCAAAAGGTACATTTCCCATTGTCCATTTTCCAATTTCATTCTCTTACATACATATTAAAGGGGTCATGTGATGCTATTTTTTTTTCTTCAGGAGTGAACACTGGAGGTGTTGGCAGTTACATATACGAGGACCCAAACACTGAGAGCCAGTCCTAAGAAAAACAACCACACCAGCAGTATTATTAGCAACCTTAGATTCAAGCCTCTTTGTCTGCTTCCTTTAACTCCACTTCCTCTCTTTCTTGAGTCTGCACTGATCTTGTTCATCTACAGAGTGCCATAATTGTACTAAAACGAGCTAGTATTACTACAGTACTAACAGGAATATGTGTTTAGACTTTTTGCTGTATTTATATATGGTTTATATATTTTTAAGAACGTAGTTAAGATGTTGCTCTTTTGACTGTGACATTGAATTAACACAACAAATTCTGTTTAGAATGAAATGTTTTAACCGTTAGTTCTAACATATGTTTAGTTGTGTAGCACTTTAGCGCTCTTATTTATTATAGGCAAGTTTACTGACACCGTGTTTTCTGAACTTTGCACTTAAGGTCTGTTTATGTATTTAAAAACTTTGTATTTGAAATTAATAAAAAAAAAAATAAAAAAAAAAACCCAATACTGTTGTGTTACATTGTTTAATTTCATTTTTAACTTTTGGGATGATAAGAGGACTACAGTGCCAAAACATTCACCAAATCTATCTATTTAGACTATTAACTTTCAAAAAGAAAAAGAAAAAGAAAGAAAGCAGAAATGACAAATAAACGTGTCCAGTTAAATGGAAGGCAGTGCAGATGCTAATCTAGTCTGGAAGATGTCTGTTAAAGATTGCTTGAACTGGAAAACATCTAAATCTGAAAAACATCTACGATATTGTAACGCCCCCGCACTGTGTTTGTTGAACGGACCAAAAAAATTAGAGTGAGTGGCGTGTTTTTCCCGACCTTTTGTTTTTTGTCAGTTTTTACTTTTACTATTTTTTCCCCTGGTCTTCCCATGAATGTCTCGTTAAGCCCCAACTATCTCCTCCTTATGCTGGAGCAGGGAAAGAGATTGCTCGAAGGCCATACAAGACAATTCTTAGACATTGCCTACAACACCAGCTACCCAGACAGCGCGCTCCCGAGCACAGAGCTCCGCTGTCCGAAGATGGCCCTCGAGCAGACTTTGCTGCATTCGTGGAGTGGACACTGGCGAGGAATGGATCTCCATTCACCGTCTGTCCCGTGCAAGAGCTCGCCAATGCCACTCCAGACCCAGAGCTCAACCCACCATTTCCCCCTACAACGCGGAGCAGATCTCCGAGCCCACCGCTGCTGCCACAACAGAGCCCGGCGTTACCGACGAGTCAGCGCCTATGGAAGCGCCAGACCTGAGGAGCGCGAGAAAGCCTGAAAGTGTGACAACAGACCAGGTGCGAGAGCCGGAGTGCAAGCTCGCCACGGTGGGGAGCGCCAAGGACAGCGAGAGCGCAGAGTGGAGCTCCGCCCACTGCACCATGGCTGAGGATGAGCTGGCAAATCTGGGGAAGTTGGAGGAGGATCGGAGGGTCTGGCATCCTCCAGTTCCTGCTCCTCGGATGCGCCCCCCAGTAACGGCGCCTCGCAGGCATCCTCCAGTTCCTGCTCCTCAAATGCGCCCTCCTGTGCCTGCGCCGTACACTAAGTTTAAAAGCCCATCCAGTCATGCCTATGCTACCGCTGTCTTCTGCCAGCCCTGCTGCTCAGCCTCAGCCCACCATCTGTGTGCTGGTCTCAACCACGGGTCTGCCAGCTGCCATCGGCGTCATGGTTGGATGATCCCTCAGCTCCGCCTCCAGCCTCAGAGTCTCGGACTCCGCCTCATCCCTCCGACCCGTCGGCTCCACCATGCCACCTAGCTCCCTCCTCTCCACCGTGGCCCGTCAGCCCACCAGCTCCGCCAGGCTCCATCCTCCGGCTCTGCCTTGGTCGGTTGTCGACCATCCATCGCCTCTGGACTCCACTCCTCCAGCTGCGCCTCGTCCCTCCGTCCTGCCGGCTCCATCAAGCTCTTCCCTCCCTCCGACTACGCCTCTGTCCACTGTCGCTCTGGCTCCACTGCCGCCTTCCGATCCACGTCTTTGCGTCGTCACCATCTGTTCCGCCTTGGTCCTCTGGATCCTCATTGGCGCCCTCGATCCTTGGCTCTCCGTCTCCGTTCAGTTTATTTCATGTTGTCCATTCATTCATGTTATTCAGCGTCTGTTTGTGTGGATTCCCTGCCTGTCTGTGTCTTTGCTACTTGGATGATTAAACGTATTGGAAATACTGGACCCTGATATCTGCCTCCTTGCTTCGCCACACCCAACCGTGACAGATATCAGTTCTATATGTGTAACCCACTCAAATGATCGAGTTCATGGATTGATGGTAGATTTCTATCAATATTTCTGATCTTTAAGAATAATAATAAAAAAATATATATACATATTTTTTTCTCTTCTTCATGCATAGTAACTTCAGGCATGTAAAACAAATGTATAAGTGTTTTTTTTTGTAAGTTAAGTTAAGGATGATGCTGCGTGCTCGATGAGATCGGAAGGTTCCCTCGCGTTATGGTTGTATTGGATTCGTGCCAGGAGGGAAGAGACGAGTTGAATTTCGCTGCGGATGGATTTCAAAATCAGCAGGCTCGTTCTTAAGGAGGAGCCACCTCTTCATTGTTTGTTTCATCGAGGAATCTGTAGGCATTCATACACTCATACTGACTCAACTGAACCAAACACATTTCAACTTCATTCAGGATACAAATATTTACTTTTTCAGACTGTTTGCATTATTATTTTATTTTATTCTTCTCATCTTCACTTGTAATTTTGATTGACAGCTTACTGTTTACAAGCTGAATTGTAATTTAATGAAGATACATATATAATAGGCTATGTGAAGGTTGAGCTTTCAAGCATACTGCAAATAGTTGCAGTTTAAAGAAAGAAAAAACAAAACTGAATACAAATACTATCCGTTAAACGGATTTCTGTGTATTATTTCTATTAAAATTTCAAATTTTCATTAGACCCCGAACCCGAGACTCCAAATACTAATAGTCCCCAGACCCAGTAGCTATTTTTCCTCTTTTTCATTTTACAAATCCAAGGAACGGGTTACATATGCATTCTAAATCCTTAACATCTGATAGGAAGCGTGCTATAGACGTATTGCAGATGAGTAAACACATTATTAGAACATAGCCTACAAGCTTTCACAGAAAATCCAAGCATCTGTCATAATGATAGCAAAGAATGAATGTTGTTCGCAATTCATTTTTATCCTGTTAGTTAATAATAAATTAAGGTAAACGCTGCAGTAAAAGACATATATTGTTTTGTTTGAACATAGACAGTGAAGCTTATTATAATGCTCTTTATAGCTAATAAACTAGTAGGCTTGAACAGCCTAGCTCAAAAATAGGAATCCATAACAGAGCGGTGCATTTTGGGTAATGTGGTCCGCTGTGCTCACGCGCCCGCTGTCATTCAACACTCAGCATTCCCGCACTGATGTCTGCTGCGGTCATTTTAGCCGCTGTCCTCGGCGGTGGGGTTATTTTTATCGCCCGGAGAATATTCTTCAGGCGGAAAGCGCTGAAACTGCTCAGCTACCCAGCGGGTCTGATGCGGGGAAAGACTGTGATAGTGACCGGCGCGAACAGCGGCATCGGGCGGGCGACGGCCGCGGAGCTGCTGAAGCTGCAGGCCCGTGTGATCATGGCCTGTCGGGACAGGCAGAAGGCTGAGGAGGCGGCCCAGGACATCAAAAATCAAGCCGGTCCGAGTCAGGGAGAGGTCGTGATCAAACACTTGGACCTCGCGTCGCTCCAGTCTGTGCGCAGCTTCTGCGAGGAAGTTATCAGGGTTTGTTTACAACTCTCTCTTCCTCTATTAGTCATTGATAAAAGGTTGCATGTCATTAAATATATTCTACAACACCATGGAGCAGCCTATATGTACATCGTTAAACGTAGAAGTGGCTCAGGCAAAAGCATTGAACAAATGGGCAAAATAGTTCACATAAACCTGGAAAGGTGATAACAGGCTACACGTTGTGTAACTAAAGTCAAGCAAGTGAGCACGTGTGTTTCCTGGTGTAATGAGCTATCCAGTGTCCTGAATATGACATGGAATATGATACATAATTAAACCGTGGGAACTAGCCACAAGTCATGAAAAATGTACTTCTTGCAATGTTCAAAGCAATGGGATTGCATTTTATCATCACATTCTCACATTTATATCCCATCATCATCATGTTAATTATACCATAACAACAATGCATTAACTGTGGGTAGTTTGCTACTGCGATAAACTATACATACATTCGAGTAAATAATAAAAATAGGAGGCTATTGGGCTGATTGTCAGACTTTTTAGCCTTGACAATATTTCATGGGGTTGATTAATTTTTGAAAATACGTTTCTTTGTAGGAACACACATTGTTGTCTTGACAGGCTAGCCATTTAATACATTTTCATTCATTTGTTTTAACATGAAACGGCAAAGATGGAAAAAAATAACATTAGATTACATTACTTTGTTAAACTCTTACTTTGGCCATCAGAAATTGGAATTAATTAATTATAAATTAGACACTAAATATATAGGCCTAGTTTTAAAAATCGTTATCAATGTTAAAGGGTTAGTTCACCCAAAAAAGACAATTCTGTCATTAATTACTCACCCTTGTGTTGTTCCAAACCCGTAAGACCTTCATTCATCTTCGGAACACAAATTAAGATATTTTTGACATTAAAGTTATTAAGGCTTGTGCATACGGTGCATTCAAATGGCAGCAGAGATGCTCACGAGTCTCTGAGCTAGAGTCCAAGTCTAGTTGAAGTCTTTCAGCTAGCGTCCAAGTCAAGTCTCAAGTCTCCGAGCTATAGTCCAAGTCAAGTCTCTTTATTATATTAAGTCTCTGGTTATATTGTCAGACAATGGAGGGTACTTAATAATAACATCTTGTTTATTTAACCTCCCGTAATATTAGGTCGTAGTTAAAGCAAGTAGCAAGCTAGATGACGTAATATGTTCATTTGCATATTCATTACGTCAGTGCGTCATCTTGCGTATCTGTGATCACATAATGTAAATGAATGCACCCAAATTTCAATATAACTGTTTTGACTGATATATTTAATGGTTTCTGTTGTCAGAAAAACGGAATGAATATGAAATAGTGACTCAAATGCACCCTATTATTAGGCCTATTAAACTACCTCTATTTTACAAGATGTTAGTCTGGATTAAAATCCTGATTTATAATCGAGCCGTGGTCTAATAAAATCAAATACACATAAGATATAGATAATGGTTATGCTGTGATTTTGGCTATATTTGCATGTAAAATAGTTAGAAGCAACATAATATCTATTTTAACCGAAAGCTCTGCTCCTCTCAATCTCTTGCTGATCAGAACAGTCGCAGAGAGAGGTTTGTGCGCACGCTGGTCGCTAGATTTGTCGCTAGTTGCTTTTTTGGAAAAATGTCGCCAAGGGGGTCTGAAAAGACGCTAAATTGGCAACACTGTGTGTCTCGAGTCGCACTCCAGTCTGAGTCTCAAACTCGAGTCCCCATCACTGAATGGCGGAAGATGTAAGTCACGGGAGAAGAGTAAAAGATGTTATTTTTGTTTTATTTGCACAAAAAAGTATTCTCGTATCTTTGCAAAAGTGCGGTTTTACCCATGTTTTTGCTATGTTTCTGGATCTGGGATCATTTCAGTTGTATTGCTGTCTATGGAGGGTCATATACATCTTAATTTGTGTTCTGAGGATGAACGGAGATCTTTTGTACGAGTGCAGTTGTACGAATTTGTACAAATTAGCCACCTCATAAAAAATGTATGAATTGCCATGAGACTGGGCTGAATAACCAGACAATATAATTTGTTGGTGTGGAGGCTAATATCGTAATATATATACATATATATATATATATATATATATATATATATAGTTACCTTTCATGGGACCTTTTTCTCAAAAAATATTTTCACGAGGTCTCACTCACAAACATGTGGATTGCTCCACCAGTGGGTTGCAGTGAAATCTGTTGTCATGACTTGACTCATATAAGAGATATTTTTAATAGTTGGCAGTGTGTATAAATGTGTGGATTTCCTTATTTAAAGCAAAATAAATTATTTACAATTACATAAATTTTTCAAACTTTCCAAAGTAATTGATTTATTGAACAATTATAGGTATAGCATATATAACAACAAATGCGTATTTGATAAATTAGATAAACTTATGACAAAACACATCAACATGCTTATGTAATATATAGCATTTTAGTTACTGACATACAGCTATTGTAACAAGCTCCTCATCTGACAACCACCCCATGTAAATTTAATAGACATAAGCCATATATTAAGCTATTTTAGTTACATTCTCTGCAGTCAATATGTAGCTATTTAAAATTCTGTTGGATAGAAAACCACTTTAGATATACCTCAAGTATAGACCATCTTGAGGTTTTCACCATCCACCGTTTTTGCCTTAACCAAGCTAAATGACTATACCACATAATATTTTCAATGTGCCTATAGTTGTTTGTTTTCTTTATTGCATTTTTACACCAAGTGTAATTACATGAAACCTTTGCTAAACTCCTAATTGTGTTACAAATTAGGAGGAGCCGAGAATTGATGTTCTTATCAACAACGCTGGTCTATACCAGTGTCCCTACAGTAGGACAGAAGAGGGCTATGAAATGCAGTTGGGAGTGAACCACCTGGGTCACTTCCTTCTGACAAATCTTCTATTGGACCTCCTAAAGCAATCATCTCCCAGCCGTATCGTTGTGGTCTCCTCCAAACTCTACAAGTATGGCAGCATCAACTTCGAGGACTTGAACAGCGAACAGAATTACAACAAGGCTTTTTGCTACAGCCAGAGCAAGCTAGGCAATCTACTGTTTACTCACATGCTGGCCCGGAAGCTGGATGGTACTGGGGTAACTGTAAATGCCCTCACTCCAGGTATCGTAAGGACCAGATTGGGCCGGCACGTCAACATCCCCCTGCTGATTAAGCCTCTCTTCTTGCTGGTCTCTTGGTTGTTCTTCAAAAGCCCACTGGAGGGTGCTCAGACCCCATTGTACCTAGCGTGCTCGCCTGAAGTTGAGGGTGTGTCTGGAAAATGCTTTGCTAATTGTAAAGAGGAACAACTGCTGTCTAAAGCCACCGATGACCAAACTGCTAAACGGCTCTGGGACCTGAGTGAAAGCATGGTGGGGCTTAGGAGGTGAAGGGAACAAGCAGTGCCACTCTTCATAAATGTGGCAATTGCAAACCTCGAACATGAGTGGATTGAATTTTTGGGGAGTGCTTTTGGCCAAGTTCCTGAGGGACTTACTGGATAAGGGACAGGAAATTAAAATGTCCATCTGTTCCCTGTATCTTTGCTGCAGTGTTTTCAGAGATGGCCTCAGGCTTGTGACTCACTCTTCTCTGTGAATGTGAGCCTGAAAGTATTGAGTCCGACATGTCCTTTGAATACAAATGACAGGAGCAACGTGCCCAAGAAATATATGGCTCAGCGCTAACACGAATACAGAATAACATGTACACCACGGTATACCTTTCGATGCAGATTTAACTGGTGATTTGTGACCAAGTTATTACAATACATCATACATTTTGTTCAGCATAATTTGAGAGACCTGTTCTTCTATGAAGTGAAATAGTCATACTTTAGCCTCCCAGAATATCATCTTCTCATTATGATGTGAAATAAACCTGGCAACTCCCACCCTGTGACTCATTTCGAGATGTATTTGAAAATGTTTGTGACATCCTAGTGTCCAAATGAAATCAAAAAGGAAACGCGTAGGTTGTGGCTCTGCAGATAGTGTGGTGTCACTACTCAAACAAAAAAGTGAATCAGCGTAATGGCTGCATTAATTTCATTACCTCCGCTATATAGCTCTGTGCATTAGCTATTATTAGATACATTTCATTCGCAGTGAAGCTGTGGGGATTTTACTGGCTACTGTCCTTAATCACACGTACAAACCTGAAATGTTCTGAGTGTAAATGCTGCGCTTCTGTTATTCTGTAAAGACTGAATAAAATGAATGCTGGAAAGAAACTCTGTCACTTGTGGAGGAGGACCAAGGTCCTTCTTTTGTATTCTGCCATTCATACACAAGGAAACATTTCATGCAGGAGACAAAACTCCAGATCATAAATTCTTCCCAATACACCTCAGCAGCATGTCTTGCTCTCCAACAGTGAGGGAAACAAAAGGGAGTTAAAGAGACAGGCATGGTGCAACTATTGTGCTTTATTAGATATAGAAAGCAAAACAGAAGAAACAGAGTCATGCATCATTGTGTCAACTGACACAGGATCCCAACTGATTATGAAAGAAGTGAGGGATTGAATCATGAGGTAGAGAGGGCCTGAGGGAGGGGCTTACAGCACTGAGGAATAAAAGAGAAAAAACATTGAAAAGAACAATCACCTCAGAAATTCCATCGGCCAATAAAAACACATCAGTAGTTGAAAAAAATGCCCAGTGCTTTCAAGATATACTTGTTTGATGGTGAAACACATTTGAGTAGTTTCAAATCTATTCGAAATGGAAATAGATTAGAGGTATCACTTTAGTTAAGACTTGATCTTGAAGGGCTGATTTAGGGTAATATGAATCCATGCAGAGTTTATTCTCAAAAATATTTTCACAAGGTCTCACCCACAAGCCTATGGAACGATCTGTCAATGGTTTGTTGTAAAATCTCAAATTGTCATCATGACTTGTTTTGTTGGCGTGTTTAATTGTTTGCTGCGTGTATAATTGTGCTGACTGCCTTATTTATAGCAATATAAATAATTTACAATTATGTAGATTTTTGAATCTCTCCGTAGTGTTACATTTATTAAACAATTATAGATATAGCATACGTAACAATAAATACAGCTATTCATAAATTATATAATCAAATATCTTGTCAAAATTAGCTTTTTTTTACATAGCATGTGCTGTCCATTCAAAACCAAGGTCCATGGTAAAACAAAGTAAATCTTTCGCTCTCTTCTCTTTCTTCAGACAAGTTTAAAAAAAATCATAATGCACCTAATGCACTTAAAATACTTTCTCACAAACCACACAGAACCATTAATAAACTTTCAAAATAGGCTATACAAATAGTGCTGAATGTAAGAGCTTCATATCAACTGTAGAAACATGAGCAATTCCTGTTTGATGTTTAGAAAACACTGTAACAGATACAGAACTAGAGAGAAAAAATTATAAGAGAGCTGATGGACTGAAACTATTCAACAGAAAATCCCATCATGTGTTTGGCTCAAACTGTAGCTTAACATTCAAAACCTACTGACAAAAGACAGTAACCCAGAAACCCTGCTCTTAGTTTAGTAAAGTACTGTAGAGTTGTAAAAGAGAGTAACCAGGAAATCCTACTATTAATTTAGTAGAGTACCACAGAGCTGTAAAAGAGAGTAACCAGGAAACTCTGCTCTTAGTTTAGTAGAGTTCCATAGAGCTGTGCCTTGGTGAGACTGTCCTTACGTGACAGCCCTAGTGTGCCAAATTTTTGGTACGGTTGTTGTGGAGGAGGAGGTGGTGGTGTTGTTCCCTGAGGGGACATGCTGTGCCTCTCGGGTTGGTAATGCTGCAGCTCAGCAGCCATCTCCAGAGATCCATGGTCCAGTGATTCATTTGAACTGTTGGGACTTACGTCAACATACTCTGTTGCCTGGCCCCCAGCTGCCACTCCACCATCCTTTGGGCTATAGAGGCTGTGCTCAGACTCTTGGCTATCCTCCTTGGAGTGGTACAGGTGAGGTTGGCTTTGCTGCTGCCGTAGGCCTGGGCTGCAATCAGGGCTGGGGCTAGAGAAGGGATCTAGTACCCCAGCATGATGGTGGTATACATCAGTACCCTCCTGGAAGCTACTGTAGAGAGGACCAAGGCGAATCTTTGCAGGCCGGACAGAGAAGTGCTGCTCAGAGAAGCTGTAGGGTGAGGCCCGCCCAGGACTGCGGTATGAGTGGGCACTCAGATCTTCCACACTCAGTTGCCGCCACCGACCAATCAACTCTTCTTCTTCTGGAGCAAAAGCACTTCCACGCCGACTGTCACCATAGGTGATACTGGGTGAGGTGGAAGGTGGCAGGGGCTCATAAGGTTCACTGTAACAGGAGGACATTGTTCTGCTGTAGATGGGTGAGCTACCATTCTGATGGTGGCTGGACTCAGGCGGTTGAAAAGTGTGGCCCTTGGAAAAGGCGCTTGGACTCTCCCTCTCCCAGGAAGAGTCGCTCTTGTGCTCATATTCGCCTCCATCCCTCCAGTCCATGTAAAGGGCGTGGTGGTGTGGGGAAGATGCAGCACTGCTCGGAGGATCCTGACCCTTGTCCTCTGACCCTCCTCCACTAAAGCTGGAGTAAGAGCTAGAGCCTCCTCCCAGAGAGGTTGTAAACTTTCGGAAGTGGTCCTGCGAGAAGCCGGGCTGCAGAGACATGGATCCCTCTTCTGGGTTGCTATCAGTGGAGTTCTGGGGTTCATACACTGTCCGCTGTCCATGGACGTCCATGCTGGGTCTGCGCTCTCGTCTCCGTTCGTCAGGGCAATAAAGTGCTGTGTCACTGCTGTACAGGTCTGATTTGTAAGTAGCTCGGAGGCCAAGTCGCTCGGTGCTACCCACAAGGCTTGTGCCCACGAGAAAGCCCTGGCGTTCCGGGGGTTGTGGGCTGGGTGAGCGAGAGGCTTGACTGCTGCAGACCTCGTCCGGTTTCTCTAGGACCTTAGCAATGACAGAGGCAGGCACTGTGTCGGCATATGGGGAGTGGCAGAGAGAAGAACCCTCCATGTGCAAGCTTACACGCTCCTGAAACTCTGCAGGCAACTGAGAGAGAGTAAAACACAGATTTCCATTAGATGGACCCAGTGAACAGTAGCTGAGAGACTTCCACACAAAAAAGGTAGACTCTAATTGAATCCTATCTGGGAGAGGTAAGAAGGAATAGGGGTAAAGTCAGTACCCTTAAGAGGCAGTAAGAAAGATACAAGAAACCAGTGAATGGAATCGAAGCACCCAGTGAACACGAAAGTACATTTGCAAAGCAGACAGCCATAGATATTTTTAAAGGCCAGTATTACGTCTTCTGACAAGTCTGTACTAACGGCCTATGTAAGTACATTGTTTTTAGTATTTAATTCAGCACAAATTGGCCAGAGAGAAGAACCACAGATTTCATTGCCACTGACACTACACGCCGAGTACTAGGCATCAATCCAATTTCACAACTCTTTTTACCTCCCAGTTCTTTCACCATAGCAACAAGAAGAAAGTAAATTGCAGCTAATTAGCTATCAGAACATGGCTAATTATAGAATCATAAAAAGAAGAGCCAAGACAAAGCAAAAATTGTATTTCATCAAAATCAGTAGGGTTGGTCTCGGTTCAACAAATTAAATTTTATATCTAATTCATACAACATCTGTTGACCTTCTGAGTGTTGTTGCTTCTAAGACTTTTTGGGCTGCTTTAAAAAAAAGTATAGCTATTCAAAAACATTTTTTTTCCTCATAACCACATGAGACACCTTGTCCAGCTATTTCCAGCTAGTCTGATGAATGCTTGGTGCCAAATCTTTGCCATTTTCATATAAAACAATATGCAATGCTGATTTCCCTGAACGCATTGTGTAACAGACACTTTGATGTTTCCATACAAAAATATCTGCCAAATATGAACAGGTTTTTACATCAGGCAGAATTCTAACACAAGTCTCAGCTCCAGACATCATGGGACGGGCATAAGGCTTGGGCTTAGAGATTTGAAGAATAAACTGCCAGGTTTATTGTCACACATTAATATTACTTAAACATCCCCCCAGTTTCACCTTGCCAGAAGAGTCACCCATTCTTAATTGAGACAGAACCTTAATATTTATTTAAACAAGAACTTGATTTACTGTGGTTGACCTAAATATTCATATATCCCACTAAATAAAAATAATCCTTATTTATGACTGGAAGATGTTTACAGGTTAAATGATATTGCACTTAAGGGGATAGTTGGGTTTATTTAGATGGAGAAAATATATTGTTTGGATGACATCCAAAAAGGCTTTATAAAGACTTTGAAACCGAAGTTGTCCTATAAATAACTATTATCCAACACACTGAAAGACGACGCTGTACATTTTCTGTTACACTCTTTTATTCGTTGTTGTTAAATATAAATATGCAATTACACTTTAGAATGTTTTTTAATTTTTAGATATTAGCTCAGCTCATACATTGTGCAGGACCAGCTATATTAATCTGTTATTTTATTTTATTATATTATACCTTATTTTTATATGTCATAATGAAATAATGTAAAAATTGTCCATTATAACGGAGACATTTTATTTTTTTAATTACTGCTTTTTTTTGACCATTTAACTGTCAATACATTTATTAATTATAATGAATCTACACATTGGCGAGACAATTAACAAATTGTATCAGGATGGAAAGGTTTTAAAATGACTACCAGTAAACAAGAAATAAACATTTTCATAAAATCTTGGTTAATTAAAAATACTTTGCCTAGAGAAAGGAAATAATGAAGGAACTAACAAGTTTTTTATATCACAAATTACTGCATTACCCATGAACAAAACAATAATGGCAACATCTACTGTGCTCAGCAAGGTTTGGGTACCAACTTACCTCAGATAACTGGGCTCTGTAATGTGACTTATTACACTGCAAGAGCTGTGCAGCCAGGTTACAGTCCTTTCTGTACAAGTCCTATTGAGAGCGGTAGAAAAGGAATATTAGGTAACGAAAAGCAAATACACCATCCTCTAAAAGACCTCCATTAAGACTCAGTGTGTAAAAGAAATCACATTGTCATTATTTCTCTTACATTGTCCTCTCTCAGTTTCTCAATGGTCATCTTAGCTTCCATGAGATGATTGTTAAGGACGATGATTTCTCTGCTAAGAGCCCGTTTTTCATCATCGTGGTGCTGTGACTGGATAAAAGGAGCACATTTTCAGTAAAAAAACCTATGTGGTATGCATTTACAATGATTCAGGGCCTAATAGACCACCAGTATGAATACAAACAATTTCACAAAAGGGAGAAGTCAGTGCACGTGTTAAGTCATTGTAGGACACTCTGGTGGCAGATGGGAATTAATTGGCATACTGAAAGGAACATCAAAAGAAGGCTGATATCAGATAATTTTCTTTTCATACCTGAACCCATAACCTTCAGTGTCATCATTGACGTCTTTATGGGCACAATCTGTTGCTAAAAAAAATATGTTTACTATAACAAGCTTAGAGTAAACCCTGAGGGGTGGATCCTAATACAGACATGTAATGGTCATCCAATGTACTGCAGCAGGCAGGCTAATTATAATTTAATTGTTTCAAACTTCAAATTAACAAACAGGCTGTGATGCAGATTTTGCGGGTATAATAGACTCACTATCACACTGTCATGTGAAGGCGGACAGGCTGTTGTAATGGACTATAATTACCGTCGGGCGCACCAGTGGAAGTGTATTGATATTCAAATAGACTCTTAGTGCATTCAGCGCTATTGTACGTTTAACACATTCCCTAATCTGCCACACCAGAAAACGCGGACAAAAGTGTGGACAGCGAGGTAAACACTTTTATCCGAAAACCCATTTAAACAGGAAAACACTTAAATAGGGAGATGAGAACTCGTAAACATGTATGCGAACAGAAACATTTGCACATTAAAACAAAAAGCAGTGCATGTGTAAACACCTATTGTATAATTAGTGTGTGGCCGATGTGTGCACTCACATTTCGGTGGATTTTATCCTCTAAGTCCTGGTTGATCCTCTGCAGTGCAGAGTAACTGCTCTGTATTCTGTGGGAAACACATGAACAAAACGTCTTTTTTTCAAATCCAGCACACACTGGAAGGTCTTAAACACCTTCCTTATTTCCTAAGACACATCTATTAGAAAATCCCAAATCAGTTGCCACGACTCTCACCACCTATTCATCTTTTACATTATATTATGGTATTTGTTGCGGCAATTCATTACATTTATTTTACAATGGACTGAGGAGCCCAACACATGGCCAAGCTATAACTGTGTAACCTACGCAATTGGCATTGGCCAAGTGAAGCAATCTCTGTGTCCTAATTTGCTTACTATCCATCCACAATAGTAGGCAAGGTAAGAAATTGCAGTATGTTTAAATATTAGGGCAAAGGCACCATTTTAAGTGGAAAAAAAAGGAAATTGAGGGCAGCTGTCACAAAGTATATGATGTGATATTCTGTATAATTTAGCCTTTCGAACTAAACAGTATTCATTGCCATGAATGGTTGCTGTAAAGGCGTATTGCAGATATGCTGTGTGTGTGGTTGTTTGTTTGTTTTTTTCCTTGGAAAATTGTTCACTTTAGTCAATACGGCATCTCAAATGTTTCACTGACACCTTTACTGACACCTAGTGGTGTGGAAGCAGCAAATCCAAATGTTTTCGTTTACTGATGAAAATTACACACTTTATGCGCACTTGCAGATTTATAATGGCTGTTAAATTCCTATTATTTTCCTATTCCTATTACTTTAGCAGTTGTAATTTTATGTGTGATGAAAAAAATGGAAGCGTAGGCATTAGAGCTTGAGGTAAGGAGTGTTTTAGCATTTTGTCGCATTGATTTCAAGTCACATTTTTATTGTTTGGTAAGTACACGACCCATTAGAAATTTTAGGTTCCCACAACGTGCTCACTGGTGTCAAGGATGTTGCCTAGTAACGTCCTCAGAACGTTTTGCGACGGTCACGATGTTGAGTTCTTTAAAGGGTTGGTGGACGTTATTTGAAGGACATTTACACAACATTCAGGACGTTCTCTGGACCTTTAGGAAACCATGGGTTTTTTTTTTGGAAATTTTACATTTTTAAAACATCCTTGGAACGTCTTGCTGGTGTCAAGGACGTTGCCTAGTAACATCAGTATGATGACACGGTCACAATGTTCTTTAAAGAGTTGGAGGATGTTTTTGGGAGGACCTTCACAGAACATTCATGATGTTCTGGGACCTTTAAAGGGAGCATGACTATAGGATGTTCCCTATTGGTGCCTTAACACATATTCAAACATGAGATACCAAGCAAGAAAAAAATTTATTCATTTATTTTGTGAACAAAAACAAATCATAAACAAATATGAAATGTGGTCATGTATAGAAAGGGTGGTATGGGGGGGAGCTCAGACAATTTAATTTAGTTCAAATTGGCTTTATTGCCATGACAGTTTTCAAAATAAAGAAAACAGTTTCAAGAACATAATGATTTATATTAATTATATATTCTGTGTATGTGTGTGTGCATTTTTCAATCACTGTCTCCATCTCCAAGAGGTGGCAAGTTGTTCTTCCGGCTGCCTGAAAAAAAAGCAAATAACAATATTTAGCAATAACTTCAATTACTTTTTATTTGCTTTTGCTTCTACTGAGGTGCACAACTATAGAGGACCAAATCTGCAAACACACTCTTTCCAAAAGTAACTATATGATTTTGAGATTCATCTTTTCACACTGAGGACAATTGAGGGACTCATACACAACTATTGCAAGAACGTGAAAACATTTTCTGATGCTTAAGTTAGAAACACAAAGCATTAAGAGCCAGGGGTGGAAACTTTTTGAAACGGATGATTAGAATGAATTGTACTTTTTTTGTTTTTTTTCTTTTGGGAAACATGATTATTTATGTAGCTACTGAAATGCAGTAAAAAAAAAAAAAAATTACACATGACCATCCAATTTAAAAGAGTACACCCTCTGCATTGTGTGGCCTTCTCTAGCATCTGTAAATAGTTTAACCTTTTATAATAGTTTGACCTTTTATAATAGTATGATTCCTTCTGTTGTCTTCGGTGTGAAAAGATGCAAAAATCAAAATGTGAAGAACAGTCGGCAGTTGAACTTCTCAGAACTAACTGAGAACTCATAAACAACTATTACAAAACATAAAAACAGTCTTGGGTCACTAGGAAACAACAAACAGCATTTAGATTGAAGGGTATGAATACTTTTGAAAGGGGTCCTTTTTATAAATTCAGTTGTGCTATGTAAACTTAGGAGCACAGCTCTGTGTGTGTGTACATGTGTACATCACCCTGCCTGTCTGGAATGAAACGACCAAAAGAAAGAACAAACTGAGACAGACTAAATTCAGAAGAACTCTGGCAATTCTTAGATGCTTAGAGACCTACCTACAAAGCTACAATATTGTTAAATGTTTTATGCAGTTGTTCATGCTTCAGTTTAACACAATTGGACAGAAAAATGTTCTGCTATAAAATATTTTTGTATATCCTAATAAAGGTGAAAATAAATCATCATCTTGTTAAAACTATAAACTTACAAGTCAAAAGTTTTTGATTAATATTAATAATATTAACATGATAGTATTATTAGGCCTATAATATATATGATAGTATTATGATTAGTAATATTACCATTAGATCCTTCCGAAATCATTCTAATATGCTGATTGCTGTTCAAGAAACATATATTATTATTGTTATTATCAATTTAAAACTTTTTTTTCAGGATCCTGTGATGAATAAAATGTTCCAGAGATGAGCCTTTTGTATCCATTCTACTATTCTAAAGCTTGGAGTCAGTATATTTGTTTTTGGAAAAAAATGATACAAAATTTAGACAATGCTTCAAAATGATCAAAAGTGACGATAAAGAAATTTACAATGTTACAAAAGATATACATTTCAGATAAATGCTGTTCTTCTGAACATTCTATTTCATCAAAAGTAAAACAAATGGAATAAAAATCTACTTTACAAATGAGAATATTAGAATGATTTCTGAAGGATCGTGTAACTTTAGTAATAATGCTACAAAAAATAGCTTTGAAATCAAAGGAAGAAATTACATTTTACAGTATATTCAAATAGTAAACTTATTATAAATAGTTAAAATATTTCAACACGTTACTTATTTTGCTCTACTTTGGATCAGAGAAATGCAGTCCTTGAGAAGAAAATATTACTGTCCAAAACTTTTAACTGGAAATGTACTGTACCACATGATAACATGACATTGGTCCCTTTTTTGACCTGTCAGAAATATGTTGCTGCAAATTTGAAAACCGATTTTGCAAGATGAGCCTACCTTTTGAGATGACATCATGAGAGCCTGTATGAAGAGGGCAGCGTACACCTGGAAAGCACAGAAAAGGGCACAGTATGAAAACAGTGCATTCACTGCAGCGTGTTCGGTGCTAATAAAAGAAAAGGCAAAATGGCTGCAAAAAGAAAAGACAACTGTAAAAAGCTAATTAGTATATTATATTATAAATCCAAAAATACCCATTAAATAAGGAATATAAAAGCATATGGCAGAAATATGCAAGGAAATTACTACAACGTAGCACAAAAGTAAATAAATAAATCCCATTCCTATGTTTAAACCTAAACACAGCCATTTAACGTCATTCTCTCCGAAGCACGACGGTACAATCCTAATAATTTATTACCAAAAGTAGTCGAAATGATAAAGCGTTGCATCAGCAGGTGAAATACAATAGTTTTGGGTGAGGTACAGAGCAGAATTTAAACTGACATACTATCCGGATTATCCCCCCGATCAGAAACACGTCATTCAAAAGCACAGACCTCACTAGAAACCGTGGCTTGTTAGATCCTATTGTGGTTCAATTGTGTTGAGCCTTCTTTACCAGATATTTCTTATTTTCAGTCACAACATGTTGGAGATACATAAATAAATTAGCAGACATAACGTTACTCACCGTATAAGAATCTTGTTGGCTGTCTGTTGGTGAAGAAAAAGAAAAAAAAAAAACTCAGTCTGGTTTGACAGATGCTGGGATGGATAGGTGATCTTCCCTTCTGCTCCCGCTATTGGAGTGTATGCAGTCCAGGACCATTGTGACTTGTTTGAATACAGGCAAATACAATACAGGCAAATGACAGATAGTATATATATATATATATATATATATATATATATGAGACATATATATGATATATATAACGTTCTGTTCACATTCCAAATGTCCTATTTGTAGCATTGCTTTAATGTGACCATAGAATAACCAATGTAGAACATCCTCCTAAAGTCATATATGGAATTATATAATATGACTAAAATAGGACCATGTAAGAACGATCTGTTAACGTCCCGTCTTCTCTGTAATGTTATTGTGTGACCAGAAAATAACCAAAATGGAACGTCCTCCTAAAGTCATACTTGGAACGTCGTGGCTAAATATATTACTAAAAGAGGATGTGAGAATGTTTTATTAACATCCCAAATGTCCTCTTTGTACAACACGGTCTCACTCCAACCTGTCACATTTTGACGCTTGGTCAAAACCCTTTTGCGTCGTTTTTTAAAGCTCAGGGTACCCCTTTTTAGTCACTTTTCAATGTGAAGGGTCCTCCATTGTTTTAAATAGGAAACCCTTAGTGTCAATATGTCGACACAGTATTTGTTTTTATTTTATCGTCATAATTAAAAGATATATTGGGTAAAAACAATGGCATTATTGCATATATGTAGGGGTGTGATTTTTCAATGAAAGCGGTCAAAAATGTTTTATTTAAATGATATTATTTACACATTTATGAGCACGTAACCAAACCTCTGCCCCTAAACCTACCATCTGTAAATAAAACACAAGATATAGCAAGCAGATACAACCACTATCATAATTTATTTGAAAGATATTAATATTCCAACTCTTTTGAGGCAAAACGATTGATTTGTGAGAGGAATAGACGTGGTCACTGTCACCGTGTACTTCCTGTGCGCTGCTGCAGTCTGTGAGCGGTTTAAAAAAATGCTACAAGAATCCTTACGTCAACGTTGGTTGGGAAATGCCACTGGCTCTTGTGTATCTCGTGACCGATTGTGTCTAGTATGGGACGCGAGTATGTTTTCCGAATGGGATGACAGCGCATTAAAGCTGGGTAGGAGTGGGGATTGGTGCTCCAATGAAAGTAAAAAACTATATAATCAATTTATATATGCATGCAAACCATTACATTAAGCAAAGCAACTGAAACCAATGGAAGACCCTTTACATCGAAAAGCGACTAAAAATGGGTACCTTGAGCTTCAAAAAGTGACACAAAATCAAAATCAGAGTCAAAATCTGACGAGTTGAAGTGAGACTGTGTTGCTTTGTAACATTATTGTGTGACCATAAAATAACCAAAATGGGATGTCCCCCTAAAGTTTTATATTCGACATTGAGCACCAGCACGTTCATAACCAAAAGAGGACGTTTAGGAACGTCCCTTATGTTCTGTAAAGGTTTGGGACTTTCGTCATCTTTAGAGAACGTTGCGCAAGGTTCCAGGAACGTCCCTTCCTACATGGGATTGTAGCAGCAAGCGCACTGTGTGATGATGATTTGGTCGCGAGCGTTTAGGAGCCACGATCACAGAAATCGCAGGTGCTCCTGTGTCGTATAGTGAGAGAGGTTCAAAGATGGTCGTGTGTTTGCTGCTACAATCCACGTTTACTGACCCACCAATAAATGTGACTTGACATCACAGATGATGGTGCTGCATTAAGCAGTGCATAAAAAGAGTTTCTATTGATCATGAAAAAGTTTCTGAAATGTCTCTGTATTTGCCAAACATTTAATCTGTGATTATGCAAACATTGGACAAGCATTACTACTTTACTACTCAATTCTGGTGTCCTGACAGGGCTTACTGAGCATGCATGCATCAATTTTGTTTTATTTTTCTCATGGTGAACAACTATATTTAATGTATTGACATTACTGTAAGAGATACATTTGTGGGGTAGGTGTAGATATTAATAAAACACAATTCTATTAATAAAAAAATATTTATTTGGGGGTTTAAAGAGAGGTAGCAAAATCTGACAGGGTAGCACAAATTGACAGAATACCGCCTCTGACTGTAGGCAGCAATTCTTGCCAATCGTTCTGTGCAGAGCTGCATGAAGTTGAACACATCTATTCTCACTCCCAACTCATCAAATATTGACGCTTGGTCAGGTCCCTTTAGCATCATTTTTTGATGCACATGGTTTTTAAACAATTTTTTTTTCTCGACATGAAGGGTTCCACCGTCCTTGGCATTAATATACAGATGTAAAAGATATTGGAAATTAAATTAAATGTTATGATTAAATTTAATTTATATATTGATTAAGATTATTGCTATTATTGCATATCTGTTGCAACAGTCACAAACAGTTTTATTTACATTATACTACTTACACCCTTTTGAGCACTTGACCCAACCCTTGTCCCTACACCTGCCATGTCTATATAAAATCACATTATAACAGGCAGATACAACTATTTAAAAAATGTAAAATAATTATTAATATCTCAAACATGGATTGTGGAAGTGGGGGGCCACCGGGCCTTCACTTGGGTGGGTTAACACTTCACTTGTGGTCTAGTACAAAAATAGGTTATATTTTATACTGCATTTTATACTATAAAAAATGTAGTTTATACTGCAGATATAGACTAAGTCAAAATAAGGTGGGGGTGCAAATACTTTTTACACTAATGTATTAACCTTAAGTTTGAGTCATTTGTATGGGTATGAATTTGGATAGATGATGTTAGCTAAGGATACACAATACTATCGAAGCGATACCAGAATCAGCCGATAGTGGCTTAAAATGGAGATATAAGCATGGGCCCAGAACTAAAAATTATAATGTTGGGTAGTTGATCTTTTTCAAGTGACACTTCAAATAAAGATTTTATTATGTTACATTGTGCCAGTAGGTGGTGACCAGTGACAGTTAAAATGTATTTGATGTCTGAATCATTCATTCAAGAGATTTGTTCAAAAACTGTGGATGAAAAACGTCTTCATTCTTTTATGTTATTCTTTTGTAGTATGTGGTTCTTTGTCTACCGCAACACAGAACCGTGTACACTGTTTGAAATTTATTGTTAAATAAATGTTATTTTTATTCTGTTCACATACAAAAAGTATTTCCGTGGCTTCATAATGTTATAGTTGAACCATTAATGAACTATTCTGACTATGTTTTACTTTTCTGGACCTTGACAGTGGACCAGACCTCATTACTTGGCAGTCAATGGGACAGTCACAAGCCTCACAGTTTTCATCCAAAACATCTTACATTTTGTACAGAGGATGAGCGAAGCTTTTATCAGTTTGTAACAACATGGGAGTAAGTGATTCATTTTCATTTTGGGAATGGAGAAACCCTTTAAGGCAAAGGGGTACCTTGAGCATCAAAAAGCAATGCCAAGGGGGTCCTTTGATTGTCAAAACGTGAGACCAAGCATCAATATGTGATGAGTTGAGAACAAGTTGGATCTTGACATGGCAACCCCCAAGTCCATGTAAAATTAAAAGTTTTTATCAAGTTTCTGGTATTATATTTGTCAAAAGAACTTTTTGTTTCTTAGTAGTCAAACTTTTATAATGAAGAAAACAAAATACTAAGTGGAACTTTATAATACACTCAAAACACTGAAAAATAGTTTCTATTGGTTTAAAGTCAGGGATTTGACTAGGGCAATCCATAACCTTAATTTTGTTTGTTTTTAGCCATTCAGATATGGACCTGTTTACGCGTTGGTGTTGGATTCAGTGTGAATCATGCCCCGCTGCCTCACCCAATTATGCTTTATATTCAGCTCACATGCAGACAGTCTGACATTTTCTTTAGGAGTTGTCTAATATATAGGAGAAATTATACTTCAGTGGTGTGTTTCCTGAACAACAGTGTAATTCTCTTTATCACCGTAGTATGATTCATTGTTGCAGAGACAAGCTTGTGACTACCTAGTCACTATTCTTTCCTGAAAATGGGAACTTTGTCACATGCAACATTCGAACCACATTTGTTAGAATTGTCATTAGGGATATTAAGTAAATTAATGTGAGATCATTGCTGTAAATAATGAACTTGGGATATGAGGACTGCTTCACTGTTTTTGTTCTCCTTTACAGAGCTGTATTTTGACCCTTACATCCTCCAGGTTCACCTGCAGTACTACAGAGCAAATGCATGTGCATATTTGAGGAATTATGTTTTAATTCTGTTGACAAAGTAGACCTAAACAAATTTGTAAATGTTCTGTATAAAATGAGCTATAACTCCAACCACACAATTTTGCAGTGCTGTTTGCTAATATCTGTTGGAGCTATAGATTTAGAAAACATTGTTGTTGGTTAATGACGCTTTTGGGAAACACCCCAAATACTGCAAAACTGTAAAACAAGTATAAAAAGAAATCCCTGTACAATAAGTGCTGCCATCAAGTTTACTTATTTCTTTACAAGAATGTTTGCAATTATTGTCTATTATATAGAAGGGAAGCAGGTATATTTGGACACTTTGTGTGTAATTAGTGTTTTGACTAATATAAACCCATACTCAGAGAGAAACATAGAATAAAAGTCAAAATAAGGTGGGGGTGCAAATACTTTTTACACTAATGTATTAACCTTAAGTTTGAGTCATTTGTATGGGTATGAATTTGGATAGATGATGTTAGCTAAGGATACACAATACTATCGAAGCGATACCAGAATCAGCCGATAGTGGCTTAAAATGGAGATATAAGCATGGGCCCAGAACTAAAAATTATGACAATATAAGCCTTGCTGATAAAATAAGTGAATGTTTTTGTAAACTAACATAATTTCGAGAGGATTGCTGAACGAGTAATCATACACAGCTGTAAGC
>JAUYWG010000057.1:4674739-4691969 GCA_034779775.1 Enteromius afrohamiltoni | reverse complement strand
ATCCTCTCTCATTGCATTTTTTGGGCGCTCAAATTTGGCTGCTGTCCTTTCAAGCTTTTTTGGGGGGCAGACGGTGAGCGGGCCGAGCGCCGGGCTCTCGCCCGCGCTGGGGTTCTGTCCGTTGGGGTTCGGGGTTCGCCGCTCTCCCGGCTCGCTCCCCGGACGGCTCGCCAAGTTTGCTTATTAATCATTATGAGGAAAGCGTGAACTCTTGAAATAACACTAAAATAAAGATTGTTAGAATTTTTACAGCTTGTTTGTTTGAGACCATCTCCAAATGTTAAATCTTCCAATAAAAAGTGAAGGTCATCACTGAATTTGTCAAAAAAAAAGCAAATGTTTTCAAACAAATAGAAATGTATTGGTAATTGCATTGGAAATTGGCCAAAGTGAGGTGAAAAATATCAGCATACCGGCAAAAATCTGGTATCGCGCATCCCTTATGTCTTTTGCAACAACAGCAGGTACATACTTAAAGAGCATAAGTAGGCAAATTAAGAGCCAAGTTGATTGTCCTCTCTGAAAAAATTGTTAAGTTACCATAAGTGAATAGAAAGCCCCACTGTATTAAGGCCAGATGCTATTGTGTACGCTCTTCTTACCGGCGTAATTTGTCAGTGAACTTGTCGAGCTCCTCCTGGGCTCGGCGCAGCTCGGTCTCCAGGTACTGCCTGGTGGAATCAAACTCACGCTCTAAAAGCTCCAGCTTATGAGTGGTGTAGGAGAGACGTTTGCGCAGGTCTTCCTTCTGTTCCTGCAGAGAGCTGTATACATATGTGCATGGGATTACATTTGGTTCGTATTACAAAAAACTGACAAAACAGTCAGTTCTGCATGGATCAGGCAGACATTCAGATCAATAAAGGGAAAGCAAAATCAAAACAACTATTTTGTATAAATAACACCTCAGTTTGGACCAGATTTACGAATGTATTTTGCTTCATTGTAGCTGACATGATCAATAACTGTCAAACAACCCACTGATCACATTTACTGCAACCCAAACACACTCGCATAAAGAGTGCCTTGGTAAATCAGGTTTACTGACCTTTTTAATGCCCAACACTCATTTTTCCCATTTCCCACATTGATCTTTAGTCACATGACCATGCCATGTACAGATGGTCTATGTATAGCTCCAACACACAAGCGGGGATGGGGTGGGAGAAACAAATGGAACCAAACACAGCTTTTTACGATACACTAGAGAACCGCTGAAGGTCCTAATGGTTTAGTATTGATGGACAGATGTGTGGTGAACGCTTTCTGGCTGTTGATTGAGCCGACGGCTTTCAGCATGGCACAGACCTTGCTGGATCAGACGGCCAGACATCACGTGTCTAAAGCAGTGAGGATGTAACACGTCTGAGCGATAAATGTACTGGCAATCGATGCACACGTGTATGTGAAAGCGAGCACATACACAGTTTCTCAGCAGAATACAGCAGAGCACACAACACACATGATCACATACTGTTATCTCTGCTGGTGAAATGAAATCTGGATTCCCCTAACAAAATGTAGTATGGTGACACCATAGTGCATACTAATTCAAATATCATTGTATTCGTAGTACTGATACTATACCATATGTTCCAAATTAAGGTAACGGGAAGTTAGCTGTGAAAATATATATATGTAAATTTATATATATGTATATATGTGATATAATTTATATATATATATATATATATACACATGGAACAGGACTAAAATTATTGCATATAAGACTGCATTTTGAACATTGAAAATAATTTGCAAGTTAATTAGTTAATCGAAAATGAATCAAATTAAATAGTAAAAACTAGGGCTATCCAGTTAAAAAAATAACACAAATTTCTGTAAATAATTGTGAATAATTTCTCAGAACACATCACCATATATTCATGTATTTTATACAGCATTGGAAGACCAATTGTCAATATTTTTCTCCAGTCTTTTTTTTTTTTTTTTACAAGAACACAGTTCAACCTTCCAGCTATTATCTATCTTCATTATATAATTTATATCCCTTCTTCTAATATTTTTATTATTATTATTATTATTATTATTATATTCCAGTGTGTACTATTAATTTATCATTACAATTCCTGAAAAATATGAGACAATTAGCCTGCTCTCTTCTACATAATAAGTTTGCCATATTAAGGAGAGTTGATGGTCACAATGGTCATAGTCTATATATGACAAAGCGTGATTTGTTCAAAGTGTTAATTTGTATACTGCTTTTGTAATTTCTTCAACAGCCCTATTTATCAAAACAGTACTACATCCATAGTCACAAGTGAATTGGAGAGCAGATGATTATGGTCCGGTCCGTAAGTACAATAGCGCATTCATTAGTCAACACTTGTAACAACAGCACAAACGATGGTCAATCTGTCACAGTTCAGCACTCAACGGGGATCCACATGGTTGATGGGATGACTGTGATGAGCGAACAACAGGGTTGATAGAGCATCTTACCTCTTTTTCTGATGTTTACAACCATTTCGAGAGGTTTTAAGGGCTGTTTTCCCAATATATATCTTTTTCATGGTTTTTCGCAGTAGGCCACCTCTCATGAAGGTGTGTGTATAAATTCTCCGCCCTCTAACAGGGATTCCACTTATTCCTGCTTGAGTCTGAGGTTACGTTTCCCATGCAGCCCTGACAGACCGCTGGAGATCCTGCCAACAGAGCAAAGAGAGCGGCGGGTGGCGCTTGCAATCATATTACATAATAATAGCGACAGCAATTAAGAAAGTGTCATCAAACATGCGATTCATCTCGATGCTTCGTGCATGAAACTGTCACGGCAAGAATGAGTGTGCTGCGACAGGCCTAATTAACCTCTTTAGACCGATGCCTCTGTGCTGATGTTTCGGTTTGACTGGAGGTCCCTCGCATGAGAGCAGTCGTGAGCGCCAAGATGAATTAAGGTAGGAACGCGATGAGGCAGCTTGCGACTTCATCAAAAGAATTCACATGCAGAACCTTATCTCTGCGTAGATGCACCTAGTTAATCTATAGAGTGCTGCAGTTTATACCACACATTTACGGTAACTTCTCTACTAATAGGCTTCGAAACTAAGCCGAAGCTCTGTAAAAGTTTGAAAGGAGGTGCTGAAATTTTAGAAAATGATACATTTTATACTAGCCACTAGTATAAATTTAGCAAAACTTGTTACCAAGATTTGTAACATGCTGTATTTGTTGTTGTCTTGAAAAAAAGTATTTAATGCTGAGCAAGTATATATTTATTTAAAGAAAAATATACCTTTGAAATGAAGACTGGAGTATTGATGCTGTAAATTCAGTTTTACATTAAAGGGATAATTACCTTTTAATATATATATTAAAATATAAAACTGATTTTAAACTCTAATGGTGCTGCACAATTTTACTGTATTGTACTGTATTTCAAAGATGAGAACATTGAATGAGAGATTATGTATTAAATCTTGTTTGTCAATAATAATAGGGGAAATACAAAATGTGAGGGACAGGAACATTTTTTAACAGAGCATTTAACAGAACTTTAACATTTTAACAGAAATGTGAAGGTCAATGCATTGTTGTATCATTCTGATCATTTTCATTTTAAAGGCTCCACTACTCTAAGAGTGATGTTGCAAAAAATGAATAAATAAATTAAATAAAATAATAATAATAATAATAATAATAATAATAACAATGAGAATTATCATTTTGGCATTCCAAACACTTTACAACAAGGTTACAGTAAATATTAACATACTGTAATGCCCTGGACTGTTTTGTTTTTGTTATTGTTCCCCATGTGCTCTGTCTGACCTAGTTTCTATTAATTGTCTATTGCGTTCAGGTGTGTCTTACTCCTTTGTCATAATTGCCTTGCCTATTTAAGTTCTATTCAGTTTTGTCCGGTATTAAGGTTTTGTTCACATGGTTTACCCTCTCTGTCTATTTCCCTGCCGTTTGGATTATTAAAATAATTATTATTGCACTCCTGAGTCTACCTCCGTGCTTCCCCACACAAATCATGACAAAATAACTGACCAAATAACAACAGTGAGCGGCCTAGCCTACCCCAGATGGAGAGGCAGAGCCCGGCGACCGACGAGCCATCACCAGCTGAGCTGAGGATCGCCTGAGCCTATGACGGCAGACCAGGTGCGAGAGCCGGTAAGTGAGCTCGCCACGGACAGCAAGAGCGCGGAGGGATGCTCCGCCCACTGCACCATGGATGAGGGTGAGCTACTAGATCTGGGGCATTCAGCCAAGGACATTGTTGACTGGGAAACTCCAGTACCTGCGCCTAGAACTGAATACAAAAACCCGCCCTCCTACCCAGTCCTGCCCTCTCCACTGCTGTCACCTGCCAGCACCGTTGCTTACCCTCAGCCTACCATCTGTGTGCTGGACCATGGTTCTGCCAGTTGTCATCGGCATCGTGCCTGGATCCCTCATCTCCACCTTCAGCCTCAGAGTCCCGGACTCGGCCTTGGCCCTCCGACATGTCATCTCCACCATGGACCTTAGCTCACTCCTCTCCACCGTAGCCCATCATTCCACCAGCTCTGCCAGGCTCCATCGTCCTTCCAGCTCCGCTTTGGTCTGTCCGCCGCCTCTGGACTCCACTCCTCCGGCTGCGATTAGTCCATCCGGCTCTTTCAGGCTCCTCCCTCCCTCCAGCTCCGCCTCAGTCCTCTGTCGCTCTGGCTTCACTGCGGCCTTCTGGATCCCCATCTCCGTGTTTTGTCACCGACGCCATCTGCTCCACCTTGGTCGTCCTGCGTCGGCCTGGATCATCGGCTCTCAATCTCCACATCAGTGGCTTCTCCCTCCGTCAGCTCCTTTGTGGGACAACATCATGGTTGTGCTCTGGGTCCCGCCGGTTTCCTCCTGCTCCAGATCCCTTATTTTTCCTCCCTGGTTCCTCCCTTCGTCCTCACCACCATGAATTCCGCTAGTCGTCCTCCTCCTGGGCACCAAACCACCTCCTGAACCTCCTCCAGACTTTCCCTCACACTCTTTTGTTTGTCGGGGGTGAACTGTAACACCCTGGACTGTTTTGTTGTTATTATTGTTCCCAATGTGCTCCGTCTTACCTAGTTTCTGTTAATTGTCTATTGCGTTCTGCTGTTTCTTACTTGTTTGTCATAATTGCCTTGCCTATTTATTTTTTATACAGTTTTGTCTCCTTGTCCGGTATTAAGGTTTTGCTCACATGGTTTACCCTGTCTGTCTGTTTCCCTGCCATTTGGATCCCTCCTGAGTCTACCTCCGTGCTTCCCCACACGAATCATGACACATGCATTATATTCTAAAATAGGTATCATTAATTATTTCATGTTTTCACATATTTATTAATTGATTAACAGTCATTTTTAAATATACAAGAATGTCATGTGATGTGCGACGAGATAAAATCAGACATTTGCTGAAATTTAAACAATCAGAATGTATGTTAGTATCATATTATTGTATATTTTACCTACACTTTTTTACTTGTTTTTATTTTCATTTTAACATTATTAGTTTAAATGTCTAGGTTTTTATGAAGTTTAAATTAATTGTCTTAACAAATAGTTGAACAAAATATATACTTTATAATCTTCATTTAAAGTGTCACCACAAGGAGAAGTATTTGAGATATTGTGGAAATTTTGTCCCTAAAATGTAGGGTTAACTTCATTGGTTTAAATAAATATATATAATATTACCATGTATTAAACCTCATTTATGAAAAGTGCACTAAAAGACATCTTTTTACTTGTCTTCCTGTCACATATTTCCATATAGTCCATCAGGTGAGGAAGGAGAGATTTTTGTGACAATTGATTATGCATTTCTCTTTGGTTTCCCCCACCTCTGACTCATCGCGCACTCATTTTTTCTTTCTTTCTCTTTCTCTCTCTTCTGTCTGAATCACCGCAGGATGTCAATATAACACATCTCCCTAAATTCTCACCCACAAACATTTACCACATCACGAGGGGCAAGTATACTCCCACAGCGTGCCACGAAAGTCAATGTGTTTTATATCACGTAGGGGGGCTGCAGCCGCTGCATTGGCTGCATTTGATCTTTCTGAAAGAGCAGCTGACATTTTAGAGGCGCAAGGGAGGGAATGAAATACAAGTGGAGCTGGAAGATTAGAGGGGCAGGAGTGAGACGGAAGAAAGGAATGAGCGACAGCAAATGAGAGGTATGAAACGGCCTCTCATCTCACCTTCACTTTGTATTTTGCGCTTCTCAACACAGAGAGATTATTCCCAAGAAAACCCCCTCATCGTAAGTGCACACATAGCTGCACTGACATGCATCCCATGATGCACCACACATACACTCGTGGACTGACATACACCTCACAAAGCCTCAACAACATGGAATCAAATTGGATGAGGGTTGCAAAGTCTGCACAACAAATCCAATCCAGTTGGTTAAAAAAAATATACATACACCAGTAGAATTCCTGGCCAAAATCCAATCAAAAGGGAGACAGGGGATCATATACACATTTGGACTAAAAACACAACAAGTGGCAAAAGTATAAAAGTCGCCCAAATACCATAGGTTTGGCAATACTTTGATGGACCAAACTTTTGGAACCAGTATCCCTAACTTCTTTAACACCAACAATATATTTGGAAAATATTTCAAACTACAATTGTTAATTAGTTACAATAACAACTATGTTGTGAACGATAACACTTTATTTTTATCTTAAGGTGCCCTTGTTACACGTCACATGTACCTACTATTATAACATAAAAAGGAAGCATAATTATATGCAACTAACTGTGAAAGTACTAGCGAGTTACAGTCGAGTTACCACAAACCTTATTTTACAAGTGAATTGAAAAAGCCTATTATAAACCCCATAGGAAAATATTGAGCGCTTGGCGGGTCTTCTGGGTTTTAAACGTCACGACTGAAGCACTCTATTAACATTAACCAATAGTCAGCAGGAGCAGGTAAATAGCTATTTCCACATTACCTCAGAATACTGTTACAGCCAATGCAACCCAGACCTTCAGTCTCCATGTTCCTGGCCAAAAAGCCTCCTCAAAAGTCAAGTCGGAAGCACTCCTCCACAATCACTTGCATTCAGGCATTCAGGTCTGGCTCCTTTCTGGCATGAAACGCCCACTTTTTACAATGCGCTAAATTCCCAGTGGATACAATCAAGTCCTGCCCTACTTTTTTTTTTTCTCATTGACTATTTTGTTGGAATCTGAAATGTATCACATTATGGAAGCATGACTATTCGAGAATGCCATTTCATTCTGATTATAAAAAAAGAAGCCATGAAATTCACACAAGACACAATGGAACAATCCAGTCATTAATCTGCACTCACTTGATTTGTTGTTACTCTCTCTGTCTCTTTCGCCCTCTATCTCTCACTCTCACTTTCAATCTCACATCATCCCTCCTTCCACCAGCAACCCACTTGCAAACAGCGGGGAATAATTATGGCTTAAGTGGATTATGTGGCCTGCAGATGGCAGATAAACCAAGAGGAGAAGAATCAGGACAGTCTATCTTTGCAGAATTGTGGATGAGTAAACGAAATCTGATGGGTGCAATGGGATTCTAGGAAGCAGCGGCAACACGTCACGCTGAGGGCCATGATAAAATGTGTCATGGTGCCCAGAAAATCAACTGGGAGTCATTTTTGCTCTGGGATTTAGATTCATTATTGTGGAAAATTGCTTGAAAACTAGGATAGGGAACTTTTGCAATGAGATGAATTGTGTCGTCCCAATTGAGTTAAGGTCTTCATCGGTGCCTAGCACCTACCGTTTGCTATTTTTGAAACCAATAATGGTTGATAAGTTATAATATTTTACATTAAAATTAAAATTAAAAAATAATATATAAGTTACTTTCATTTATAATTAAAATAAATTATTGCTATTAAACAATTAATATTAATAATTGTATTCATATAAGTATATTTAATATATAACTGTGACATATTTTACTTAGAAATATACATGCATGTGCATTTATTTATACATAATAAAAATACACAGTGTGTACACTGTGTAAACAAAAAAAAAAATATTTTAGATGTGATTAATCACAATCATTTGATAGCCCTAAATGATTATAATAAAATAATTATTATATATTATAAAATAATTTAATAGTTTTCATTAGGAATTATTTTCATTAAAACATCTTTATGAAAAAACGTGTGTGTGTGTGTAAAAAACAAAAATGGAAACAACACTGGTTCTTACAAAACATCATTTTTTTTCAGCAAAATGTTTATTCAAAACACGTTTTCCATTATTATTTTTTAAAATACAACAAATGAAGTGAAAATATTATTTAATAAGCATTTCTTCAGAACAGACTGAGAACATCGGAGCCCAAGGCTGCAAAACATGGATTGTTTTCTACCACGACTCTGAGGATTTCATTCAACAAAGCAACACACACTGAAACCAACAGTTTGGGACAGTCTTGTAGACTAACTGTGCTGCTGTATGATCAGAAGTCACTTTTTAGTGCCACATTAATGACATTCCGTAGTGTAGCAACCAAGGTTCTGGAAAAGACTTTTACTTTTCAAAGATCCTCATTGTAATTTGTTTACACAAACATACAGGTTCTCCACAGTTTACATGGAGCATATTTACTTTACTCTAATAATCTCATAATCCTCATTGTAACATATGTATGTTTTTTCTAAGCATATATATTGCAGTTTACTACAAAGCTACAATATTACCATGTTCTGAAATGGCTGACCATGCAAGCATCCATTTTTTAGACATGTCTCAACAAAATATGTCTGAATCATAATTTACCCCCAAAGAAATTATGCTTGTTTTGTGTAAACTGAATAAAGCCAGTTTTATAAGATTAGTTTGCAATGTAGCAAGCGTATTGCCCAAGTAATATAAAATGCCATATTCAAAAGCCAAATTATTTATATACCATGTTGGTGTTTGTTATACTTTTTTTTTTTTTACCTATAGACTAGTTTTTAATAAAGAAAGAATGTGTCCAGACAGGATGAATTGCATTGCTGTGTAACAGTAATGAGAATCTAATGAGAATCATCATCAAGAATAATGAGAATTACAAAAGAACCAAACTAATCATTTAGATGTGTTACGGGCTGTGCTTACTTGTAAAAATAAGGAAATAAATTAATTTAATATAAATGTTTATACAGTATAATATTATTTCATTCTTTTATATATATATTTTTTGTTTACATTTATAATTTAACTATTATATATATATATATATATATATATATAATATTTATAAAATAGTTAAAATATACATGCAAACCAAAAAAATAAAATTAATAACAAATTTATACACATTTTCTACGTGCTTTTTTATTTTGGGCAAATTTATGACACGAATTTTACTCATGCATATACAAGAAGATAATATGGTAACTAGTAGAAATATTACTTCCTGTCATTTAAAATTGAATACCTGAATTAAACGTCAATGGATCTCATGCTTTTTTACTGTGTGGAAAAAGAAAAGTGCCAAGGAGTGATTTCAGTGTGTTACATCAGATTTGCTGAACTGGGGGGTCAAGGCCATGCTTTTGCGTTTGCAAAAAAAAAAAATTCATTGGGAGAATAATTGGTGTTTCACCTTATGTTTGCATATTCTGTCCATCATGTACCACCTTTGCAGAATCATCGCTGACATAATGATTCAGACCTTCGCACCCTTTGTATGCGCTTATTCCACACAACGCGGCAACATCATCTATGTAGCGATTATAACTTAAGTTAACCACCAATTACTTACTCTAACATTACTACTCAATAAAAATGACTTGTTAATTACTCAGTCCAGCACTGGGGATATTAATATGACAGATTATATTTTGGTGCACTGTATACATAAAGATGTTCCACATTAATTACTTCATACCCAATATGATTACACATAATGAATAGGTCTACTTTTTAAATATTTGTATGCATTTTAATGTGTGCAATGCAATTATTTTAATCAGTTCAGATATGATGACAGGAAACGTTTTAAGAAATGAATTATGCAAACTGACATCTCAATCGTGGCGATCCACATTGTGACAAAAGTCTTTTATCACAAACGCATTTACTTTGTGCTTTTTTTCCCTTTCTCCTAGCAACGCAAAGCTGAAATGCATCAGCGTGACTTTTCAGCATTTCTGTTTCGCCCTGTAATCTATTAATAATTCATGCAAAGGAGGGGGAACCCCCAATAAATCCGTCAAGCCTCCCCCACTGAGCTTGAGTCATACCTTTTTCCCCCCACATGACTTCTATACTATAATATACAGCAGCGGCAGTCAACTCTTAGCATGCCCATACACAATATCCCAAGCCCCGTTTCCGATGTTGCCTTAGGTAAACTGCGATCCGATGAGAGCACATGCATGGCTTCAATCTTCTCCAGCCAATAAAAGGGGCCGTTCAGTTTTGGGAATGGCCATTATGTGGCTTTCTATATCTCCACAGGTCTTTTCCGATTAATCTGAACATCGTAAAATGCAAATGCAAACTACTCATATGTGAAACACAAACAAAACAATCAAGCACCAAAAAGCTTTAGAAGCAGCCGTTTTTTGGTGGAGAATGTGGGCACAGTTACAAGGGTGAATTCCTGCAGCAGTCCAGGCATCACGGGATGGGAGAAAGAGAAGGGTAGAGGAACAGAAAATGACTGAAAGGTGAAGCCGCTTACCTTATGGTCTGCATCTCCTCGTCCGAAGCCTGGAAGAAGGAAGAAGAGGCGATTAGTGAAAGGAACGTGTGCCTGGTTCCCGAAGCATCACTGCGCAGTCTGGCTCTCTCGCTCTCTCTCTCGCTCTCGTCTCTTCCTTTTCTTTTGCTCTCTCTCTACCCAAAGATGCCAGTATATTTCTGCACCGATCTCATGTGCGAGGAGGGGAGAAATCTTGACAGATTAAGTGCGAATGGAAAGCACAGTCGCAGCCAGAATGCAGATACACAACATCATACACGCCGCCCCCTCTCCTTCCTCCTCCCCGAGAGAAACTCGCTCAACGGCTTCACGAAGATCCACAGGATGTGAGGACAGACAACAGACCAGAGAGAGGGAGCGGGTGAGAAAAAGAGTGTGTGTGAGAGAGAGAGAGAGAGAGAGAGAGAGAGAGAGAGGGAGAGGGAAACAGGTGGGCTCATCTGTTGATGAAAGAATCGGAGGGAGGGATGGATGGGGAGGCACTCCGGTTCTCACATCCACTGCGTGCTACAGCTTTCTCTCTCTTTCTCGCTCGCTCAGTCTGTCTCTCTGCCACCCCATGAATAATGCAAGAGTGAGATTATGTCAGAAGAATTCACATTCTCATTCAGATTTAGGGTGCAGCAGTGACCAAGGGCCGTTCCAGCACTCCTATTAATTCAACACCAGCCAGCCAGGCGGTACGTGATGAACACATTCAAGATAGTTTAATAGTTCACAGGCCAATCTAAATAAATGATAACCATCATATGCTATACTTATTTAATGTATTATTTAATTATGTGTTTTTATTTTGTATATGCAGTGTCCAAAAATCTGCTATGCGTGTATAACCAATGATGTTGTATATATAATTGCATTATATAATGTTAAGAATGTAAAACTATAATTTTTTGTCCAGATTTTTCCTCTAGATATTTAAATGTTAAGTATTCTCTTATTCCAGCATTCTCATTCATCTCAGTGGCAGCTGATTGGCTGGTGCAGACAGCTCTGAAATAATGAGAACTGGATGCTGCCATCTTTGCTGCTTGAAAGCTCAGAAGTAAAACAATTTGTGTGAGGAAAAAAGTACTCTAAAAGTATATTTTTTTGCAGTTTATGTATTTCATGCAAAGAAAATAAAATAAATAAATAATAATAATAATAATAAATGCATGCCTTTTTAAAAAGCCTATAAGTGAATAAAGAACATGCAGATTGCACTTTGTATTTAAAAATGTAATATAAATTTACATTAAAAAAAATACATTTTGCATATATTCACACCCTTACTCACTCTAAAGTCGTTAACTTTTTCACCACATCATACGTGATGTATTGTCTTTGATAATGTGACAGAGATTACAGTAGTGGAAATTGTGTTTTTATCGTTTTTAGAATCTACTGGAATTTTTCTTGGTAAGGCCATTTTCATAATCAGCACTTTATGTACCTCAAATACACAATTAAATATATTTTTTTACACTTTTAGCATATATATGACTATATATATTTGTTAATATAATCTGTTTATAAGTGATATTCACTTTTCTGTGAATTAAAAAGAATGAAAACACTGAAGATGGACACTGAAACATGAACATGATGGACATGAAATCTGACAGTACACCAAGTTATTGTCTCTCACAAAAAGAAAACACAAAATCATTGAAATGAGTCATTTTTAAAACGAGTCCCAAGCGCTTTTAATATTGATGTCAATATGAAATATTAGCATTTTGTTATTGCGTGAGCAGACCCGGGAAAACTTGATTTTTTGTTGGTCAGACTGAAAATGAAAATTCATTCTGTGCCAGGTGCCACATTTGGAGCAGTAAAAGCTCAAAACGCTGCTTTAAATAAAAAACAACCAATAATCCGAGGGGTTTGAGAAAATTAAACATTGAACAAATTTTTTTGTAATTGACTAATTATTTAATTAAAGAATTTTTTTGACCCTGCATGTATGTCAACCTGCTGTTTGGGGCTCTAAAGATCAAAATATGAACCTTTTATTACCCATAATAGTGAAACTAATTTGAATAAAAATCAACTAAAAAAAAACATTGCCTGAGTTACAGCAAATAGTCGAACAAATGGTCCGGTCCCCAACCACTGCTGTGAGCGTTGCCATGTTGTACTAAAACAAACAGCAATTTTTAGACAGCATCACAGAGCACTCTTCATGAAATACTATTGAAAAATGAACACATTCACTACTAACAAGTTGTTTATTAGCATGCATATTGGCTGTATATTAGTAATTACAATGTTGCCATGTTTATTCCTTATTATGCATGACCATATTTTAGATCCTTTAAACATGCCTAAACATAACTACTATCAATAAAGCAGATAATGATTTAGTGAATAAGTGCTCCCTAACATTAGTATTACATATCAAGCTGCATATTTTGCTTTTTGTGGTGTTAAGGAACCATACATTTATATAAAAACGTGGCACTACAGAAATTGATGACGCTATGTTTTTTTTATTATCTGCAGTGTCCATTAAAGCAGGAAATCGACTCAATCTTCTAATATAAAGATCAGCCTCCTTTTTCAAATGAAGGTTGTTTCTGGCAATGACTGGAAATCTCACTTTCCGACAAATGGCAAGGGAGCTCTGCAAGTTTCATTTGACAGGCACACACACACACACACTCTCTCTCTCTTTCTCTCTCTCTTCTCAGGCACACACAGACTCGTCTCTCTGCCCCCTCACCGCCCACCTTTTTTCAAGCAGTTGCTAAGGTGACGGCAAAGACTGCATTTTAATCAGATAATAAATTAAGGCAACGATTTCTGTGTGTGTGTGTGTGTGTGTGTTCTACAAATGAATGCTTTGTGAATTTAACAGGTAAACATGTTTAAAACACTTAAAAGTTAAAAGGGTCAACTAGCGCATCTGGACTATTAAAGCCTATTGAATAATATCCCATTCCCTGCGTGTATTATTTTGTGCTTGAAAAGTGCACCGATTTGGTGCGGCATGATATAACCGCACGCTTGTTTATCTACTCTACAGTTATGTAAAACTACATCGATCCAATTAGTTGGCAGATACAGCATGTGATCCATACAGACTAATGAGAAGCCACCTCCCTCAGCGCCGGATTAGTTATTGATCTGATTATCCTTTACACATACGGTTTCTTCTGCTGAAGACACACAAGAACAGAACTAGACAAAGCCTGCGTTTACACTTTAATATACTCCTATAGACTATTAACTCACACGCAGAGAGAGCGCAGGAGAGGATGCTGAGCTTCAGAAACATCACAAATATAGCACACGCTACGACATGTGGCTGTGTTTTGGTGTAATATGGATAGTGAAGCGCCATGGCTCAATTCTGGAAGCCATATCCTTTCAGAGCTCAGCTTGACTAAAAGCTTGATTCAATAGCAATGCCTTCTGATATATTTATGAGTCAGGGACAGACTGTATTGTTTACTACTTCTGCGGTTTGTATGATAACGCATCCTACACAGTCAGGCCGTTATATCAGGAAAAGGTCTGCTTGTTAAAGAGATTTTTTCTTTTCTTTTTTGGATGGTAGCAGTACCTAAAGGAAAAAAAAAACATTGCTCAGAGGCTGTTCTTTCAAAGCTCAGGGGAATTTAAGGACTTAATTGTTATAGTTATTTTCACTGTTCATTGTTAGCAGATATTTTCACTAAAACTCAAATCTGGAAACGTTTTAGGTAATTGTTGTCATATAGTAAGAGGTAGCCTGGGCCTGCACATACTTCCTTTGACGCTACATTATTTTCACAAGCAAAGTTAGTCTGGCCAAGCTGCCGTTTTAGAGCATTTCAGTTCCCAAAAATTGGGAACCAATGAGAAACGACTGAGGCGGGTGTAACGCAGCAGTTCTGCGTCTGACAACCATTTCAAACATGGCGTGTACCGAGCAGCAACAATCGTTCGACTCTGCTGTTGCAGCTGTTTTGAGAAATTTTCATGACAGCTTTTATTTGAAAATCAAGCAGAAGTAATTAAAGTAAGACATTTTCCTACTGCTTTAATGAAGGTTACGGTGGCTTCAGGTTCCATCGCTGCGCATATGTCATCGGAATGATTGGTTGTAGATTCATCCAGTAGTATACAGACGCATCTGATGGACACAGGTTAAGCCCGCCTAGTAAGGTAGCTTGGCCAGACTACGCTCCAATGAGCTTAATAGTCAGGTATAAAAAATATCAAAGGAAAGCTTAGAGCAGTGGTTCTCAACCAGGGGTACCGGGGTCCATTGGAGGGCCCAGAAAACACAGACAACAGTGTAACAGATTTTTTTTTTTTTTTTCCAAAATCTCCACTTGCTGACATTAATGCTAAGAACACGTGACACTAATGAAAACATGATGAAAAGAACTTTAAATGACCCTGTGTTTTCTTTTTGATAATGTGCTAACAGAGTACAGATACTTTTCAGTGCTTCAGATCTTATCAGTAAGTGAACGTGACAATCCCTGTAACTTACACAATTCTATAATTCAGACCATTTAAAGGCAAAATATGGTTTTGGACAGATTTATGGACACGTTTTTTTTAAGAAAGCATATATTTTAAATAATTTAATGTTGTAGAATTAAATTACTATTTAGGGCTTTTATAAATACTGAAATATGTAAGCCTATCAAGTCAAAAAGGTTGAGAAAGTCTGGCTTAGATAATTTATTTTTGTTAGAACGTATTTGTCAAAAAAAAAACTATTTTTAAAAATATTAAATAATATAATATCATTATTTAATTATTTACAATGAATATTAATAACAAAGAAATGTACCCTTTAATATTTTTTTCTTATAAAAATGCTGGTTTAATACAACCCAGCACTGGGTAAAATATGGACAAACCCAGTAATTGGGTTGTTTTCACCCAGCATTTAAAACTGTTGGTTGAAAAACAACCAAATCACAGGATTTGTCCATATTTTACCCAGCACTCACAGCATTTTTTAGAAGGTATGCAAAAACACACACATATGTAACTGATCAAATAATTATATTCAAATGATTATTAATAACAAAAAAAAGTGACTGGATTGACTTACTATGTTGATGTCCCTGGGAAGGGAAACGGATCGGTAGGGGTATCTAGAGAGGCTTTCCTCTCTATAGAGAAGCGGACTCAAAGGTCTGATTCTCTGGATGGGGTTTGGATGACTTTCCGGAGAACTCTTAACTTCTCTTCTCTCATTGCTCTCAAACGTAATGGCTGTCTCTTTCTTGATCTTAACTTCCTTTATCTCATCCTCTCTTCGCACGCAGTCGATGTCCGTCTCCAGGTAGGCTTTCCCTACAGTCTCTGGTGCACCTTGTTCCTCTTGCATCCCATCCACGGATCCGATGCTCTGCAGAGAGAAATCCACGTTTTCTGGCTGCTGCTGAGCGGTAGAGATCCTAGTCGTGCCCTTACTGGAGATGGAAGAGTTTGACCTGGAGGACTCGCTCTGCCTGGAAAACACAAACAAATTGGTAGGGCGAAGGACTCGGCTGCTCACTTCATTCAGGAACTGCGAGAACTTCAATTTGGCTTCAATTTTGAGTTCCAGCTGATGCTGTAACACAGCCAAATGCGATATGGCCTGTCCAGAGGTCACTTTACTGGAGCTCCTCCTTTCCTCCACACTGGTCAATACTGCCCCCTGCTGGCAGCTCCCAGTTTCTCTAAGGGTTCTGCGCTCTTTTTGTTGGTCATAAGGTTGCTCCACTTTATGGCCTCTGTTGGTGTTGAGCTTTAGGCAGGTGGTTGCCTCTGAGCTCATGCTATCCCAGCTAGAGGCCCGTGGACTGCTGCTGTTACTGGTGCTCCTTCCACTCGGACTGGAGGTCAGGCTGCATGACTTCCAGCGTGCTTGTCTGGCTGCGAGATACCAACCTACATGTCCTCGAGAAGAGTAAAACATCTGAGGGGAGGTGGACGAGTTGGAAGATGTCGTGGAGCTGCATGATCTTCTTCTTAACTGAAGCTGGTGGTACATGCTGCAAGCAGGATCCATCGCTACATCAAACTCTAAGCAGAAGATAGGAAATGTCCACAGGATTTGGTGCCTAGACAATGAATGAGCACGAAACCCAGATTTTATAGCGTTTAGCCCTAATCACTGCCCACCATCTGCATTAGCGGCTGGGAAAAACTCAATATTTAGGCCACAGAATCATTCGGTCCCCTGGCTGCAATGTATACGAAAGAGCAAGTTTATCACCCAGATTAGAATGCAGTTCTCTTTAGCTAACAAAGAATGGAGATGCTGTTATGAATAGTAGATTGGTCAATGACAAAAAATGAGCATCCAAAACAAAGAAAAGGACACTTTAAAACAAATGAACTAGTTGAAATGTTCTTACAAATGTTAATTACATTTGAATTGAAATAATTTGATATATAATATTTCCAAAAAGGTTTAAATTGAATGATTGTAAAAATGTCATGGTGCAACCATAACTAGTGCTGCCAAATGATTAATCACAATTAATTGCATCCAAAATGAATGTGTTTTTTTTTTCAGTGTGTATATTTATTAATTTACTGT
>JAUYWG010000057.1:4639403-4674639 GCA_034779775.1 Enteromius afrohamiltoni | reverse complement strand
CACATATATAACATGTCATTTATATATTATTATTTATATATATTATTTATATACATGCATGTATATATTTCATATATATATATTTTTTATGTTTGTATATTCAAAATAATTATATATAAATATAATATATATTTCATATAAATTATATCAGTATAAATATACACTTATTTTTCTTACAGCTTTTCCTGTCAAAAAATTTAATAATAACCATTTAAATAGTAATATATAATAAATGAGTGTTGAAATGTAATACACTTTAATAATTACTTTAAACTTTCTATTTACTTTGTGTGTGTGTGTGTGTTTGGTCACTTGAAGAATAAATGTTTTTGTTTTTTTTCTATTAAATATTCAAATAAACTGCATATACTCAAAGAGGGTAAACAGTGGGTACGGAAAGTATTCAGACCCCCTTACATTTTTCCCCTTTTTTTATTTTGCAGACTTTTGCTAAAATCATTTAAGGAGAAGATCTGCAAGGAGAAATGGCAGAGGATCCCCAAATCCAGTGTGAAAAACTTGCATCTTTCCCAAAAAGAAAGAAGTATTAGATCAAAAGGGTGCTTCTACTAAATACTGAGAAAAGGGTCTGAATACTTAGGACCATGTGATATTTCAGTTTTTCTTTTTTAGTAAATCTGCAAAAATGTCAACAATTCTATGTTTTTCTGTCAATATGGGGTGCTGTGTGTACATTAATGAGGAAAAAAAAATAACTTGTGGCTGCAATATAACAAAGAGTGAAAAATTTAAGAGGGTCTGAATACTTTCTGTACACAGTATATATATACTGTACACATATATATATATATATATATATATATAATTTTTTTTATTTTATGCCACCACCAAAATAAATAAATAAATAACAACAATAATTTTAACTATTAATTGATTAACTGATTAATGCTAATGCTAATGAGACTAGCACTTGCTTATTATTGCTGTTTTGTTGGTTCAGTCGTGCTCATTGTCCAAGTCACTTTGGATAAATGTAATGTAAATGTAATTTTACATCATAAATGAAAATCATGCTCTGTCTTATTCAAACGTGACCCGCATTTTGCTTTACAAAGCTAGTGAAGTAGGTCAATATATCAAAGCTAGTCAAATCAGATCAAATGAGTAAAATTTTTGAAGTGATGTGTTTGTCAGGTCATGAAGGAAATTACTTTAGAAGTTTGCCCTTAATTAGGACATCTATTGATAGCACAACAGACTGTATTTTTTTCAAACTTCTTTCTTCCAGGTCAATGCTTTCTACTGAACATTGATCACAGATAAACCAGATAACCCCACACACTCATCTGAGAGTTTAACGTTTTCATTAAAAATACTGTAAGGGAATCTGTCGCACCAGCATTTGTTATTAGTTGTGATGAAAATGCATTATTTCCTGATAATATCAGCATTACTCATTATCGAGCGCTCCTCCCTCGGCTGTTTGAGAGTGAAGTGATGAGTCACCGATGACTAGTTTTAATTAGGCTGTTTGTGTGGCTAATAAGTGTGGCAAAAGTTCAACACAATGAAAGATGGCCTTCTGTGATGTTACATCTGTGGAGTTTCTCATGCAAAAACACCCCAGATGCAGTCTGAACAAATTATCTGAACAAATCTTCACCTCTGTTGTGCCTCACATGTCTTTGGGACATTCAAATGACTTTACTGCCACATGAAGGTTAATAGTAAGCTACATGTAAGTGTATATCAACAATAAAATGCATTGTAAATCAATATTTTCTAAATGAGAGAGGCAGAGAGGGACTGGAGGAGGTTTTTAAGTGAGAAGGGAGTGAGGGAAATAATGGCAGTAAACCAGCTAAATGATTACGGGAGGCCTGTTCATGAGTAATTTTCATTTTATTGAGTAGAAATGTTACGGTAGGGAGAATACAGTAAAAGTGCTGCTGATCGTGCTGACTCTTTCTACAACCTGCATCATTATAACTATAACCAGTGTCATAATATAACCAAAGCTAATGTACTGAAACCCTCTACAGATGATTCTAAACATCACATCGAAGCCTACACAGGTTTAAGCCTATACCTTGAAAATTGGAGTTTGTTACTGGTTACAGATCACATGAGGAAAATTAAAGTTAGTAAAGTGATCTAGGCTATTCTTTTTAGAGATTTTTTATAAATTACTTTACCTACTGTAACTTGTTTCAATTAGAGAAAGAAAATGTATTTCTTTTGGTCACACTTTATATTAGGTGGCCTTAAAGGGATAGTTCACCCAAAAATGAAAATTTGATGTTTATCTGCTTACTTCCAGGGCATCCAAGATGTAGGTGACTATGTTTCTTCAGTAGTGCACAAACAAATATTTTTAACTCAAATCATTGCAGTTGTCAGTCATATAATGGAAGTAAATGGCAACCAAATGTTCCAAAGCTCAGAGAGTCTATTCTAACCCAGAGAGTCCACAGAGAACACTGCAAACAAATGTCTTCACTTTTATTTTATTGAAGGATATTGTCATGAAAAATTTAACTCTGCAGCAGTTCACTCTGTTAAAATAATTTACAAATTATACAACGGTGTAAGTGGAAATACATGGCCAAGATTCAATTCTAGGGAGACCCTAGTTATAAATACCTCCGGAATATAAATAACTCTACAATATACAAAGTCAGCACTTGTTAGCTAAAGCATGTTCTTTGTCTTATATGCAGAAAATAGGACAATAGGACCTTTGGGAGGTGAGAATAGTGACGGGGGGATATATCTGCAGAAAAATTACATCGCAATGTGCTTACTTTAAAAATACAAATAAAATCCACACTATGCGAAAGTTTTATAAAAACAGTTTTGATACTTTTGTTACATTTCATTTAACTAATGTGCTTATGTATATACAAATCGATTTACATCATTACATATTGTCTGATTGCACTGCAAATGTTTTGTCATTTTTATTTTATTTATTTTCATTTTTATTTATTTAAATTATTCTAGTCCTTTCATTGCACTATTGTTTGTCTGCACTGTAGATCCAGAGCTCTCGCCATTTCATCTCCATGTATGCGCTGAAAAGACAATAAAGCCTACCTTGAACCTTTAACCTTGAGCCTTATGTTCTCTTCTGAAACATTTTTGTTCCCCTTAAAAAAGTGTTTTATCTTTCCACCTCAAAACAGTGTTGGGAAAAGTTATGCTAAAAAGTAATGCATCACAGAATTACATTGCTCCATAAAAAGTAATTAATTGCATTACCATTTGCCACCTGAGCGGGGTTTATTTATTTATTTATAATTTAAAAAAATTGCAATTGAAGGAAGTGCCTCTGCACTTCACACTTTCTCTCAATTAAAAAGGATCATATGATGTTGCTAAAAAGAACATTATTTTGTGTAATTAGTACTTAGTACTTTCTTTTTACTTCTTATGTTTAAACATAACACCATGTCTGCATTTGTGATGAGAGAAACCACAAACAACAAGCCCTACTCTTTACTGCTCAAAACTCACGTTTGAGTAAGTAGCAGGTTTCTTTTAATAGTTAACTTAGTTAAAGTTTGTGTGTCAGAAGCACCAGATTGTCGTTGCAGAGGTACAACATGTCCACCAACTAATACGCCCGTATGCGTCGTTTCTACAATAGCTGTGAAATACGACCCATCAGAGCATATACTACAATTGTGCCCCTATCTGCAACAGAACATTTGCATATTAATGTTTTGTACTATTTTATCAGCCATGTGGTGTAGCTCAGTTTGTAAACAGTATTTGTAACGGGTAGGTTTAGGAGTGGGTTTGTTTGGACATTCGTACAAATGAAACCTAGTAAAATATGTTTTAATTACTGTGAGTTCAGTGTAACGACAGATGCAATATGACACTGTCGTTATTTTTAAGCCCACTAGAGGGCGCTTACCTTTAACACGTAAATATAGGTCGTAATAAAGTACTTGCACAAATGACTTATAGAGTCGTTTTTGTTAGAGGACAGGCTGCAGAGGTAATATTGCCTCACTTTGTAGTCTCTGCCAGCATAGGCTACTCTCCAGGTTTTAGGAGTCCGTCATCCATAAATGCACTGAACACACTCTTATATTTGTTTTGAACTGTTGTGAACACAACTTGAACACTGATATTTATGTCCTCTTTTGGAAGCACAAACAAAGTAGTTGCACTTCAACAACAGTGTGTCCAGCCAACACCAATCTCACGACCAATTCATGAGGGGTGTCAAATTCGTGTTCATTCGGACAAATTTGTATGACCCCTATCGTACGATTTGCCTAAACCCCAGTGGCAGGTAGGTTTTAGGGGTGGGTTTAGGTGTAGGTCATTCGTACAAATTCATTGGCAACGTACGTACAATACGTACGATTTAGCAAAGAATGTTTTAGGGAGGGGGTGTACAAGTCATAACTTTTATAAAGAACATCTCTTTGGTTTCGAGACTTTATTCTTTGAAACGTTACAGATCTTCTTTATGCATCAAAAGCTTGTAACACTCTAAAGAGAAATGACAATTTGAAATTGCATCATGTGACCCCTTTAATGGGAAAACAAAGTAACTTCTGTTACCCAATTAAAAAAGTAACACCAATAATATTTTTGTAAATTTAAAAGCAATGCTTTAATAATCCGATAACTCATGTGTTCTAAATCCTCCCATGGTTACCCAGAAAACTGGGTAAAAAACTGAGTCCATGGTGCTACTTACTGCTGTGGATGCTGCTAAATATAGCCCTGGCTTGAGGGCATTTTCATGAGTTCCCCCTGGTGCTGTGCTACAAGCCCAGCCTTCTGCACACGTTAAGGCAAACAACTCCTTCTGGGCTCCTTCCCGCTGCCAAATGTGGGAAGAGCCCAAGCAAAGGAGACCTCTATCCCACAAGGACTGCAGATCTCTATTATATGAACTGTACTTCATAATAAGTGGACAGTTTTAGATTTTCCTATGATGAATGTCTTTAATAATATCTCTATTTTCCAATGGTGCCAGAGGCAAATTTAGCCCCACACCTTCTGACAGGAAGACGATGAGGTGATGGGACCCTCGAGAGCCCGGAGCTGTGAAATTGATTCCTGTTACATCAGCACAAGCGGGGATAATTGGTGATGGCTCGGCAAAAAACATGCTCTCTGTTTTCTCCAATAGACAGTCCAATCGTTCACCATCAGGAATCCCCGGTAGCCTGTAGGAGATGCACTGAAACAGGCAGGTGTGGGATTTAGTTCTCGACTGCTAAACATGAGAGAATCAACTTCACTCATGAAGATGTACTACTTGCTCTTTGTGGTGCACTGCAGTGACCATAAAACGCACTGTCTGTACATTTTCTTCATCTGATAATCAGTTCTACCCTTTGGATTTTTACCTTTAGTCATGAGAGATTTTCTGAGTTTTTCTGGGACTTAACAAATTCCATTTGTCCTACACATGCAAAACACATTGACTATAGGACTGAGGGATTTTGGTATTAAGATTGTTATTTAAATTGTTATATAAAATTGTTTTCAGCGAAAAACATTATCTTGCAGGAAACAGAGGACCAAAAATAATAATAATCACATTTCTTATGGTTCAAAATGTATAATGACAAAGTCCTAAACTGAAAGAATTTCTTTCTGAGTACCAGAAGATTTTTCTGCTAACACACTGCTTATCTCTCCTCACACTGTGTGATCTTCAGGAAACAGTCTTGCTTATATGTTCAGTGCTCCCTTTAATCCTTGCTTTATCATCCAAAGGCACGATCTTAAGATGGCTGCATTTGAAAACACCGGCAGGTTGATTTATTACAGGTAATGTTGTGGGAATTAAAACAGTAAATCATTACCCCCCGCAGGAGCTCTATACCTTTCAGCATTGCCTTTCCCCAGAAATGTGTTACACGAGCAAATTAAATAAAAAATGTGGGAAAATGACAGACAGAAGACAAGCTTTCCCAGAGAGGCGGGGGATCACAGGGGAGCAGTGGCCTTATTGGACCAGGCATGATGTTTTGTAGATACCGAGAAGCAGCATAGTCAATGTGTCGTACTGGGACAGATTTAAATGTAATTCAGGAGAACCCAGCGAGCGCTGAAAACTAGAGCTGTCAATCATGCTTTTATGAATCTTTTAAAGGCTTCACTGTAAAAGACATGCTGTCATGGTGTTTTACTGACTACTGGTTCTGGTTCCTGTTGACCTGGAAACCATTGTGCTCTGGGAGTCCCACAGGCGAAATAAGGGTTGGTCTGACCTGAATGCATTTCATTACATTACAGAAAATGCTAGGGAAAAACATTAGTCTGCTCAGGCTGTGGGTTTGGCTTACAGTGTAAACATAATCAAAATGCGAGGGCTCACAAACATAGTATTTCAGATCTGTTTTAAGATGCTTCCTCATCATCTTTTGTTCAAGTGCTAATTACACCAAGCATGCAACAAATTTTTATTAAGTGTTTTGCTTTTATTTCACTTTTTTCTTAATGACGGTCGACATGCTGGATTGGAAAATCACATTGCTTTTGGTGTATCATGAACAGTGCAAAAAAAATGTAATTACTCATGCATAAAAAAGATAAAATAGCATGCATAATAAAATTCATAACTGAATAATAATATAAAATATGCATTAAACTGAGCTAAGAACAGTTTGACATAAACAGGTACTAAATGTGAGTTGTGTAAATCTTTAGAAGCGTACGCTAGATGATTTTTGGCTTTTATGACTAGTCCCACAATATTGTAGAATGTTCAAGAAAGCAGTAGAATATTACAGAATGTTGCAGAAACTTCTAGAATGTTCCCATCCTTGCAAAAGCAAATGATATTTATCATGATAAAACACATAAAAATTATGTTGGGTGCTATTGGTGATGTCAATACGACGTATGCGTTGCGATTATAAATCATCTTTGGTATTGCAATGGTTCAAACCATTATATTTTAATGGATTCAAGGTGCATTACTGCCACCTGCTGAGAGTGCAGAGTTTTGGTATCTTTATTGACCTGTGACTTCACATATGATCCAACTTACGTCAGACATTGAGTCAGAAGTCAGCCAAGATGCCGGTAACTCGGCGCTCTAGCCAGCAACAATGTCAACAGCCATTAAAATACAAAGAAGGAACTCGGCACTCAGTCAGTCGGTAATTTAGGTTAGAATTTTCAAACTTGAAATTATTTTGTTACAAATACCCATCGATCTGCTTCAGGGTACATGTGATAACCCCCCCAAAGGTATATAGGTTAATTTTACATCGCAGTACTTGCGGATATATCTGATTTGCGGAGCAAATAAAAAAATTGGCACTATCCACCCACATTACCAAGACCCTCACTGTGTTCTTCTGTAAAAAAAAAAGTCATATACACCTAGGATGGCGCTGAGGTGAGTAAAATATGGGATAATTAAACATTTTGGATGAACTGTTTGGAAAAAAGTGATCTAGTATCCAAACCAGTTTGAATGTGAACGCTAAGTGGTTTTTTCTTCACTTAAGTGCTATTGTGCTATTTACTAAATATTTTGGTAAATATTAAAATGTGATCAATTTTAGAATGTTTTATTAGGAAACAGGTTTAATACAGATATACAGATGTTCTCATTCTCGCAAAAGCAAAATATCTTTAATATAAAACGAGTATAAACCAGTGTTTCATAATAATATTCTAAAATTTACCTCATCTTAATATTGACCAAAATATTAAGTAAATTGTAGAATACTAATTAGCACTGAAGAGAAGTGAACTTAAGTGAAAAAAAAAATGTGTGTGTGTGCTCCAGTTGGCGTTCACATTCAAACTGGTTTGGAAACTGGATCACATTTTTTAAATCTTTTAATCCAAACAGTACCAAAGATGACTTATAATCACAAAGCATGACCGCACCATACATGAATGCACCATACGCCATACCAACACCACCAATCACACCTAACTAAAATTCATGTTTCACATACAGTCTCAGTTACACTCTGAAATATCCAAGCGCTCAAGCATGACTTTCTAATGCTATTACACCCACGCGTGTCGCAGCCACACTTCTCCCAATACCCAGAGCGTGCAAACTGGCACATACACACGTCACCTCAACCACAGAAATATCACCTCTGACTGAAAGGATAGCGCAATTCAGCCAGAACTCTGAGTCTATGTTTTATGTTTAGTCCTCTTTCATGAACACTAATTATAGTGTATGTGAGGTTAAGCTTCTTTTGCGGGAGCTCAGGGCGCTCACTAACTGTAATCCATTGTCATTAATTATGTCTCAAACATACTGAGCCCACTCACTTCTCCTGGAGTCAGTGCTGAAGTATCCATGGAAACTGGAGGACAGGCAGAGCTCATAAAGAGAGGCAGTCTGTTGCCCAACAGAAAGAGAATGGACGAATGTTTTAAGGGGCTGGTGAAGGGATGCTGGGCCCCCGTGTTCCAGTGTTGGCTGTATTCACCATATGGAATTTCCTATAAACTGTGATATGGAACGTTTCACTAAATATGAAGGGTTTTTCATTAAATGTTCTATTGGAAGAAAATTGTGTGGTCTGTGGTGATATCAAGGCTTTTGAATTAATAGCACAAATAGCATACTTTAGTCTCATAGTGCCCTCTTCTGATTAGTATAGGAATTTTTATCGAAGCAATGCTGATTTAAAAGGTTAGCTATTTAAAGTGACCCAAAAATGAGAGTTCTGTCAGTGTTTACTCACTGGTATATTTTTCTTTTTGAAGTGGAAAAGAAAAATATATGTTCTCATGAATATTATAGAAACTTTTGAGAACTGCATTCACTGTCTTCTGTCTTGGTTTAGCCTATGTATTTCCACAGCAGATTTTTTTTTTGAATTTGTGAATAAACACTAATTTAAAAGCTACTAACATTAATTGTGAGCACGTTACAGTGCTTATGATGACTTTTGTTAACTCTATTATAAGTACATCCACTTTACCAGCTAATCACTCTTTGACAGCAATGCATTACAGAGCGTTTGAAAAACATAACCTAGAGAAAATTCTAAAGAATGGATATTAGTTCTGAATTTAATATAGGCTCATTCTCCAACTCCCCCAGAGTTAAAAAGTTAAGTTTTACTGTTTTTTTAATCAATTCAGCTGATCTCTGAAATGAGAGTATAGCTCCTAGTCATATAAGCCAAGAAAACAGCAACTTTTCAGTATCCATCAGGCTTAGTTTAATTACAGAAGAGTCAATGTTTAAATAGGAAAAATATTGAAACTCTTTGGTCAGTTTTAAATGAGATGCTTCTGCTGTGATCAGATTCAATAATCTATGCTAAACTATGCTAAAGGTGCTATGCCAGACCCAGAGATTGCCTGAATGGCAAAAACAGTAAAACTCAACTTTTAACTCTGGGGATGTTGGAGAATGAGCCTATTTTCACAAAAAAAGTGTTCCTTTAACGAGACAAGGCAATGTAAAAAACAACAAAACAAACAAATTTTTAAAAAAAAGTTTCTGGTCAACCCAACTAGGAAACTTGGGTATCAAAATTGTCTTCCTTAGTTGTAAATTTGATTTTAAAGTGTGTTCATGTTCAATTTTCATCTAGGAAAATAAAATAGTTTTTATGTTAATTCCAATAGTATATAAATGGAGCATTAGCTTCAACTTTGATAAACCTCACCTGCCTGTAATTTTCAATTTTCATTTAATTTGATTAGGATTGGAACAAATCTCTGCAGGAAATTAGCCCTCGGGGGTCTGTGCTTCAATTATATGGAAGTAGTCTAAACAAATTAAAATTATAATAATAATAATGAGCTAGAAATCCAATTACTAATTTTAAATTCAACATTAGAAGAAATAATACAGTACAACAGGAGATGTGGAAGAGGCCGTAGGACGGTAACAACCCAGCAGCAGGACCGCTACCTCCGCCTTTGTGCAAGGAGGAACAGGAGAATCACTGCCACAGCCCTGCAAAATAACCACCAGCAGGCCACAAATGTGCATGTGTCTGCTCAAACGGTCAGAAACTCCATGAGGGTGTTATGAGGGCCCGACGTCACCAGAGGTAGCCTGACTGCCCTTAGGTATCAAGATGAAAAACTCAGACCCCTTGTGAGACCATATTCAATTTTGAGTGTGACTCCAAATCTAGACCTCCATGGGTTAATAAATTTGCTTTCCATTGATAATTTTTGTGTGATTTTGTTGTCCACACACTGTCTGAAAGTTGTGGTTGGTGGTCAGTTTAAGTGTAAATGTAAGGTGTTTTTTTTGTATTGAAAAAAGCAGCATAATTTTTTTAAAGCATCTCCATACGTGTTTTAAGTAACTTGACTCACACAAAGATTTTTTTTTTTATTGGGTTATCTAAAAACCTTTATTCATCCCAATTAAAAAACGAAAACAAAACAGCCTAATACCAAAACAAACCAATAACATAAAATGTAATTTTGTGAAACATAACATTTGTAAACATACAAATGGCAGCGCAATTACTTGCAAAGTTTAAGAGCTCATGTTGACAACCTGTAACACAAAATGATTATGCAATTCAGTGACATGCAACGCAACCTTAATACCAATCAATAGTGTTTCTGATCATTTAATACAAGCAGAGACATCAACAAATTATGTAACTGTCATTTGCAAAACATGCAACTTGTGGAAAGCAAATTAACCCCAGAGAACGCCGATCAGAACATAGCACCACAGTAAATGTTTGCAACCACAAAGCAGCATAACGGATGGATGATTATCCTAAATTACAGAGAATCCTCTAATAATGATAATAAAGGCCTCACTTTAATTAATTCTGCAGTGATGTACATTCCTCCTCAAAAATAAGTGCATTTAAAACAGCCAGATAATATCAGTTATGAAAATCTATTGACCAAAAATAATTCAGTGTTTCTTTAAACACAACCTTCTATTCATATATAAAGCAAATGTTCTTAAAAATGTTTTTACCCCCTATAAAAACCATTATTCCTCATAAATATAGCATCCATATAAAGATTCATAAAAAAGTAGATAGATAGATAGATAGATAGATAGATAGATAGATAGATAGATAGATAGATAGATAGATAGATACATAAATAGATACATACATACATCTAAACAATATGGGGCAGTTTCCTGAAGATGGTTTAAGACTAGTCCTAGATTAAAATAAATGTTTAGAGCTGTCTAAACTGGAAAAAACTTGCACTGAGATATCTTATATGTCATGTAAGACATGTTTCTAAAAATTCTTAAATGTCCTAAATTAGCTAAATTTAAGCTAATCCCTATCAGGGAAACCGGCCCTATAAGCTATATAATGAACTCCCTTACTGACTGTGACATCACAGTCTCTTATTTCTGCTGCTTTTCTGGTTCAATCAGCTTCCCTTTGTTATATTTCTGTCCTATTCCATATGGCACGTGGGCAGATATAGTGCCCATCTCCTTGGCCCCCTCAATGTGGAACATCTGGTCGTCAAAGAATATGTGCGGGCGAATCTTCTGCAGCAGGGGCCCTTTAGGGGCCCCAGCAAGGAACAAAGCCTCGTCGATCTCCAGGCCCCAGCTTCTGAGAGTCTTAAGCACGCGGGCCCCAGAGCTTGCCGCGCTTCTGGCCGTCACCAAGAAGGTACGGATAGGGCAGTTCAGTCGCTCGTTTTTGGCGTAGAATTTCTTCTGGAGCTTCCCTAGTGCCTCCAGAAAGCACTTAAGAGGACCCTAAAGATGAAGAAGATGGGAGGAGTGTGTCAGCCAATGGGATTAGAGTGAACCTGGTGGTCTATTATAGGCAAACGCTTATGCTGGAGCAACCACAGCTGCCCATTTAAGACAGAGTCGGCATTCAAAAGTTGAAAAATACTGCATCCACAGACAGTGAGAGTCCCCAAAGCCTGTCCAAATTCAGTGATTGTGTCACATCCTCACTACTAATATACATTCCTATAAAATATGAAATCCTATGATTTCCTATACTAATATAATTTCCAATGATATTCTATGATCTTTCACTATCCTGTGAATTCGATTAAATACAGTAACATTTTAATTACAGTTTAATTAAAGTGGCATCTTTAAGTTGCTGTTGGTTGTCGTTTGTGTGTAAATATCTTTTTATCCAGCTTTTTCCAGTTTTATTTTATTTGTTGTGAGAAATTAATATTGTACTATTTGCCACTGTAAATGCCCAAGTTCTTGGATTCTGATTTGTCAAAGTTTTATTGTATCAACTAAAAACCAAAATTGGTTCTCAAATTGATTACAATAATATTGTTCATCTATGCGTTAGTGTTATAGTTGTAGCATGCAATTCTTTTAAATCTGAAAAAAAAACCCTCTATCATTACATAGAGGTTATAATTACTGTCCTTGGTGTGAATGGGTCTTTATGCTAGCTGTTTCAGGAGGTACTTTTTCCTGCAAATCACTGCAATACAAGTCAGCTTTCAATGCAGACAGCCTCTCAAGTATGTTAAAAATGACCCTATGGAGAACCATGTGGTGGTGTATAAATAGAATGTCCCTGAATCCATTAGCAAAAAATCCCTTGTAAGGCATGTAAAGAATCTTCTTTAAAGGGCTTGCAACACTGCTCATTTTCACTGGTTGGCTAAAAGTAGCTGTCTAGTCAAAGGTAGCTGTCTTTATTACACGGCTCTCTGGAATGTTAGTCACATGGTACTATATAATTTCGCGGAAGGATGAAAATGTATTTAAAACAAATATGCCAATAAAATGTTTTAAATTCATATTTAGGTCCATTTTTTTCCTTATGTGGCAAGTAGCGTCGGGTCCTGATCACACTGTTGGGGCTTATTTCTGCAATAACTACCGGCTGCCTGTACATTATCCCTTACTTAGGAAAACTTTACTTTAATTTTTACATAATTCAAAATATATTTGGCCTTCAGAAGTTAATATCCATGCATTGGAAAGATTGTAATTACAAGCTAAATGCCTATAAATACCTCCAAAAAGTTTGTTCCAAGTTAAAACTGTTGGTGAAAAAATATGGCAGACACAAAAGATGCATCATCTGTATTGATGGTAAAGTTGGTGCACTTTATATTGAGACACGAAATATGTACCGACAAGTACATATTACTGCGGTTTCGAAAAGAAATGAAAACCGAGGCAGTAAAACACCTTTTGTTCCTTTTCACACAATTTTTCAATTAATAAAACATAATTTTCGCACAATTACTTGAAAAATGTGTTAACAAACACTTGTGTTCTCAAAAACTTCTGTTGCTGTATAGAAGTCCAAAGTCACGTGATCCACAGCTAGTAGTAATACCTGACATACCTGTGCGAGTGGTTTATTTTCATGTTGTTTTTCATGTTCAAAGAATGTGTCCAGGCCGTGTTGTTTAACTATGATCTCCGACTCATCAGAGAAGAGCACAGCATCCCCATCAAAGGCCACGCGCAGCTGAGTCTCTGACAGCTGAGACTCCACGTCAGGCTTAAACATGATGGCTGCTGCTATTCCTGTCATGGTAAATGAAACATCACTGCAGTTGTTTTTACTCAATAGCCAAAAAGAATGAGGAACTGTAAATGTACTGTAACTCCTTGACTAATCTTAAATTATGCAATCTAAACATGCTGTCAGTTTGCAAGGTTAAACACTATAGGACTGTCCAAACTCTGTCCTGCAGGGCCGGTGTCCGGCAGAGTTTAGCTCCAACTTGCCTCAACACACCTGCATGGAAGTTTCTAACATGCCTAGCAAGAGCTTGATTAGCTGCTTCGGGTGTGTTTAATTAGGGTTGGAGCTGAACTCTGCAGGACACAGGCCCTTCAGGACAGAGTTTGGACAGCCCTGCACTATACAGTAGCATGCAGTAACATTTTTGTGTTCATCATCAATGTACCCTCTTCAATGGCCTCCCCGACTTTCTTGGAGTCTTTGGAGAGATACAGGTTAGTCATGTAGGCCTTGAGATAGCCGATTGGACTCTGACCTCCTGTCATGCAGAATCGCTCTATCGTCAGATCTGTAAAAGAGGAATTTAAATTTTTCTTCTAGTAAAACCTCCTTATACATTGTCTAAATGTTGGTTGTATTTTACAAAAACATACATCTGCAAGCTTAATTTGTCCAATAAACTTCCAGTTCAGTTGCTCAGAATTATGATGTAACATCTAGACCAGAATGCAGTTAAAATGACACACCTACCATAGTGATTAATGCTATTCATGAGTCTCACCCCAACTTGGGCGTGATTATTGGTCATGAGAACAATGTCAAACAGTTCTTCACTTTCTGGATAGAGCTCCCTCAGCCGTTCATTTACAGCTATCAGTGCCTGTGTGAGTATTACAAGGAAAAAAGTCGTTTTCATAAGCAAGCAAGTAGTCTCTAGCAACATCATGAAGCATAATGAACTGTAAATGCAGAGTTAGAATAAAGGGAAGCAACTGACACCAGAAACCCTTGTAACTTAATGTTTAACATGACAATTTCTACTCTATTATGTTAAAAATGAGGTGGAAAGATAATAAAAGTGTATTGTTTAATAATGTCAGGACAAGTGCAGCCACCGATATTAACACTTTGCAAAACAGGATGCTCCCAATTTGTGCATTTGCAGAATTGACAGCTTCGTTGTTTATAATTGCCATGATATAGTGTAGGAATTCAGAATCATTTCAGTGAATCAGTCCTTTGAAAAGTCGGTTCCAAAGAACTGGTGATTCAGTGGTTTTATGTCAAGTTGTTTGCACCATTGCAACATTATATTATATGATCTGCATGTTCCCATAACGCTCAAACATTTTTTGATCTGCAAAGTTTTATTATTAAGGGTGTTTATTGTAATCTCTTGTGTCCCAGTTTGCATGCTACAGTCATGATTTAGCCCTTAATGTAGAATGTTTGTTTTAATGCCTTTTTAAGCAGCTTAATTTCACCCGGGAAATCCTTTGCAAACCTAAAATGCCTTTCAATCACAGCTTTTCTGCTCATGACAGATTGGACATGTCTAAAAGGCGTGCTTCTCTATTCAGTGAGTCCATAAATTGTTGAGCTGAACTACTTGGACTGGGTTCGAGTCGTGAATGAGTCGCTGAATCGACTTCAATTCTGAAATCGGACACAATGTAGCGTTGTTCGCTTGTCTTGTGTCAGAGAACGCGCCAAATAAACAAACAAACAAATAAATAAATTCCAACTTGGTCTACTGTAGCTATTAATTTGTCCACCGTGTTATTTTAACGTGTGGGTGTTATCCTCACTTTAACGAAAGGGAAAGCAGGTCCTTGTTTCAGTGGCTCATTCTCGTGGTCTTGCTGATGTTGAACATACTTCTCCAGTCCTTCTTCCTCAAATACCTTTCTTTCCGCCACCATATCAAACAAGGTGCGGGAAGAAACTGCGATAGTAACTGCATATTTCGGCTTGGGCTGTTAAAAGACACGTCCAAAAATAATGACAATCAGTCTAGTTGCAGCTAATCGTATAGTGTACAGTATAAGCAAAATGCCTTGCTGAATTTCACCGAACACTCACGGGTCTCGGTTTCCTTGATTTTAAGTTTTCAAAGTGCGCTTTAGCAGCTGCCCAGTCCTTTTCCTCTGCTGTACCTCCCTGTTTGTCAGTCGAAGCCACCTCTGTTTGTTTTGTGTCGCTCATTGTATCTTTTTAACTGGTCTGTAGCTTATTAATGTCAGTGCGCGTGCTTGACTTCCTATGTTGAGGTAGGGCTGGATGTCGGACATCGCGGAAATGTGAAGGGGTTGGATGCTGAGAAGGAGGCGTTCCGATTGACGCAGGACGTTTGCGCTTTCACTCGCAGCAGAGATTGGTCTGAGATTCACAGCTAGTCATTTTTGGTCACTGTAAGCAAGGATTTTATCAACGAATTACAACTACTCACGTTACTGTAATTAAGTAGTTTTGCTTACTTGTACTTTTTTGAGTATATTTTTAAAGCCGTACTTTTACTTGTACTTAAGTACAATTTTGGCAGCAAAATCTACTTCATTACTTTTAAATCATAGTCCGTTACTGAGCAAGCCAACATTTTTAATTGATATTCAACCCTTAATGCATTTCAGTTGCCAATAAAGATATCCAATCGTAAACGGACCAATAAAAGCAGCGACATCTAAACCATGAAAGGCTGACGAAGAACATTCTTACCGGAGCTACTTCTTCATCTATATGTCTATGGCGAGTCATGTACTTATGTGTTACTCCGCGGCGGCGATGGCCTGACCAGGATATAACAGACAGATTGGCGGATTGAAAGCAGAATTCATGATGTACGCGCTCAACATATACATTTCGCTAATTTTGAACAAAGAAAAAGTTGCATATTGCTGCTTTAAGTCAATGAGCACTGTGTTGCGGTGCATGAATATACACGTGCTGCGCCTCGCTCTCTCCTCTCATCCGCCTGTCACACACGGGACTGCAGGTATTCCGCATACACTGAATCATTCCCGTGCACATGCTGCTGGCTCTTTATTGTAACGTAAGAATACAGTCCTGTAATGACAGAAAACTGGCTGCGAAATCTCAAATAGGGCTAACACACAAATGAACTTCTGTTTTGCTTGTGCGCCCTCAGACTGTGCGCAGTCACCATATTGCTTTGCTTTTAAAAGAGAAATTGTTTCTCTTCAATCCAGTATTAGACTTTGTAAAAAGTTATCAACCAAATAGATTAACGCCTGCCCGATTGAAACGCTACTGGAAATTGCATTGGCTGTAAGTGAAAGGCTTAAATTTATTTCCAATGTAAGTATGCTAGAAATGTTTTGAAATGGGATATGTGTATGATTTGTACGTATAAATATCCTAAACTGCATCAATACATCGTACAGACATTAGGTCAAAGCCATCTCATATCACATCTCATCTAAAACGATAAGAATGGCTCTGAAGTTAAATAGCTGCTGTTGTCATGTTTTGAATACCTCAACTAAATTGAGGCCATTTGTTTTATCATTTTATTACTGTCTTTTTTTTTTTTGTAAATTCAATTCAGTTTGAAATCAGATTTGAAATTATTACTCCTTGTAATAGAACTTGTAATAGAACAGCTTGTTTTTTTTCTGTGACCATATGTTTGTGTGTAAACCGAGCGATAAGATAAGATAAGAGGAACTTTGTTTATCCCGAAGGACATTCTTTTTGTCACAGACATGCTCAAAATAAAAATATACAGTACAGTAAATAATAATAAAACAGTACACAATAAGTACAGTAAAAAATAATTGTAAAACAGTGCAAATGGATAAGATCAAATAAAATACAATAGTATTTTTCAAGTTCTGAAAAAGTGACAGTTTACAATGAATAAAAGAGAGTAGAAGCATGTAATGGTGGGATGAAACAAGCAATCAATCAATGAAATGCATATGTGTAATATTGCACAATTTGACTGAAGTAACATTAGTATTAATATTATTATTAATCCTGAGAAATCACCTACTGGGCAGTGAAGAGTTGTACAGTCTTATTGCTACAAGTGGGATGGATTTCCTGTGACGGTCAGTTCCGATGAGTCTTTTGCTGCATGTGCTCCGATGGCCCATCATGGAGGCGTGCATTCTCCTCTCAGACACCTCTGACAGCTTCTCCAGACCAACACTCAGAACAGCACCAGCCTTTTTTAATCAGCTTGTTCAGCCTGTTTGCATCAGCCGTCTTCACCCCACTGCCCCAGCACACAGCAGCAAAGAACACAACACTCTCTACCACAGAGTGATAGAACATGGTCACCATTTTCCTGCACCTTAGCCGACTCAGGAAAAAGCCAACTCTGCCCTTTCTTGAATACAGCATTGGTGTTCTTAGACCAGTCCAGTTTACAGTCAATGTGTAAATTGGAAGATGTATGATATGTTCCTTTTTTTTTTTGATGTTTAGCTCACACCACTCAACAAAGCTGTCCACCGCACTCCTGTGTTCCTCCTCCTGTCCATCCCTGATGCAGCCCACAATGGCAGAATCATCAGAGAATTTCTGCAATACAATAGAATAGAGACTTAAATATCTAGTAGTTTTTTATTTATATCATGGAATATTTTTCTGGTGTGCACTTCATAATTTAATAATCTAAATAATAATAATAATTCGTAATAATAATAATGTGTTGTCTGATGAACGCTATTGTTGAACTAATGGTAAGGATGATACAAAAAAAAAAGAAAAAATAATATTATTATATTCAAGACCACAATGCTGTGTAGTAATTTTCTTAGACACATGACATCAGTTTTGTTTTACAGTGATGTATTTGCACAGTTCAATGGCACCAGTGCGCTCACCACCACACACCAGACCAGCTACATATGAAGAGGAGAGAAATTATTAGGAGACACTGACATCAGCCAGGACAGTGTTTTTCTGTTTTGTTTTGTTTTACAGTATTAGTGTCACAATGTTGTTCCAGTGTCAACAAAGATGTTGATCCAGGAACATGTCACAGTTGGTAAAATAAAGTTCTGCACCTGTCTTCACAACTTTGATAAAATAGGTAAAAAGTACCCGGATGACCTGCTGAAGCTGAAGTTTTTGAATTTGAGACAGACCCGCAGGTTTGTACCCCTTCTGCTATTTCATATTTTGACTATTTAAACCGGAAACTTATTTGGTCCAACATAATCTTTTTGTCGCAAATGAAGTAAAAGAAATATCTTTTAAAATACTTCAAGAAGTTTGCTACACATTTTGACTCTAATTGTGTTTTCTGTATAAAAAAAACCCAAAACCATTTTTCACTTATTCTGGATATGCAAATATACTCAGCAGCTATGGATGGAAAATAGTCCAAAAATCTTAAAAGGTTTTAATTTAAACCTCAAGATGGTTCTCTTTTTTTTTTTCTTTTTCTTTTTTTTTTTAAAGGTGATTCAAATGTTTGTTTTGTTATAAACCCAATTTTCTATCTATGTAGTTTTTACATAAATAAATGCAAGTTCTCTAATTGCGCACCTATTTTTTTAAGTATTTCAACTTCTCACGATAAAAAAGCAATTAAGACCTATTCAATCTGTACAAGCTACATCAATATACTTGATCTGTAATTTATTTTGTGAAGTAGCTACCCTCTGCTTCCTTTATTTAATTCTATTTTTGATTATTCTCTTCTATGTTACTTGTCATTTTTTTTGTATTATTATTTAACCTGCTGCTAAAATACTTTGTATATTTTTGTACTCACTGTTCTGTTATTTCAAAAGTTCAATAAAGTAAAAAAAGAGACCTCTCTGCAGGTTACACCAGTAGGAGGCGACAAGTGACTGCTTTACGCGCTAATAATTTAATCGACCAAGTCGTTTAAAAGCAGTCGTTGTCAAAACATTGATTTATCGATTTATTTATCACCTCTTATTTATAACACAATGTCCGCGCACTCAAAAGGCGTTAGAAGGGGTTTTAACATCTTCAGTTAATGGTAAATGGAGGCGTTGGTTCAATAGCTGGACAACAAAAAGTAAGGCACCAAATGTTATAATTTTCTTTCATCTATCTTCTCAGTTGATGAGTTTTCTAAAGTAGCTTAATTAAGCCAGTGTTATGATTTCAGCATCGCAGCGTTGATATTCGCAACCAGCTAAAACGAGTCGTTTGAAATGTTAAGATCGTGTAGAAATAACTGCACGTTCTTTTTGGGGTATGTTTGTGTCACGCGTGCTGCAGCGTGCATCAGTGTCCCAGCATCTCTCCTTCCTCTCACAGCATGGAAACACTTTCTCTCTACACCACCCCTTATCACGTCCCATTCACAGCATCATGGCGTTTGAGGGTGAGTATCATCACTGACCAGCATGGGTAGAGTACACCGTGATCTTTATAGGTAACAACATAAGGCAGGGTCGGTCTGAAAGTACTTTTTACGCGAGACGATTAGGGATGTTAAATGTGCGTGATTTTAATTTTAAGAGTAAGTTCTAATGCATTTTTTTGACTTGGCTATAGCTGGTGGTTATGTGCTACTGCACCAATGCGGACCCAGTCATACAGAGTAATGTAAACGTATTGCTTGGGAGATGTATGAACACATTTTCATTTACGTATGGAACAACGCAGGTGTAAAGACTGGGAAATCATTCACTGATAGTGTGCTTAAGTTTTGTTTGTTGATATTACGTCGTCGCGTTATGAAATGGCCAGTGTTTTTATAGCAGAAAGGTCTCCATCGGTTATTCATGTCTTTGACCCGCCAGGTGGTCCTACGAAATTGTAGGCGTATTCACTGATACGCTGTCATCTGGTGCGAGGTTGACAGTAGCAAACATCTGTCTTTTAAAAAACACCTGAAGGATGTTGGATGATAACATGCTACCCTGTTGGATGCATGACAATAGCATGGCACTATTTGTATTTAGTGTGTTTATAAAGCTCAGTAGCTTACATAATCAGATAATTATATGAAAACTAATTTTGCTCAAATCTGGGGACACTTACGGTAACCTAACATAACATAACTTGTAATTAAAAATAAATAAATTAATTAAAGAAAAAGCCAGAGAGTATCAACTCTAACTAGAAACCAACAATAATACAGTACGGCAAAATTAAAGTGATTTAATCAAAAAGTAAAACTCAGTCACTATAAAACTTTTCTTTCTGACCCTGTCCTGGGAAATTCTAAATAAGACATTTTGAAGAACCTTTTCAATACAAATAATGGCCTTGGAATAAAGACGCCAGGCCTCAGTAATTACTGTAACACTATAATTAAAGTAGTTCACATGACTATACAGTAGTAGTCCACATGAATACAGTAGTGACAGTAGAGATGTTTATTTTATGAAAGTTATACGTTTAATTGTGTTATTATATTTTTATATAACTGTAGTTCATTGTTTTGCTTTTAGTATTTTTCATAATTTTATTATTTGCAGCATTATACTCATTTTCATTAAAGTTTTTCATCTAAAGTATATATTTTATTTCAGCTTTATTTCAGTTAATAAAAATGATTTCGGTTTAGTTTTAATAACAATACTTTAACAAACTGAAATTTAAGTTCTTAAGTTCTTGACGTCTGCTCTAGCTCTTTTGTGAATAAACGATTGGTCACTGTTTTAGGCTTTTTTATGAATCGGTTAATAAAATTCACAATATCGATTCCTTGACAGATCCAGTAGGCCTGCAGTTCAGTCACCATGCATTTTAATTGCATAAAAAAAGATAGAACAGGACATTCAGTTCAGAACAAAATGATCTTTTTTGTTGTTATTCAGTCATTCTTTTGTGGGTGAACTATTGCTTTAAGAATGGTATGTGACAATATTAATGGAAAGAAAACGAAAGAACTTGTGCCAGAAAGATATAGTGCTCTGCCAACCAACACACTGTGTACAAAATCATGCTCCTTTGAGAAAGCTCTGACTGAAAGTGTGTGTGTAAGACATATATGCATCATCATTAATCTGAATGTCACTGGCAACATTTTAACACTTACTTATTTTAAACTGTGTCCCTGTAATTTGTATGTAGAATATGAATTGTCAGTGACATAAATAGAAGAGAGAGTCAAAGTGAGTTAGTAGGCACTTTCTTGATTGCAAGTGCTGTTTCCTGTCCTCAGGTGGGGGGCGGAGCTGTGGTGTTCATGAACTCATCTGCGCTAGAAGAGGTGAGACTATCTTCACAACATCCATCCATCGCTAACATGCACCCATTGTTCCTGAATATTTATTGTATTACTAAAATATACATCGTAATAGATCAAATATTTTTGTACCCGCTTACCTTCCTTGTCCCACACTTCTATCAATTATGAATGACCTATCAGGTTTGGTGAACGAAAACAAAGGTCATTATTAATTCACAACAAAGGATTGTGTTACTATGAGCAGGAAGACCTATGTGTAAACAAAACAATTTCTACTACTTAGTGGCTGATATTTAAATAAGCATGTCTTTGTCTCTGGCTGTCACAGCTACAGAGCAAAGGGGAAGATTTTGTTACATAACAGTAGGCAGCGGTGGAAGATTATGGGTGAAATGTCAAAAATTGAGCGTAGCGGCTTTGCCTTACGGGATTTAAGTTCATTTGGATTAGCAAATTCGCATTTGCTTGAATTATCATATTATGGGGTAACTCATAGATCTCTTTGTTGTACAAAATCCTATTCCGTGCTTTATAGTCTAAACTTGTTGGTGAGCACTAATTAGTGGACGTGTCTTAAACAAATTTCAGTGCCTCTAAAACATATCTTCCATATTATTCTGTATAATCTGTGAGTCTCCTGATATCCCTATGATCCTGGTTTGCCACATATATATGAGTCAATCCAGTTTCATGTTAATGTAGGGTAGGTTCTAACGGAAGGTCCAGTGGTATTGTGTGCACAAAGTGTGAAGGGGCATCCAGTTACCTTAGACTAGTAAATTATTCAGCGGTGGGAGAGATAGATTGAAGACGGGTGCTATAGATTCAGTCACTGCAAGAGATGGAAGGCAGACCTTTTAAATATGGCCTTACTGAACTATATGGAATAAGGAACATTGGCAGATGAGATATAAAGGTCCACAAACTGACTAAAGAAGAGATTGTTGGATTTAGGAGATATCGAAGGACTTCTTGTTATCTGCAGATTGTGGTAATATTTGATTGTGGAGTGTCGAGTGCTTTTACATTTTTTTCCTGATGGCAATGCACAGGTTTAAATAAACTGTGAGCAATGTATATTTCATAGCCTGTTGAAGAAGCTGAGTTTCATTTAAAGGTTTGTATTCAAATTGTATCTTAGTATCTATTTGGAAAAATACACATGAATGATTTATACGCACAATTCATCACTGTAACAGTTTCTTAATTCGTTATTTTAGCCTACAGTAGCCAATATTTACAATGGATCCAAAAAGATAATCAAAGTTGTCCTAAGACAAGAACACATTTTGGTTTCAGGAAAATTTTGATGAATGGTTTTGATTCACTTCAAATGTTAACTATATATACTTTACGGAGTTGCAGTTGTAAAAGTTTAAAAGTAGTTGCTCTTATGCAATATATGGAAGGCATCTGGATGTGTTTATAAAAACTTGAAAGTGATACAACGGCAGTGTGATTTGTGACACTAAGACTAAATTTCCTTTGATGAAATTATACCAAGATTTCTGTCATTACTGGAGGAACTCATGATAGCATCCATCACCATCTACAATGCTTGTCTGTTATCTAGGTGGATCAATTTCTACACTCTTGACCTTTACTTTCTCAGCTTTTGTCCTCCAACCCTATGCTTTCTCTTTCTCTGTTTCTCTTTTTTTTCCTTTAGTATCTCCCGAACTGCTAGGTGTCCTGTCCTCCATTGCTGTCTTCATGGCTGTGATCGCTGTTTTTTTTCTTTACCTCAGCAGCAAGCTTTCTGTAGAGAGCCCAAGCAGTGAGCTGCCACGTTTCGAAGGTTTTAACAAAGGTTTGCAAGGTAAATAAATAAAGAATTATCAATTAATGTGTACATGGGTACGTCTGTGTATCAAATCCTAGTGAGCAGACCTTCTAGCATTTCTAAGGTCCATCTAAAATTGTAAATAGAAAACAATTATATTAAATTGGAACAACTATTTTAAATATGGCCAATTCTGAACCTAGAGCAAGAGCAGGTTTAAACACCCCTGCCTTTGAATGCTCAGATAATCAACTATAAATATACAGCCTACTTGTCATTTCCCACAGTTCCCAGTTTTTTGGCATCCCTCCTCCACCCAAACTCCTCACTCTTAACTATTTCTATCCCAGCTTGGGATATGGGAGTTTCCTGGGTTCAGAGCTGGAACACTCCACTTGGGCAGCAAACTTGAATTTTGGGGTGTCTGATCCTGCTGGAAATGTCTAGGCAGATATGTTTAGGGAAGTTGGAGCTAAATTCTGCAGGACAGTGGTCCTCCAGGACTGAGTTTGAACATTCCTAGGTTAGAATATTGGCCAGATAGGCTAAATTGACCAGGCATGCCATTCCCGGGGACACATCTGCCCAGGATTTCTAAATTGCATAACATACACAGGTGTTGGTTGTCTATGCTCTATTCTCTATAGCTCTCACTGTACTTTGATGTCATATAGCGATCAATCTGGTTATTTTAGGCAATTTAAAAATCCTGTGCCGAATATGTCCCTGGAAGTGGCATGTCTGGTCACTTTAACATAGGCAGTAGATGTCAAGTTAGCTCACTAGGCTTTAAAACACTTGTATGTCATCATTGTTCCTTAAATAAGACATGCTTATAAGCAAAATGTTACTGAAGAAAGATCCTAAATATTAATGTACAAGCTGACTCTTCAACAGAATTTGTGGTGGGTTAACAGACACAGCAAAGGCACAAAGCAATGGCGTTTTTCAAGAGCTTCCAACAGAGCCTACCGTCTGTCAGTACCCTCCTGGACACTGTCTCAAACACCGTCTCGACTGCCGTGGACGATTTGTCCACTGCGGTGAGTGATGTTACCTACACTGTCAGTGACCAACTAACTGAGCAAGTCAATACAATCATCAACAAAGTACAGACAGAAGAAGATGACAAATCCAACAAAGAGGATGTTGAAGGTTCTTCAGAAGCTGTGCAAAAGGAAAGGAAGAACAGCAAGCTGAAGCGTCAGGAGACAGAAAGTAATGCAGACAGTGGAGAAGGAGAAGGTCAAAGGAGACGAAAATCAAAAAAGAACTCTATGTGGACAATTGAAATAGATGAAGAAGAAGTACGGAAGGAGAAAGAAAGACAAGAGGAAGCCAGAAAGGCTGAGGAGGAGGAGTGGGAGTGGTGTTATGCTCCCTCTAAAGGTTGGTATCGTAAAAGGAGGGACCCAAACCAACCACAAAGCTCGTCTTCTCCCTCAGACAAGAAGGAGAACAGTGACCAAACATCAAAGGAAGCCGAGTCTGTTGCTCAGGAAGAAAATGGCTCCTCATCTGGCAAACACAAGAATGAAGGTGACGAACACAATGAAAAAGCTAACGGGATGCACCCAGCTAATAGTCAGGACTCTCAGGATATTTCTGCTGATACTGATACATCAGCATCAAAGCATGAAAAGAATGGAGAGCACAAAAGTGTTGAAGAAGATGGTACAGGCAGAAGAAAAGACCAAGGAGGTAAAGGTGAGACTGTTCATTGGACTTGCCGTTTTGTGCTCTTCTGATGAGATGGATCTAGATCACTGGTTCTCCTTGGCTTTTCATCGCTCTCTTGATTCCACACTAGTCCTCAACCAAGTACACACAAATGAATCTTTCTTTTTTATAATCTTTGCTTTCTTACTCCTGACTATGGCTGTCATAATGGGAGAACTACTTGGAAAATTGCCTTGTTACCAGGATGGCCCACAAGGGTTCTCTATTGTAGTGTTTTCCATTTCTTTCTCTTGAGTACCCCCAACACAAAACCAATCTAAGACCTGTCAGATTCCTGTTTACATGGCCATAAGTATTACACAATCTGTGATGTATGCGAAAAAATCATAATTGGGTCACTTGAATCATGTGATATGCCCTTAATGTGCAGCGTTAGGGGTACTCCTGACAGGTACTCAGACTTGTACCTGTTGATCTATCTTCTGGCATAGTTAACCTTTAATCCTAATCAAATATACCTAAATCGGCTACTGAAGACTTTCAGTATCACTTGATAATTACAAACATGTATGTTATAGCTAGCTTGGAACTCGTTAGAAAGACAGATCTTCAAGAACAGGAATGAGAATCCCTCACTTACTCATTTGAGTTTCTCCCAGGGAGGATGGGGCAGGACTATAAAACTTTCATCCCAGACATTTACTGGTGTTTTCCCATTTATAGGTGAAGTGTGTATCCCAATTTGACATTGAGAGATAACTTTAATCAATTTATTATAGCCAATTTTCAACTTCTCGCTCAACAAGATACATCACTTTTGTGGTGGTGTTACCTGTTTGCTCAAACATTGGAAGTGGGTTTGGGGTGTGGTGACTTTTGGATTTGTTACCAGTAGTTTTTTTGGTGATTTTTTTTTCTTAGACAGGGATTGTCCTGAAAAAAGGTCATCTGAGAGCGAGGACGAATCACTGAAAAGACACAAGGACTCTTCCTCTCATGAGCAGAGAAGTGGATGGAGAGACAGGGATGCTGAGAATGAAGATTGCAGCAGTGAGGCCTCCGCTGAGCAGGGTAAATATTGTACACTGTCTGACTGATGAAATACTCTTATTTTTGTAATCAGGATGTAATCTTATTGCATTTCTATCTCGCCCTCCAGTTGAAAGGAAAAAAGGTTCTAGTTCCCTGAATGAACTTCAGCCTCCACCGTACCGGGACAAAGATGACTCAGCAGAGGGTAGTGAAAGTGAGATCAGTAAGGGCAGTGAAGACCCTGAGGACACAGAGAGTTACCTGAATAAGGGCTACGAGGAGGACGCACCTAGTGACAGCACAGCTGTTTTGGGCCCGGAGGTGAGCGATTCGGCCCGTCGTTTCCGATGTGTTCTTCTATGAGAATCACGGCTTCACCTTCAGATTCACCGATGAAACTGTTGAGAACTACACAGTGTTGTTATGTCTCCAAGAGAGCTGTTCACTGCAGTTTTTGTTGAGACAAATATTTGTAAATGTTTCTTTTTTGTTTCAGAAATCCCATGTTTTTTGGCATGAGATTTTTTTAAACCCATTTTGTTTTCAAAGCATGCAACGCCAAAGTGATAAACAAGACACTTGTCATCCATTCCTCTTTTGCTCCCCATTCCTGTCTGTTTGGATTCCCATTAACTAGTGTCCTCTTTTTTAGACCATTGTGAAGTAATATTTCAGTTGATTATTAAAATTTCATTTCATTGTCACATGAATGAGTCCTATCACTGGTGGTTTTAATTATGAGGAGCAGGGAGGACAGTTCAAGGATTCTCAGCCTGGGGTTTGGCTCATTTTGGCCACATCTGGTAAGTTTGCCTTTGAGGTTGTCTGTAATTGGAAACACTGAAATCCCGAAAAACCAACATAAACTTCTCATGCTATACGAGAAGCCAGGCTACTTCAGGGAGTGTCATATCATGAGAAATCGTATTGCTTGATCTTTGGGGATAAAATATCAAAGTAGAACTCAAAACTTACTTCCCAATAGAGCTTTTAAAAAAAAGATGCAAAAACAGCTAATTCTAAACTTTAGTAACTATGGTGTCAAATTAATACATTTGAATTCATGATCATACCAATGATCACTATTTAAACTTTCTAAACTATTCATGTTTATCTGTTGCAAAATGGAAAGTTAGACAGAATTTCACTTCTCCTGGATGTGTGTAGCACCTGCTAACCTTTATTCTGAACAAGATTCCTGATCATTTATGTCCGATCTTCATAGTTTCAATTTGATGTGGATTATAATATGATACAAGACAAAATGGGCAAATTGGAAAACATTCATAAAGTAATTTATGACATCAAGAAGAAGAAGATGACTAGAAAATATATGATATGACCTCCTTAATGGTCTTTATTGTACCACCTTGTCGCCAACACAGGCAATCTCAAGAATTCAAAGCTGTTTATTTTAAATGCATATGCTTACTATTTTTGAAGTGTCCATTTCCTCTATCCCACCTGCCCCGACTTTTCCTTTCTCTGACAGGATGGCTTACTCCCACCACTTCCAGAAACATATGAACCAGAGACACTGGGGAAATACGGTACACTGGATGTGGCATTTGAATATGACCCTAGCGAACAACGGCTTGCAGTGACAGTGACCGCTGCCACAGATATTCCAACCCTTAAGAGCACAGGGAACATTTCCTGGCAGGTCCACCTGGTCCTTCTGCCCACCAAAAAGCAGAGGGCCAAGACAGGAGTGCAAAAGGGACCCTGTCCTGTCTTCACAGAGACATTTCGCTTCTCATGTGTGGAGAAGGATGCCTTGGGGGACTATGCAGTCCGGTTCCGTCTCTACAGTGTGAGGCGCATGAAGAAGGAGAAGGTCCTAGGGGAGAAGGTGTTCTACTTAACCAAACTCAATCTGCAGGGCAAGCTTGCTCTGCCTGTTACACTGGAGCCTGGCACATCTGTTCCTGTAAGCAGCATTTGTGTGCATGTCTGATTTTAGAGTCAGAACTATCCATTTTATAATGGTAATTCTTCAGTGTCACTGTTCTTCAGGGCTGTGGATCAGTGGTGAGTGTCTCTCGTAGTGCGGGAGCACTATCATACCGTTCCACTGGTGAATCCTGCACTCCAGAGCTTTTGCTGGGTCTCCTCTACAACTCCACCACAGGAAGATTGTCCGCTGAGGTTATAAAAGGCAGCCATTTTAAAAACTCTGCCACCGATAAACTGCCCAGTAAGAAATCTATGTGTCCACCTGCACAACCCTCTTAAAAGCAAACCTGTTTCATGCATGTGCATTCTTAATGCTTGTTCTGCTTGTGATTTAACTGCTGTCGTTTTATCTGTCTACTCTATTTCCTATCACATTCCTTTTTTCTGTGTCCTGTCTTGTAGTTGGCCTGTTTTGTTGTGTAAAACACTTCATTAGTGGGCAACTCTATCTCATGAGAGGTAAGTTTACTGCCATGTTGAAAGTTCAAACCCCCCCACTCCACTGCATCTGCATTTTATTGATGTTGTGTGTTCAGTCAAGTGTCTTTGCACTGTATTTTTGTGAGATGCAGGTAGAATACAATTAAAAAGTTTTGACAAAAGTCGTCTCGATGGTAAATGAATACCATGCCTTGCTGGAAAAGTAATACCATATAAGTAGCCCTACAAAGTCTTGTCAGTAAATCCAAAGCCACCAAACCAAGTGGTTTGGCTAGTTATTATGGTCCTGCTAGTCACTGCTGGGCAATATATATCTAGAATCGTGTCACATGGCCACATTGTTCAATTCAAAAAGTATGGGGGTGCATACAGTATGAACAGTTTCCATCTTTTAGAAGACACTAGAAAGGTATATAAGGTATATGTTCCCCTCAATATATTTCAGCAGGACAGTGCAAAACCACATACTGCAGCTATTACAACTGCTTGACTTCATAGTAGAAGACCCTGGTGCTGAATTAGCCTGCCTGCAGTCCAGATCCTTCACCTATAGAGAACATTTGGTTCATCATTAAAAGTAAAATATGTCAAAGATGTCCACAGCTGGAAACCTATATCAGGCAAGAATGGGACCAAAACTCCAGAAATGCATAACCTCGATGCTTTAATATCTTCAAACAGTTTTGACCAGAAGAGGAAATGCTACACCGTTGTAAACATGCCCCCCAATCTAACTTTTTTGAAACCTGCAGTTGGCATTAAATTTGCTCATTTTGTGCATAAAATTGAAGGTTGTGGCTAGAAGAGATACAGTTACACCTGTTAACAAAAATTAAATATTCTCCCTAGGTTGTTTTATTAATGTCTACACTAACCCCAACTCTAAACCTACCCCTAGCAATAATGCAAAAACAGTCATTATTATACAGTGGGACAGTTGTATATTGATATGTGCATGCCTAGTGGACTAATCTATATACCATCTAGCCTTAACCAAAAATTAATGTGTGATGAGGTCACATGATAAACATGTGATGATATGGCATACTGTAATGTTTATAATATGATGATTGAAATATACATTTCCTTTCTGGATATAGCCAATGTGTTTGCCATCAGGTGGTGCTAACTCACTGTTTCCTTTCCCTTTCCATCAGACACTTACGTGAAGCTTACAATGCTGGACTCCAAAGGGAAAGAGATGTCCAAATGTAAGACCTCCATATGCCGTGGCCAGCCCAACCCAACCTACAAAGAGACATTTGTGTTCCAGGTGGCGCTATTCCAGCTGTCCGAGGTCACCCTGCAGGTGTCGGTGTACAGTCGGCGGAGCAGCATGAAGAGGAGGGAGCGGGTTGGCTGGGTTGCTCTGGGCTTCAACAGCACCACAGAGGAACAAGAGGAGCACTGGACCCAGATGAAAGAGTCAGAAGGACAGCAGGTCTGCCATTGGCACACCCTCCTTGATTCATAGGGCTGCAGGGAAACAATGCACTGCGGTCTGTGGTCATCTGAAGGTTTAGTAGGACAATATAAGTACAAATGTAGGGATTTGAATTAAAAGTTCTGTCCTAATTTACTTATTCATGTTGCTCCAAGCATATATGACTTGCTTTCTTCAGGAAACATCATCCATCATATGGTTACAAAAGACTGGCAACTTGTAATTTTTCAAGTTTGACAGCCCTTATTTACTATGTCTATATTGGAAAGCATTCATGTTTTGTGTTCCATGGAAGAAAGAAAGTCATAGGGGGTTTAGAACGACATGAGGGCGAGTAAATGATGACAGAAGACAGATTTTTGAGAGAACTATTCCTAAAGTAGTGAGTTCATAATTTGCGGCCGTATTTGCGAAATTTCAGTTTTTTAGTTAGTTTTAGTAGTTTTAGTTTTTTGTGTGCGTTATTCATATGTCAACTGCACATCTTTAGCATAGTGATGCATAAAGCACCACTGAGCAGTTACTTCCAAAACATGCTAATTTATATGGGTTATTGCTGCAAATTTGTGCATCTGACGCAGATTCAGCAAAGTTCGCAATTGTATTAATTTCTACTGAGATGACTGCATTTTGCCTCCTGTGGAATTCCTCCTTAAAGTGATGGTTCACCTTCATGTCGTTCCAAACCCGTAAGACCTCTGTTCATCTTCGGAACACAAATAAAGATATTTCTGATGAATTCTGAGAGCTCTCTGATGGTCAGTAGACAGCAATGCAACTACTATATTATTAAATACTACTAAATAGTTGTCGCCATCACATGCATGTGGTGGTGCTCACTTAGATCATTGTCTCACTCATAGTCTGTTTCAAATAAGTAAGGCTTGGTAAAAAAAAAAAATAAGTTCAACTGGATGTCACATGGACTTTCTGGGCCTTGATTTCATTAGAAATATATTAATTTGTGCTCAGAAGATGAATGGAGGTCTGGAATGGTTTGGAATGATGTTTGAGTAATTGCCAACAGAATAAATTTTTTTGGGTGAATTATCCCTTTAAAAGTAAATATGGTCGCATATTAATTTGTACTTTAAAGGAATCCTTCATGTTGGAGGTTCTGTTGACCTCTTAGAGAAACTGCGTTCCTCAGGATAGCAGTAATGGACGTGCTGTTTTTTACAGTGTTGGGAAGGGAAGGCAGAAGACTGATTGAAAAAGAAGCCTTATGACGACAATAGAACATTGAACTACTGCCAATGGCACTGCCATCTATACCAATTGTTTATTCCCATCAAAGCATAACTGCAACTGTACTGTATTATTGGCAGTTGCATAAGCATTCAAACTACTTGAGGTTTAGCCTTTATACTTGACTTGCAAATATGCAAATACAAATATGCACTGCATGGAAACAGCTAAAGCATCAAGAGAAACATTCAGAATACATATCGGACCAAAGCTCTAGACCATAAACATAATTCTGTTTTATGAAGGGACATAGGGACTATACCACACCAGCAATATTGCAAAAATATTTCAAGTGAAAATGTGCAAAAAGTAGGGCTGCTTACGACTGTCTTTATGCATCTAAGTACAAGTAACTGATGTCTGAATGTAACTGATGCAAATTTGAGTAATTTATCTGTCATCTGTTTTCATATTGTGTACGTAAATGCTGCATTATGCATATGTTAATGCTGATTCAGGTTCATTTTTAATCTTTGGACAGTATACAATAAATAAAATCTAAATTTGCAAACATTTATGCTGTCGTTACTAATTGCATGCTTTCATACATAATGGAGAATTTACGTGATTTTAGAAATATCTCAATGAAGTTTAGAAGAATTTAACTAAACTAAGAACTTGGTTGTTCATCATGCTCAGTCATGTTTAATTTCATCACTTCTGCCAAAAGACCGGATGTGGTATGGCAACAGCAGATAGAGACATGGAGTGAAAAAAAATACTTTTTATTACCTAAAGTGGCATTGAAAACAAGACCTAGTACAACATATATACAAATGATAATCAAAGAGTCAAACAAGAGGCAAAATTCTTTGGAAAAATCCATCAATAAGGTGGTAAGATCAAGTTACATCCCATAACACATCCTTCACAAATATTTCAATAGGAGGCAATTTTCTGGAAGCTTGAATACGTGCTTCCTCAGCAGGACAATGCATGAAACGCATCCCTAGTGCAAGATGAAGCTAAGAACAGCCACAGAACCATTACAGCATTCAAGACAGAATTTGCTCAGAATTGAATCTGAAATATTACTCCTTGGCAGTGTTGGGGGTAACGCATTACAAGCAACACGACTTACCTAATAATATTACTTATTCCAAGTAACTATTAAAGTAACGCATTACTTTTAAATTTTAGGGTAATATAACTGAGTAACTTTTGTTTTCTGACTCCAGAAATACAGGGATTGTGGGAGCTGTGTGAATACAGTGTAGTTCTAGACTAAATGTGAACGTGCATTCATTCATCTCACTCACAAAAAACTGATTTAGTATTCATCAAAACTAAGAATGAGACGCAAACCTGCAATAATTAAATTGCACAAATGTATCCAATGCCATTTTATTAACCAATCAGTCTTTGCTGCTAACATAAATCATTACTTTCCATAAAAAGCAACTAAGTAACATAATTATTTACTTTTTATGGAGTAATGCAACATTGTAATGCATTACTTTTTAAAAGTAACTTTCCCCAACACTGCTTCTTGGCATGTTGCAACCTATCACAACACTGGATCCTGCAGTGCAGTTTGTTTTGCAACTTAATTTCCTTGAAATAAACTCGAAACGTAATTTGATCAAACCGCTAAAATTAGCCAATTTTTGCACCAAATTGGATAAAATAATTTTTATCTCATATATTATAACTGGCTTAAAACAAAATTACATCATTACTTTCATACGGTTTTCCAATTAATTTTTAAAGGGATGTTCCAAGTTCAGTGAAACTTAATGTGATTTTAAATATTATATTGCTTTGTATTCCAGTAATATATAGATATGTACATATACACACACACACAATATCAACTGAGTAATTAATTGAACATGGTGTAAAACACTGACGGTATCAAAACATTGCTTTGTTTCAGCGTCCCAATACGGCAATATTGGCTCAACCAATGGCATGATTTGGGGCAGGACAAACGGGTTATCTGACCAATCCAGGGGTAGTGTTTAGGAAACTGTCATTATTATTCCAACTCCTTTGCTTGAGCTTAAGAAGCTTCAGAAGTAACCAGGAAGATTGCTTTAAAACAGTGCCTTGTTCAGTTCATACGGCACAGTTAGAAATACAGAATATTCCATTCCAAACAAATCCCAGGATTTCTCCTAGCTGTCATTTTGATAAGAAATCCAGAGAAAAAAAGTACCACACCCAAACTTTTCAACGTCTGTGAAGGAAATCGGTTTCATTTCCTCTACCAACCCTCACATCCTTATCTTGGTCACAGACAGGCTTCACGACCTCGTGTGATACCTGAATGTCTTTCAATACTGCGGAAACCGATGAACACTTTTAGGTAGAGGAAGATCCTGTATTCTTTGTTCTTGTAATGCCTTATGAGTTCTTCACATGCTCCTCTTCGTGTCACCTCAGCCATAGTGACCTTCTCAACTTAATTTAAAGCACAGCTGAATTTTTTAAGGAGATTTTTGGTTTTAGATCTCGTAGATCAGGCTCTTTGTCAACCAATGCTCTTTCTCCGCTCTAACAAAGGGTCTTCTGATACTTTGGACACCGAGAACCTTGATCCTCCATTGTTGGTGGTAAGGGTAGGGCTTTGAACAGGTCTCTGAACAATTGATGGCTCTGATCGTCTGGAGTCCCACGCACAACGTCCAGGATTCTCTTCTTTCTTATTTTTAGTGTCTCTTTGGTGCTCTTTCAGTAGTGTCTGTTCCTCTTGGTGGTTGTTGTTATTGTTGAGGCTATCCGTTGACTCTCCAGATGTAACCATGCACATGTTCGCGCTGACACTGAAGCGGCGTTTCAGACGAGGAGAGTGATCTAGTGGGATGACCAGGCCATGCAAAAGGTCACTACAGCTCTTTGACCGTGCCAAGTCCTCCTCCTGCTGCTTTTTCTTCCTTCTCTTATCTGCTCCGATGGCTTGGATAACATCGCTGTAGTCTTCAACCTTCTCAGACATGAACTCAAAGATGTCAATGACACCAGAGAGAGGCGGTGGCTTTGGGGCTTTTTTGACTTCTTTTTTTATTGGTACATCATCGATGGACAGCCTGTGGCGTCTCAGCCTTCTTTTCTTCAGGACTTTATGAGCCTCGACCACCATATGCACATTCCAGCTGAAGAAAAGGGACAACCAGGCAAGACCCAGGCAAATCCATAACTGCACAAAGAATTTGTAGAGGGTCGGGTACATCTTAACGGGGTTCACACCTATATAGAGAAACAAAGCGAATTTCCTTTTTTAATCAGCGTAACAAGCCAGTAGTTTAAATTGCGCATCTAGAGCTATTTTTACACAACACAGAAGCTGTATATGTTTATACAGAATCACAATCACAGGAAACGATGCATCATAAGTTGGTTCACGTGTACAGCCGACAGAAAGATGCAAGGCTGAGATATTTGCACCTTATCTCAGATTGAAAGAGCAGCAAGTTAAATTTTCCACTGAGTTCTTAACTATGTATTACCAAAGGCCAACAAATGTGATAAATACTGACTCAGCTGTTTTCATGTACACAGAATGTCATACTGTGTATGGAAAATAGTAAGCAGTTTTTATAGTCAACTAAAACCATAAAAAACAATTTATTTAAATATGTGTTAACTAAAATACAATAAAATTCAGTTTTCCTATAGTTTCCGAAGCAACTTTGTTGATTTTTTTTTTACAAAACTTGATGTACTGAAATAACTAACATTTTTAGAAAAATGTATAACTCTATTTAAAAACAACAAAAACTAATGAAATGCCAATACCACACAACAATTAAAATTAACATGGGAAACAAATTCAATTAATTCAAAATATTACCATAATTAGATTAAAATTATACTAAAATGGCACTTATAGTGAGCATACTATTAATAAAGACAGCATGTTTGCAAATATATTATTAGCTTTTTTATTTGACTTGGGTACTGAAAACAATAATGAAGTATTAAAATAGTATCTGCTAAGTATATAGCCTATATATATTTGTTTTTATTCTATACTGTTTTGACTTTATTTATTCTTTTATTATGAGTTAACAGCGTTGGCTTTTCAAGCCAATATCAAAATATTTAAGAAACATTTTCAAAATTATTAAAATGTATTTTCATATCACTTTCAGAATTAGAAAAAGCTTTATTTGTCAAGTGTGCTTACACACACACACACA
>JAUYWG010000057.1:4611156-4629491 GCA_034779775.1 Enteromius afrohamiltoni | reverse complement strand
CGTAAACATACACACAGTTAATGGAGAGCTGGAGTGCCATCCAAAGTCTTGCTGGCACATCCAGCTGATCGTCACAAGACCGAGACAGCAGGCACAAACGCAATGACATTTACAACCAACGACGACAAACTGGAATTCAAAAGGACACAGATTAAATAGAAATGGAAACAAACAGTGAAATTAGGGGAACACCTGTGACACATGGCTGGGATCAAATCAACTGATAATCACAAGACAGGAACTCCAAAGAAGGGCAAGACACGTGAGGAAAACAAAACAAAACCAAAACAGAAAATGTTACATATACCATACATAACTGGATCCTTTGCCATTAATTTCTGACATTCTAGAGCCTAATAGTGCTTGAATTAAGACTAGCGATAGCTAGATAGCTAGTGCTATCTAGTGTTTCTATTAAACTCAGTTTGACAAACTGGACCTGCCAAACATGTTTCTTTGAATCATAATTAGCATGTAACTGTGCTTGGGTTTATATGTTCCATATTACGGCCCTGCTGAAGTTAATAAGCAAAAGCACAGAGCGTTTTCAGACTAAACACAGAGAACTTTGCCTGCATCTGTGAGCGCTTGAGTGTGTTTATGTATGTGTGTGTATGTTTTTAAGTGTGTGTTTAGCAGGGAACAGTCTGTGCTCAACCACACTACCGTTGTTGTGTAGGAGTGAATGTCACACAAGGATGTTCTCCAAGGCTCAGTATTATCACAGCTCAGATGACATTTTCTTGCTCAATAGCCTTTTAGATATTCAGGCTAATTTACCTTCAGCCTGGGATGCATACGGCATAACATATAAGGAATTTGTGTAAATGTTATGATGAAATCTTACATAGAATTCAACTTATGCACATCTTGCAGTACTTTTGTGAACATGTCATCGGTTTATATAGCTGTCAGTTTTGTTCTGGATTAAACTGTGTCTTATTTTAAGGGGCACATCAAGGGACTTCTGGTATATACTGTGCTGTTTGTAAAAGACACACTGGTATAATGAAAGCATGCGTGGGATTAAAGGGCGTGTTATATCTGAAAAAGATCCTGATTAATCCACAAAGAGCACAAGAGGCCGGATATGTGAGTAGGTATAAGAGCAGGCCCAAGTAGATCAAAAACTTGAATAAGATAAAGAAGGGTGGATGAAGATAATGGAAAAGCAAGATGTAGAGGGAAAGGGAAATTATGTTTTCTTCATCCATGCTTATAGGCCTGCTTGTAGCTCATTCGATTCTTAGCATGAACACAATAATTAAACACTAATGCATCCATTAGCAAAACCTGCATTCAACTTGTCGCTTGGCAACACCACCAACTCTCAAGAGTAGCACTGCAGTCTCTGTCCATATTGCTTGGCTGCGTTTCAGCACACATATAACAAGATTTAGTTGAATGATTATAGGCAGGCAGCTGCAAATAATGAGAGTGAAACTACATTTAGGCATTTTGCAGACATATCCAATGCAACATTCACTGCATTCAGAGTATACGTTTTAATAATTCACGGCGTTCCTGGGAATCAAACTTAAGACCTTGGAATATCTAGCGCTGTGTTCTTTTATTTGAGCAACAAAAAACATAACACACAAACATAATATCAGAATGGATCAAGCTCTTAAAACACAAACCTGATTGTACTTAACTTTTAGGTTTATGAGTTAACTTAGCGGTTAAAGATTTGTGCTAATAATGCATAAGTGGTCGATCACGAGGATAAATTATTAACTTGATCTTACAACTGAATCACTGGAATTTATATTGCATATGTCACAACAAAGTGTCTGCACACTGTAAAAAATCACTCCCGTAACTAACACTCCCGGAATTCAAAATTTAGTTTGAATTTTTTGTTTTTTCCTTGAAATAAATGTTTCTTAGGTTTTTTTTTCTGATCAGTTATGTTTATTAGGGCAGTATGTCACATGTGATGTTGTTAAATTAATGTTATTGCATCATCTTGAGTCTCAATATGATGGTGTTTAGTGTTTGTGTGTATGACACTGAGCAGCACCTTCTAAAATGTTCATATTTAAAAGCTATTTGCGATGGTCCATTAGGTGACTTTCTCATCACCTCCTGCATCTGGAGGTTATCAGTGTATTTCAAAGGTACAAAACAGATTGTAGTACATCAATAGGTTGGTACATTAACATTATATCGTTAATGAAATTACGGTATTTAACTGCAAATTTAACCTAAAACCGTAAAACCTGAAATTTTGTTACCGTATTTTTTTCATTGAAATTCCACAGCATTAGTATGAGTTGTTAAGAGAAGTACGGCATATGTAAAATGTTTCTCATTTAAAGTCATGTATAGGCAAATCTTCCAGCTTTACTTTGTGTAATCTGTAAAGCAGCTTACAGCAAATGATAGCACTAAATGTGTGTTCTTTTGTCTGGCGACTCTATAAGTTAGGATTTGAACTCCATTCAAAGACCAAAAACCTCATGTTCGGGAAGGCTGAAAGTACTTGAGTGCAGCACAATGCAATTCTGACATCTGATGCGGCTTACGTGTGAATTAGTCATAACAGTGGAGTCTGTCTTATGGCAATGCAAATATGTAAAATGCAAATGACAGCACGTAATGCATTCAAATGCTTAGAGTTTTAACATCTAGTCGCTCTATAAATTATTTTGACACTTAACAACTTTCTTTAAATGATCACTTCAGTGGAGCCTTCATTATGACATGGTGTGGAAGGCAAATGATAAGACTTTATGTATTTGCATAAAGTTTTGAATTTTGGTCTGATTACTAGAAATGCTCATTACCTGAAAGAGTTGTAACACCTTGTTGGTTAGTTGATGCCTACTATGTTGATGAGTCCAATCATTGGAGCCTTTAGTAATGGAATAGCAGTGATAGCACCTAAAGCATGTATATTCTTTAAAGTTGAATTTCTTGTGTATTGTCAGTAGTGGGATTTCACACCAGTTCTCCGTTCAGAGATCAGAAATGGTGTCCTTATGTCTTGAAAATTTCTGGCGCCTCAGACCACTTAGACTTTTGAACTGATTCAGCGTTTTTTGATGAGCCATCTTATCAGTGGAGCCTGCCTTTTGGTTTGCATTCTTTTGTGTTTTGACTTTTTTGTCTAATCACTAAAAGGATCTTCTTAGAAGTGGGATTTAAAAAAGCCTGGGCTCTAACGTTTTTGAACTTCTAAGTACTTTTCAAAACTGTTGCAATGTCAGGATTTATCTCCTGCGGTATACCACAGATTGTACCTTGAAAGGGACTTTGGGTATACAGAGTGTCCTCTACAAAAGAACAATGATGCACACAGGTGGAATATGAAACAGAATGTGTTGTGGTTGCTGTGCCAGTGTGTTTACATCTCAGCATCATAGTCTGGCTTTCATTCTCTTTATGAAGTAAAGCACTTTTTTCCTTAATGAAAAATAATCACTTGTTTTGGGTCTGTGACATGTACACAGGCATTTTAGTCAGCAAATGTATAATTTTTTTTTTTATTATGTATTTGTAAATGCATTATATATAGGCTAAGTAATTATTAATGTAGGTATATATACTAAGTATTATTATTTTACCGTACAGATTGCATTGTTTTAATACCATCTCACAAAAGTTGCAGTACTTTGGTCTGGTTTTGTTTTTGTTGTCCCTTATGTAGCAAAAAAAAAGCAAGTATATTGCAAAATACAATGCAATACATTATAAAAACTTTATTTTAAACTGTAGTGCTTATATTTTTTAATATACAGCAATATATGCATTGACCATATAGCTAGGCCTGTGTATCGATTCAAACTTCCATACTTTATTTAGAAATGAAGACAAAATAACATTCTTAAAGTTTGATCCTTTATAACCTGTATTGCACATATATTTTACCATATATGAATGTATTATTTTGAAATTTAAAATGCAAACATTTTATTTTGGTAGCAGATAACGCAGCAGTTATATAGCTGTGAAAAAAAAGTTTTTTTGTAGGAAAGGCTGTTTCCTTTATGACAACTAACTAACATAGGGCCCCAATGGAAGTGCTTGTTGTAGTTTTCATTGACAACCAAACTAAAAAAAAAAACATTATTAAAAGCGTATTAGTTTAAATTAGAAGAATAAAATGCTTTTCGAGAAAAGATAAGCGACCCGAACCGCCGAACCAGTGCGACAGGTGGCGCTAATGTGCCTGCCTTTCATACGGAGGAGTAACAGAAACGCGATGACGTATTACGCAAAGTGACGCTCATACGCAGTCGTGCACGCACGCCGACTGGCTTGTCGAGGATATAGCGTTCAAACAATTATGATTAAATTAAACGTATCGTTTTTTGCACATCTGTAAAGATAGACTTTTTTTCTTTCGTATGACAGTTGGAGCCAGTGCTAATAACTGCGATCACATTTGCAAACCGTAGTAGCGATAGTTACAAAGTAACCGGCTTTATGCGATCAGGCGGCTAGGCCTCGCCTGGCCCGCAGTGTCTCGGTTCAAGCATGCATCCCTCCTGGGGCGCTTACGGAGGTGGACACCAGCCTCCTCCACACTTCGGCCCGCGGCCTCATCAGTTTAGGGGAGCTCAGCCTCCAGCTGCAGCACCACCGCCACCGCCAGCAGCAGCAGCTGGAGGGGGATTTGGAGGATATGGCGCTGCGTCTCTTCCAGCGTCGTCAAATTTCTCTAGTTTACACGAACAGCATCTACAGCAAATGCAGCAGCTGCAGCAGCTCCATCAGAAGCAGCTGCAGTCGGTGCTGCATCACTCCGGCAACGCCAGCGGGCCTCCGTACTGGCAGGCAGGCCCCAACAGCTTTCAAGATCCGTCAGCTCTGAGAGGTCCTCCTGGCCCGCCTCAACCTCAGCCTCCGCCGCCAGAAGTGATGCCTCCAGCTCCAGAACCTTCATCGTCTTCCTCACCTGCAGTGAAGACCCCCGCTCCCGCACCACAGGTTAGCGAAGCCAGTGCATCGATGGCGGATGAAAAGCCAGACTTTTCCTCGATGTCTTTGCAGGCAAGCTTCTATGGCATGGTTTATTTTTAAAACGTTACTTTTCTAGTTAGCATACCTTTTATATAGCTTTATATTAGCTGGCTACATATGTTCTTTGATTTGTCAAAATAACAATCACCCAAAAAAACACTTAGATCTGCAGTGAATGGGTGCCGTCAGATTGAGAGCCCAAACAGCTGATAAATGCACATTACAGTAATCGACACAATCTTAATACGTTACTTCCAGCAAAAATGTGAGTAATAATTTCAAGTTAAAGCACCCATCACAAAACATGCAGCTTTTCACTTCAAAAGATGTTAATTGATGGACTGGATTATTGGGAGTTATTTTTTTTAACAGCCGTTTAGATCGACTGTCCTGCAAAGTTTAGCTCCAACTCAAATCAAACACACCTGAAGCAACTAATTATGTTTTCTAGGGACGCTTGAAAATTAAAGGCATGTGTGTTTGACTAGAGTTGGAGCTTTGCAGGACAGTCGATCGCCAGGAGCAGAGTTGGGCACCCCTGCCTTAGAATTTAATTCTGACGGCACCCATTCACTGCATAGGATCCACTCGTGAGCAAGTGATATACTATATTTTTTCCAAATCTGTTCTGATGAAGATCAGGCATTTCTGTTTTACTTGTCAAGAAATTTTGAAGTTATGTGTTTTCCAAGACAAAGTTTTCCAAAAACATTGTTTTTGTCTGTATTTTAAAACAGCCTAAGCATGTAGTCCTTTTGTGAAGATAAAAGGATAGTCTATACTTCAAAGTTTTCTTGCAGGAGAGTAGGCAAGTTGTGGGACACGCTACTGTTTTGTATTTATCTTTTGAACTGCATTATTGCATAATTATTTGAATCTTTCAACTGTAAAATTGCCTATTGTAGTTAAAGTCCTCATATAAACACTCACAGTAGCTTGTTCATCGTTTCGTAATATAATTATTTTTTTCTTGTTTGAAGTCAGAAAAGAAAATGTTGTACAAATCCCGTTTTTCTTATTAAATTTTTTTGCCCGTTTATTCAGATTCAAAAGTGGTCACTGCAATTGCATGGTTTCAGTATTATTGTTGTATTGTAAAATTATGTTTAGTCAAACATTATAGCAATATTTGTGTCATTTGTTTATTATGTATAGGAGCAGCAGGAATATTGGTATCAGCAGCACCGTCAAAATTTGCAGAAGCTGAAAAATGAGAAGGCTAAACAGAATCAAAATTCATCTAATGGAAACAATGCACCTGCTCCACCGCCTCCAGTGGAACCCCCAAAAAGCAACCCTCCACCCCCACCTCCCAAAGAGGAACCCCCTCCTCCTCCACCACCAGAGGTAATTTTCCCCCCTGAGAAAAATGTAGTGTTTTGCAAGTGGGTCAAAAAGTTTAAAGTTGTCCTAAGACAAGAATGCATTTGAGGACAACTTTAATTAAAGGCTTTGATCCGCTTCAAATGTTGACTAGTGTGTGTTTATTTATTTGCCTGTTCTCAACCTTTAAATGTGGTACCATATCAACTAATGAATCATATTTGAATGCTGATATTTACTATAGCCCAGTGGCCTCACTGACACAGGAGATCCAGCTGAAGCAGCACGTCTTCAGCAGCTGCAGGCGGCAGCTGCCCATTGGCAGCATGTACAGCATCAAAGGGCCAGCATTCAATACCAGGCACTGATGCAAGAGCATGCTCAATTACAGCAGATCCTGCAACAGTACCAGCAAGTTATTCAACAGCCAGCGCATCTACAGGTGTTTTTTTTGTTCAATTAAAATCTATTAGTGATTCTTTATTTGCATGGTTAGTTTAAATATTTTGGTAGAAATCGAAAACATAAGAAAAAGCAACAAAATAACATCATTTTATCATGGTTGTATAATTCTATCCACCAGACAATGCCCTTGGAGATGCAGCTGCAACACTATGAAATGCAGCAACAACGATTTGGTCCGTTGTACCAAGAGTGGGACAGGCACTTTAATTTGTGGTTAGAACAGTTTCAGTCATACCCACACAAAGACCAGCTACATGATTATGAAGCCCAGTGGAGACAATGGCAAGAGCAAATGAATTCAACTTCTGCTCATCTTCAGGAGAGAGTCACATCTCTAAGAGCTATGCAGCATCAGTATGGTACAGCTCCTTCATATGGGGGCATGATGGGACCATATGGGCAGCATCGACTCCCTGGACCAGATGGAAACATGCATTTAGCCAACCCAGGGCTTCCATCGATGCCTCCACCTGTTAACATGGATGCCATGCCAGGACCTCCACCACAAGTCCCACCTCCATCTACACCAGTTATTCCACAGGGGCCATCATCTGCAGAACCTTTCCCATCTTCTGGGTCAAATTCTGTCTCTGAAACGGGTAAAACTGTTGGACCACCTGGGCTAGGGGCGCGTCCTCTTGGACCTCCTGGGCCTCCTGGACCTCATGGGCCTTCTGGACCTCATGGAAGATTTAATGGCCCAAGGTAATGCATTTAAGAAGAATTAAGATTGCACATTTTATTAACCAATTTTTTTCTGGAGATAGATTCCTGATTTTTCATATATTTTCTTTTTTCTTTTCAGGTTTGATGGTCCCAGAGGCCCACGCTTTGAACATCCACACCAGCAACGGTTTAGTGCACCACCTAGATTTGATGGTGGTCAGCGATTTAACCGACCTCCCAGAGGTAATGCTCCTCACCCTGGACCTCCAACAAGACACGAGAACCCCCCTAGGCAGAGTGCACCTACGCGATTTGAAAGACCCCCTGTACCTACTCAACAACCAGGGTATGGAGCACAATCCAGTCCTGTCCCTGGAATTCAAACGAAGCAACAATTGGCAAAACCTGATGCACCACCAGTTGCACCATCTCAAATCGGCCCAGAAAAAAACAAAAATGCCCCAGATCAAAATGTCAAAAAAGATGGGGCTTCCACTGGTCCGTCACTGACAGATGACTTATTGGACTCAGTGGATGGATTTTTTATTCAGAGTGGACCCATTCCTCAAACTAAAGATAATACATCTGATGTTGCCATTGCTGATACTGCAAAACAGGATAAGTTAAGTGAAGATACTACTAAACCCTCTGTGCCTACAGAAAGTCCAAACACCACCAACAAAAATTCTCAGAAGCCAAGCTCACAACCTTCTAAAACCAACAATGTTTCAAATGGACCACCACAACAAACAAAGCCTCCTCAAAATGATAAGTTTAAGCCTGATACACTTAAGGAGGCTCCTAGGGGTCCACATGTGATGAATCAAACAGGTCCACCGCAGGTAACCCGAGGAAGGGGAAGGGGCCAAGGGCCAGTTCCTCTCAGAGGCAGGGGCCGTGCGCGTGGCAGAGGACAATACGGAGGACAAATGGTTGATCCCAACCGTCAGAGAGAAATTATGTCAGAGGATCACTATGGCCATCAGCAATCAGATGATGTAACGCATAGAGAGGACCATGATTCGACTTGGAGAGACCCCTCTTTGGAAGGTTCTGGAGAAATGGATGACCAGGAAGCAACACATGAGATTTGGCTTCCAGAGGAGGAACACTTCCCAGAAGAGTACTGTGAAATGCCCAGAGAGAGAAGACCTCCAGTGGGTCACAGGGAGCACCCAGAGAGCACTCAGGCAGAAGAAAACTGGGAAGAAGAACCACAAGATTACTGGGAGGAAGAAGATCCATACTGGACAGAGAGAAGACCCCCAATGCATGTTAGACCTCCTTTTCCTCCTGGTGGCCCCAGAAGACCCCCTTTTCATCCTCGATTTATGCTTCATGGTCCAAGACGCCCCCCTCCTCCTGGTCCCCCACATGGACCTCCTCACATGGGACCACGTGGGGTAATGGGACCACGGTTCAGACGTGGTCTAGGCCCATGGGGACCAGCCCCGCCCCGCCATGAAATGATGGAGAGAGACATGAGACGGCCACCAGCACCTCATGAAATCATAGCAAGGGAACCAGCTGGTCCTCTTGGATATAAAGAAGAAATTGACAGAGAACCAGGATGGACTCATCCTCGTGGAAGAGGGCTGAGACGTCCACCTATACCTCCTCATGAAATGGAGATTAGAAGACCTCCCATGAGACCCTCAATGCCAAGGGAGAGGTGGCATGGCCCTCCACCCCACGAAGAAGAAAATTATGAGGAGGAATACACGTATGATGCAAGGGATGATGCGTACAGGAGGCCAACTCATGAATATCAAGATTTTGATCAAGACGATGACTATTACGGTTCCCGTGAGGAATGGGGCAGGGAGCAACCTGACCAGGACTATCCACCACGTCGCCCTCCAGAGCACATCAGAGAGGATCATTGGTTAGAGGGAAGAGAAAGGTCATTCCCATATGATGATGAGAATCGATATAGAGAGGAGCGAGTAGGACCACCTTATCAAGAACGTGACAGGGAGCCTCCTTATCACTCTCGTTCTGATTGGGAAAGGAGCCCACCCCCACCAGAAAGAACTTACTCTCACTCAGTTGGTGAAACCGACTCCCATTACGAACATAACCCAGAGCCACTAGGTGGTCTGTCCGCACCTCAAGCACTGGATACTCCACTTGAGGAGTCTTCACCTACAGCAACTAAAACTGTACTTGCTCTTTCTCAAAGGCAGCATGAGATCATCCTCAAAGCTGCCCAGGAGTTGAAAATGATAAGGTAAAGGAGATCACATCAGTGGATCACTAAAGAAAAAAAACAACATTTAAGTCCAACTTGCAGATATTAAAATATTAACTCAGGTGACATATTTCCTCATAGAGAGCTCCAGGAAAGCAAGAAGGTTTTGGGGGAAGTTCCGAATGCCGAGTCAGCTGGGTTGGCTTCAGAACTTCATCCTGGAATTCTTGGATTAGAAATTCCACCTGAAGTCAAAAGTGCTCTGCAGGTATGCCAACCTTGATTTTCAAATTATGCTCATTGGTTCAGAAACTAATCTCCAATATTGCAAAAACATGTTATTTAAGAACTACTGATTGCTTAATTTTCTTTTTCTTATAGGCTACCAATTTATTGCCAGAAACGGGACAGACCAATCAGCCTTTGGACGCTGGTTTTCCCCCTTCAAAGCAATCTACAGGCTTCCTTCATTCTTCAGCTCCTGCCCCTACAGCCTCATTCATTGCTAAAACAGTAGACTATGGGCATGGCCGTGGTCAGTACACCTTCTACCTCTCAACTGATGTGATTCTAAATGTATTTAGACAAACTACATTTGTTTTTTTTGTTTTTTTTATGAGCAGATGCTGGTTCTACAGTGGAAAGGATTTCTTATGGAGAGAGGATTGTGTTGAGGCCTGCTCCACCGCCATCTGAGCGATCTTATGAGAAAGGTTGGTTCTGTTTTGTGAATACGAAGGAATACTGAGTGGGTTTATTTGAATTCATATCTGTGATCAATCTCTCTTTTTCACTAGAATTGCTTGGTCACAGAGACCCATACTATGACAGAAGAAGTGACCCATATGGTGGTCCCAGAGATTATGACCGGGATTGGGAGAGAGATCTGTACAGGGAGAAGACACATCTAGAGTATGAGAGAGAACGATATGAAAGGGATCGTTTTTTACGAGAAGAACGGTAAATATTTCTAGACCGTACTGCTGCATCCTTTTTCACAGTTGCACATGTTTCTGCATATTATGCCCAAATTACGGAATTTACTGGTCGACTTTTTCTCATCTACATCAAAATGTCTTTGCACCAGTTTGGACTGGGAAAAAAGTGTTGCGGCGTATATATGAAATGTTTTTTTTTTTTTTTGGTTTCAGACCTCCACTTGGGCCTCGTCCTGGACATAGAGACCGAGAAAGAGATCACCCAAGCCGCTCAAGCAGGGATCGTGAGGTTTATAACCGAACAAGCTATGACAGATCTTCCTATGAAAAGAGTCTTGAGCATTATGACCATGGATCCTCAAGCTATGGTAGTAAGTGAATTATAAAAGATTCCATCTCTTTATTTTTAAAAGGTGTTTGGGGAAACCTGTTTAAAAAAAACATTTGGCACCACTTTATTTTAAGGTGTCCATAATACAGAGTAATTACCTAGTAATACTTATACATGGTAAGGTTTTTTTTTTTTGTGGCAAGATCAACGACTACTGCTAAGTTATGGAACAGTTTGTATGTAGAGTTTTTAATTATGTAGATGTAATAGGCTGCTACTGTTACACAGTTGCTTATTTAACCAAAATATTACCACATATGTGTTGCAGACTTTATACAACGTAATTATTAATTCAAGTACACAGACATAAGCTACTAAAAATAAAGTGTAAGTAGCTGTGTAACAGACCCGGCCTGTTACATGTGTGTAACTGTAGTGCCCTGTTACATCTTCATAATTACATACTGTAATTACAGACAGTTCCGTAAGTACATTTTATTTAATGAAAGTACAATGGCTACTGGTAAGTACCTAATTGAGTATTTGCTCTTTAGTATAATACCTTAAAATAAAGTGGACAGAAATTAAACATTTAGAGTCCTGTTCACACAAGCCAATTCAAAATTGAATGCCATTTACCATAAAAAAAAATCACTGTTAAGCTTATAAAATTGAGAACTATGTAAGATGCCTGTCTTTCTTACTTAGGTGATCGAAGGAGCTATCCAGATGAGCGCCCTCCACCACCCACATCAATGCCCCCTTCTGCTCCCATTGCCCCCCCTCGTGTGGAGAAGAAACCAGAGACAAAGAATGCTGAAGACATCCTCAAACCACCAGGTCGATCAGCTCGGCCTGACAGGGTACGCTGCTAGTATCTTCTAAATCTCCTTCTGAATTACCATCTTCTGAATACCTTACTCACAGTTTTCATCCTTTCCAGATTGTGGTCATCATGCGTGGGTTACCTGGAAGTGGCAAAAGTCATGTTGCAAAACTTATTAGGGTAATATATTGTTTCCATATTTGCTCAGCTTAATATTCATGTTAGAATTAGCTGGACCTGATTGTAGTCTTGACATTCTTGTAGAAACAAGGCCTTGAGGGTCATTTTAATGTCTTTATTATTGTTAAACCTAACGAGTTTTTCAGCTATAAACACAAATTCTTTGTTGATATAGGATAAAGAGGTTGAATGCGGTGGTGCACCACCTAGAGTTCTTGGTCTAGATGACTATTTCATGACTGAAGTGGAAAAAGTTGAAAAGGACCCAGATTCCGGAAAACGCGTGAAGACCAAGGTTTGATCTGTTCGTCATTCTTTTCAAGTGAGAAATCCACTCACTTCCCTCAGCTGTTCACGCTAAGCTTTCTGACCATTTTCATCAGGTTCTTGAATATGAATATGAACCAGAAATGGAAGATACTTATCGAAACAGCATGCTGAAGACATTCAAGAAAACACTGGATGATGGATTTTTTCCCTTTATAATCCTGGATGCAATCAATGATAAAGTGAAGTACTTTGACCAGTTCTGGAGTGCTGCTAAGACAAAAGGGTTTGAGGTGAGCTTCTTTGGCATTAGTTGCTAGGATTGAGTTTCAAGACAAGACATCTCTACTTAACTGTACCATAACTTTTTTTTTTGTATTCTCAGGTGTACTTGGCTGAAATCACCACTGATCACCAAACATGTGCAAAGAGAAATATACATGGACGAACACTGAAGGATATTACAAAGGTAGTTTCTTGAACATTGAGCCTGTAGTTTTTGTTCAACCGAATTATGTAACGTAACCATTCAGAAGCCTAGCTAATAATATGCTTGTTGCACACAGCTGGCCAGTAGCTGGGAATCTGCACCACCTCATATGGTACGACTAGATATCAGGTCTCTACTGCAGGATGCTGCCATTGAAGATGTGAGTGTTTTGATGACATCCATTATGTTCATTTAAAGGAATTGTAAATGTGTTTCTTTAGTCTGGTTTCTTTCTCATAGTAACACAAAGTGTTTTTGTGATAGGTGGAGATGGAAGACTTCAACCCATCTGAAGAAGAACCAAAAACTGAAGTGAAACAGGAAGATGATGATGAGACTGATCTGGTAGGACCTATCTTTTCATGCATGCTTCTTTCATCTAATAATTAAAACTTATAACTTGTAGTTACTTTAAACGTAACCCAGTTAAAAAACAAAACAGAAACAAGGTAAGTATACTAAGCTTGCATCAAAGTCACAGGATACTTTTTTTCAATCCGAGTTGACTAAAGCGAACAAATAAAAAAATAATAGTTTTGTGACTGGGTTCTCTGGGGCTATTTGGTATAATTGCATTCCAGTTTATGGATGCTTTCACAATTAAATATCTTGACAACAGCAAATGTCACTAAATGCAGTGCTTGCAAGTGTTTGATCAAATTTTGTTGAAGTCTTTACATACATTGTAACTTGATAAATAATGGAGAATATCTGTACATTTTTCATATTAATTGATCTAAACCTTTTAGGTAATTTAAAATGCAATTACTGTACCTTTGAGACTTAATGTCTGTTTCTAAAAGGTTATTGGCCTTTTTGTTTGTAACAAGTTATCCATAAACACATTTCAGTCTAACGGTTAAGTTAAAGTGTTATTAGAATGCACTGTAGTATGAAGTCGTCTTGAATATATTTGTTAATTTTGCTTTTTGAGAAACCTCCAAATTGAACTCAAACTGTTGTATGGCTGCACTTAAATGTAGCATTAATTCTATACAAATCAGCTTTCGTTTGCTGTATTTTAGATGGATACAAGAATCTTTTGATTTAGCTGTTTTGTCTTCATCTTATTTTATTTAGCCAAATATAAATGTGTTGACTGATGTTAATACCTTTTTATCATGGAACTTGGAATTTGAATGCAAGACTTCCTGAAAGCTTCTCAGTCTTGTCTTGTAGGAAGCTCTGCATAAGTCTTGTCTTTGTGGCTTATAACCTAAGTGTGTATAGACCTAAACCAAATAACCACCATATCAGGAAAAACCAAGCTGCCTATTGTTCATAAAATATCACTGTAATATAAATGATAAAAACAGCAGAACTGCTCGCCGAGGCTGCTTTCTGGTTATCTTTGATCATTGTCACCTATACCTTGGGTTAGTGAGTTGGAATTACAGTAAAAATGTAGTACCTGTGTAATGCAGTGAATAGTTAAAGAATATTACAAGGAAGCTATCGCATAAGGCATTTTAGATGAACTACAATATGTTAAAGGTCTGTCTTGGCATTAAAGTTTGGGGTTAAAGAATAGTTGAACTGAATGGCGGCCAAAACTTTTCTAAAAATTAAAAGTAAATTTACGATTTGAAAAAGGTCATGCAAACGGTAACCTGTTTACACATTCGAGCCAAATAAGTTTATCTGTAATATCCAGCATATCATTATAACATAACATCCAGCTTTGTGACCGTCTGTTTTCTTTGATGTCTTGCTAAATTTAAGCTGAAAGACTTTGTAAACTAAGATAAAAGTGAGAATTTCAGAATATGACTTGGTTTGGCATCTGTATCAAGCCTGGCTTTGAAATTAAATGGCAAAGCACACAGCGTTTATCAGTGCAGCTGTCAAACACAAGAAATTAAGTTACCATAACAAAAAAAAAAACTTAACTAGGGCTGCACGATTTGGGAAAAATGTCACATTGCGATTATTAAGGTCAAAATTGCGATTTGCGATAGCGATGCAATGTAAGTGGTTGGTCTCACCTTGCTTGTTGTCAAGGAAAATGCACACACGGATTACTAATAATGCTGAAATCTGTATTTCTCAACTGAGATGCTGTATATAGTGCAATCTAGCAACAACTATATATTAGCAATGTTTTCAAATTAAAACTAAAATGTACAAAATTAAAAAACAGTAACAGCTTTACATTACTGAATTAAATTACATTAAATAATAATGTAAAATGAAATAAATAAAAATAAAATTTAAAAGTCAAAAGTACAGATAAATAAAACAAAAACCCATTTTTATATTTGTACATGCTGTCCCAAAACATTTCAGCAGGATGTAACACATACTTGGTATATTTCTTTTGGTATCTCTTGTCCAGTGTGCCAATCATTTTCTCAAATCCCTCTTTGCTAAAAGTGCGTTCACACCTGAGGCGACATGGGCGAATATATCTCACTATTCGCGTGTAGTTGGACGCTTGAACATGTCAAGTTTACGCCGGTTTCACACTGCATGGAGTAAGCAGCGTATATTTTTTCCGGCACCCATGTTAACGGATGAGAGCTTTCACACAGCGCGTAGCATGTGCAGAGAAATGATATAAATCAAAGCACATGGCACACAGTGTTCAGAGAAGAACGCTGGAAAATACAACAGATAGATGCTGCAGTACAAGCTTAAGTCAATGCAAAGACTCAATCAGACATCCTGCAGCACGATTCACGCGAATTAAGCATTGTGTCAAGCACGCCGGTTTTACTGCACGCATAAGCAGCGCGCCGATTGTGATTTCATACTGGCAGCGTTTGTCTCGTGCCGCTTCCGCACTGCTATGTGTGCAGTGTTTCTCGCTGCAGGTTGTTTAATTGCGTATTTGCATTGACGTACCATGTAAAACACTCGCGCTCAATGCTTCTTTCACGTCTGGTGTGAACGCAAGAATGAATGTCTTGTTACATCCACAAATGCATTTGTTTATTTAATATAATCGCAGCATTTGCTGTAATGTAATCGCATAGCCTGACATCGCGATATGATTAATCGTGCAGCACTAGTCTTAACAAATTGTCATATCATTCCTCTTTACTGGTGTTGGTAGCAGTCATGCTATCCTTCAAAAAAGCTTTTAAGCTTTTGTGCTATTTTCAATACTCTTTCCTCCTTGTTTGTTTCAGTACTTTGTAACACTTTGAAAATCTGAAGAAAGCAGTATATACGTAAATATGCATAGTATATACATGTGCATAATATATGTGCTTACACATGCAGCATTCATGTTAACAATGTTTTTTTTTTTTTTTTTTTAATGTCCCAGTGATTTCAATCGTTTATGGTACTGGGCCTTTATGGTACACAATCTTTTTATCACACAAACATCACTTGGGACATTAATGTTCAAGGGTGTTTTGAGTGATTAAAGAGTACATATTCACATCTTCACACTTTTCATGATTAATTGCAACCTTTTTTGTATATTTGTGTTAATTGTTATATAGTTCTAAATCTATCTGAAATCTGACTTTGTTGCGATCTGTACTTTCGTTGCAAAAATGTAATAGCTTGAAAATACTTAAAAGGTTACACCACCCCAGAATGAATATTTTGCCATTAATTACTTAACCCCATGTTGTTTCAAACCCATAAAAGCATTGTTCGTCTTCAGAACACAATTTAAGATATTTTGGATGAAAACCGAGTGGCTTCGTTTATAGTAAATAACAATGCCAATGACCAGAAAAGTATAAAAAGAATTTGTCAGAAGAATACTGCCATCAGTGGTTCAACCACAACGTTGCAAAGCTATGATGCTTTTTGTACAGAAAGTACAAGTACTATTTATATATAGTGGGGTGTCTTAACAGGCAGTGATGTAGAAGTGGGAGTTAATGATCTTTTGTGGATGCGGTGTTTAGCCGCGCTGTAAAGACGTTTTGGCAGACTGCCTTCAATATAAACTCTAACAAGAAAGTTTTTTTGTTCTGAAACTTAAAGGGTGTAGTAAAATGAGCTCTTATATATCAAAAGATCAAGGGAATTTTAATTTCTCAGTGCATGACCCCTTTAATTCTGCTTGAGTAGTGTTATTGTAAATATTTGACATAATTCTATATACAATAGAATACAATGCATAAAGACAAATCTAATATTTCTGCATTAGTACAAAAGCTAAGAAATTTTTATGTCACTATCACAAACATTTCATGTGGCTTCAGTATAAATGAGTTTTATACCAAAATTTTGTTGGATTTTCTTTTTAATTAAAAGACAAATAGTTACATTTTAGCTAGTTTTCCACTTGTTAAATATATATTTAATTGAGTTTTATGGACTTGTACGTTAACTATATCTATCATATCTCAGTTTTTTTTCATGTAAATTCCCAGTAAAATTTATCAAAAGAGGTGTATTGTCTATATCAATAAAAATATGTAGAATTTCCTACATTGCTCATGCTCATTGCACCCTCCTGTGGTCTCGAAGCAAGCCAAAAGATCGCTTATTTCATCTGCAAATAAAACATTAGAAATTTGATTTAATTTTTATTTTGTGTTTGACAGTTAAAACAAACATTTTTTTTAGTTTAAATAAATTGGCTAATTAAAGTGGTTAAATGTAAAAAATAAATAAATAAAGGATTAAAAGTCAATGGTTATTGATACCGAACAATATGAAACATTGCATTGTTGATACAGTTTTTAGCTCTTTCACCCAGCCCTGTATGAGGGCTTGATGTTTTCCAATCCAAAGAGCCGGCGTTGGCATGACTTCTCTTGGACAGATTTTACTGGCAGAGAAGAATAATTTGACATTTAAAAGTGTGCTTTGTTTCAGTCTGGAGTATTTCCTGTGCAATACTGTGCATTGTGCTGTTGGCTTTTTGTCTTTTATCATCGTTACCAATATCAGCTGCAAAAAAGTGTCTTGGCTTTGTGATTTTTACTGTAAAAGTATTGTGTGAAGCAGTCAATGTTGTAGGAATCTGGTTCATATACACTTTATAGTGTATTCAAATATGCATGCTCTTCCGTATTCAGTAGGCATTTTAATATCCTGAATAAGGACTGTTTATCAGTTGTTGAGCGCTCGTTGTTGCTTCTGTGAATTATTAACTTATCTCTTTTTCAAGCTTGTTCTCCCATCATCCAAAGCATCATCATTGCTCCCCAGCCCCTATTCTGTCCCTGTCCCCCCTCTGTCACGCTGTCTGTCTCCTCTGTCTCTCTTCACCTGAGGATTAACAGTTGGAGTGTCTCTCTGTAATATAGGGATACCTTCCGAAAAGCAAATGGGAGATGGACACATCAGAAGCAAAGCTTGGTGGGTATTTATTTGTAGTTACACAAAATATTCATTACAATATATGTATCTACTGTAGGTTGTTGCTGTCTTTAATATACAGGTCGTTTTAAAAAAATTAGCATATTGTGAGGAAGTTCATTATTTTCTGTAAAGTACTGATAAACATTAGACTTTCATATATTTTAGATTCATTACACACAACTCAAGTAGTTTCAAGCCTTTTATTGTTTTAATATTGATAATTTTGCCATACATACATGAAAACCTCAAAATCTCAAAAAATTAGCATATTTCATTTCAAGTGTTTTTAATACAAAAAAAGTCAACCTGGCCAATTGAGCACAGTAATACCATGGACAGTAAACCATTTACCAGTGGTTTTGGCACTGTGAGCAGGTGCCAGGTCGTGCTGAAAAATGAAATCTTCATCTCCA
>JAUYWG010000057.1:4583207-4594055 GCA_034779775.1 Enteromius afrohamiltoni | reverse complement strand
AGATAAGGCTGCAATGAATTTCTTTAAACGCTTAATTCAAAAACTCTCATAATTATCAATAAACATAATTATTTTTTGCTTGGTCGTTTAGTTCCAGTTGTAAAAGTATAATCAGGCATTTACTTGATTACAAACACAATGATAAAGCACATCAACCTTGACAATGAACTGTGTGGTTAATGAGTAATTACGACCTGCTGAAGAACAATGAACGTTAACATGAAACCAAGGGACTGTTTTTTTTTTTCCATTCAGTTTTTTATTCGTCCCCAAAACTGTCATACGGAACTTCCGTACCTTCTTGTACAGCGACACATTTACAAAACATATACTTCATGACCATGCTGTGCTCGTTAGCGTTTATTTATGCATATGTGATATGCTTTTTCCATTGCAATGCCGACGAGCGGAAAAAAAAACTATTTAGCGGCGAGTGTCAGTTTGATCTGTAGTCGTGGTCTTACTTTAGTCGCAGTCTGTCCAGGCTCCAGCAGCGATTCTCCGAGCGAATTCCTGTCGGACAGCAGCTCGGCAGGAAGGCGTCATGACCCGTCGTAGTGTTGTTGTGGTTCAAGTCTCGCGGTGTCTTAGTGCCCGTTGCGTTCATGATGTAAATTACCACAGGGTTTCACATTATCACATAACTAAACGAAATGAAAGAAAAAAGTTTTTACGGTTTGTATCCCATAATTCATTTTTTTCTTGCAATTCTGAAACAATTTCTGAATTCTCAGAATTTTTTATTTTTCTCATGATTTTGATTCCCTCACGATCTTTTTACAAGAAAATAAGTTTGAGATGTGAGGTAAGAAATCACAATTTTATTTTTTTTTTCATGAAAATCATAGTCATTGTACTATATATATTCAGCAACAAAAAACTTTGCACTTTATTTTACTTGAGTGACATTTCAGTAAAACCATTTGGCCCCAAAAGTGTAGGCCCTTATTGTTATTTTAGTAAGGTACACTGTCAGTGTTGGCCCTGAATGCAAGTTACTAAATCAATTTAAGACAAAGAACAGTGAATTCTTTAGCAGAAAATTATTTTAATTAATGCAGTATTTACAGAAAGGGATTCAGCTGAAGACAGTATAGCCATATTCATTTTTATATTCATCCTTGCCAAAGGTGATCTATCTTATTTCTGACCTTTAATTATTAAAGTATTTATTTTTGTCCTGTCTCAGTAATGTACTTCAGATAAGAGAGGTTTAATATTAAACTGTAAATGATTTATTCAAACTCAGAAAGAGGTGTATCTCTTTAATATCTTTCAATAAAATAAAGAATTGTATTTCATGTGAATACAGGCAAACTGATCCTCACTAAGATACATTAATATAATGCACTTTACAGATTTACATTTAGACGGTTTTCTTTATTGTCCAGAGGCATGTTCATCTATTGGCCACTGGCCTGTATCCCATCTCTCCTTCCAGCTGTTCGGCTGTTAAAGTTCCCAAGATGGGTTGACAGTCTGGATTAAACACAGAGTACGCACTCATTTCTCCAGGTTGTCTGACTTTTGGGCTTCGCAGGCCCTCATAGAGCCAGTAGAATAAAGATATAACAAAAAATGGCAGGCCAAACTCAAGTTCTGAAAAAAGCCCAAGCAGCACGAGCCACAGCAGCACTTTAAGCAGGGTCAGATGTGTGAGGGTCACCCGCTGAAGCCAACGACCACATGTGGTATTCAACAAATAATGACTGTCAGCCTAAAACGACAGGAAAATATTAGATCAGGTTCAAAAGACAAACATGACATGGTTAATTTAATTTGCATTTTCACATGTCACTTTGTTACTGTCCAGTTTTTGTACTGTGGTAAGTGTTGTCATACCTCAATGTGTGGACTTTGAGGGCAGGTTTTGGGCTCCTGCTCTGATGTATCAGTAACGTTACACACTGCTGAAGCAACCTCGCTTTTTGCTTTCGTTTCACTCCGGATCACACGATCAGCCGGTTTCATGGCTTCAGTCTGGGCTTTCTTTCGTGCTCTGAACTCCGCCAGCTTATGCTCCATGTTTAATACCTGAAAACACAGGAAAAATATATTAATTAATCTGCGTTGAATACCGCTGTATAAGTTCACGTGTCAGTATTTACCAGATTTCCGTATTAGTTTTGCACCGCTCCGTAAATGCTCGCCTAAAGACTTGTTTGTTTGCTATTACACTACACGGTTATTTCCTGCAGGGGGCGCTTGGTGGCTCATAAAGATCATTTCCCGACGTTTTGTCGCGGTGCAAACAACAAAATAACATAAAATGTATATTTTTCAGGTATTTTCTTACAATGAATAATACGAGGCATAAATGAAATGGTAATTGCGCAGCAATCTCGTTATAATTAATAAACTCGTGATTTTGCATAAATCGCAAACCTTTGTTATTGGTCCAAGTTGACTAGCGCAGTGAAAAGCAACGGGTGTCACGTGGTAGCTAATAGTAACTTGACTAAAAATACACGGTATAGAGTTACCTATTTAGACCAGTCGTGATTCACCCATAATACTTCTATTATAAGACATCTATTCCAGATTCAGGAGTGTGTTGAAAAGGAGTGGAAAATATATGGAAATAGAAAGAAAGACATCATAATTTCAAGATTAAGGATCGGTCATATAGTTTTAAATTATAGTCTGCATAGAATAGGAAAGCATGAATCGGGAAAATGTGATAAATATGGAGAACTGGAAACAGTGAAGCATATTGTTTTAGAATGTGCTGCATATGTAAGGGAGAGATTTCAGTTAACTCAAGAATTAGGACGGTTTAAATATCTTTTGATACATTTTTATTTTTTAATATTTCCCCCTTTTGCCCTCTTCCTAAACTATGTTCTCTCCGCACTCCAGATCAGTAGGTGGCGGTAACGCACCTGTTATTTGCAGGTCGTTTTGCCAAACCGCCGTAAAACATCAGAAGAAGAGGAAGTGTGCGGGCGGCCGCGTCACAGGAGAGACTGTGGTTAAGCATTGGCATCATCAATGTGAGTGCTTAGAAATTTGTAACATACTACTTAGGTATTAAATAATAATATATTTACATTTTAAACTTAGGGAGAATGTGTGAAGCGGAACATGACAGCTGAACCCAGTACAGCTCTAACGTTACTTCATAACAACAACAGCACATAATATGATAATCGTATCGTTACGCGTATAAAAATCTATGCAAGCAATCTTTGCAGCTGCGCATTCAGTATATTCATGCACTGCTTATTGGGAATTACAGTTCACGTTTTGATTTATTGAAAAATAACACTCTAATATTTAATAGCCAACATATGACAAATAACTCTGTTTTTAATGTCTTCGCTAACTTATTTATATAGATATTACATATTTATATAGATATAAACACTATATTAGGCCTGTATAGTTCACACAAATAGTATTACTTTAATTTAACATGCATAGTTAGTACGTGGCTACCTATCTGGTCTCTATTTTTTATATGATAATGAAAACAAAAATACAGATAGACAACACGATATTAATGATGATGAGTTCTTGTTTTTCATTCATTCATTCGTTTGTGGATTTTGATGATAGCTTGAATTGATAACATAGTTATGGTGTAGAGCTGCCAGTGAAAATAAGTTCTGTCAAGCTGATGTAGTGTTTTTCATTGATCAGTAAATGCATAAATAATTCTATAACATATTGAAGCAGTGTTTATTTCAACAAAAATGCCTTTGCAGATATCTGTAGGGAATCTCCCCAGTGGAGGAGCCAGTATGGCGTCTGCCCCTGCACAGCAGCCCACGCTCACTGTAGAGCAGGCGAGAGGTGAGTCCCTAAATCATAGGCTCGGGGGTCATGAAATGACTTGGATTCAGCCAGACTGTTGTCCCATCCTTTGCAGTTGTTCTTAGTGAGGTGATCCAGGCTTTCTCTGTGCCTGAGAACGCAGCACGTATGGAGGAAGCCAAAGAAAGCGCCTGCAACGACATGGGCAAGATGCTGCAGCTTGTGCTTCCTGTGGCCACTCAGATCCAGCAGGAGGTCATCAAAGCGTATGGCTTCAACAACGAAGGAGAAGGTGAGATTAAAAGGGTCGTATGATGTTGCTAAAAAGAACATTATTTTGTGTTTATGTGGTTTAAGGTGCAAAAAGCACATTATTTTCCGCATACTGTACATTATTGTTTCTCCTTTAAGCCCCACCTCCTGAAACGGGTCGATTTGTGCAAAGCTCATCGTTCTAAAAAAGCAAGGTGTGCTCTGATTGGCCAGCTATCTAGTGCATTGAGATACCACAAGCATCTGACGCAAATGTTATGCCACAGATGCCGTGTCCCGGTTGGGGGATTATATATTGATCAACATATTGTGTTCATCTTAAAAGACGGTTCTTTGATCAGAGGTAAACCTACCCATTCAATTCCGCAGGTGGTTCATTGGCCTAGCTTGTCAGTGATCTATGGCACTGTGGAGATTTACCGCAAATCAAAGACCCTGCTTTACTGACGAGATGTGCATAATATCTAGATCGATATATATATCGCCCAGCCCTAGTTGCATCCAGTGGGGACATAATTACAGATTATCATGATTTAGTGGTCTTTTTACGTGTCATAACACCATGTCTGCATTTGCGAACAAGCACTAACGTTACCCTTCGCGTTTGAAAAGTACGGAACAGGTTCTTTTAATAAAAAGAAAAACTTACTTAAAGGTTGTGAGTCAGAAGCACCAGACTGTCCTTGTAGAGTGAGAAGTGCCTCACTTTCCTGTCTCTGTGCACAGCCAGCATAGGTTACTCTCCACTTTTTAGGAGTCCGTCCTCCATAAATGCACTGAACACACTCTAATATTTGTGTCGATATATCTTTGGAACAGTGTTGTGAATACAACTTGACCTTTAGTTGTGTCCTCTTTTGGAAGCACAAACAAAGTAGTTTCACTTTTACAACAAAACACAGCTTCTCCAGAACATGGCGCCTGCAACAACACCACAGCATGATTAATAGTTAAGCCGCCTTTCTTCGCTTAAAGAAAGTGGGGGCGTGTTTAAACAACTTGTTTTTGAACAATTTAGAACTTTTATATAGAATATCTTACTCTAATCTTTGGAACTTTAGGGATTTTATCTGTGCTCTAAAAGCTTATAACGCTTATATAAAATTTGACCCCTTTAAATATGCAAACATAAAAGCCCAAACTAAATGCTGTCATTTCAACTGCTGCCTTTTAGGTGTTCTCAAATTCGCTCGGCTGGTGAAGATGTATGAAACTCAGGACCCAGAGATCGCAGCCATGTCAGTGAAACTCAAGAGTCTCCTGCTGCCGCCTCTCTCCACTCCTCCCATTGGCAGTGGCATCCCAACTTCATAGAACAGCATTACTTAGCTCAATTAGTTCAAAACCGTTTCAACTATAAACATTTTCTAGTGCATACACATTCTGATTTCCCCATGTTGGTCAGTTTGAACACTTTTTATTTGCTAGCGAGATGAAGTACAAAATATTTGAATTAAAAGAGTACTTATTGGTGAACTTACACATTCCCGTTTTCTGTCAGTGAAATTAGTATTCAAACCATGGTCTTGCTCACATATTTATTTTTTGTATTCATAATCATTCTGCCATGTTGAATGTCCATATTTATCAAGCCTAACACTAATTTGTTGATGCCTTTTGAAGGTCTTGTTTGTTTTTTAAAGCTCTTATACAGTTCGTATAGATTATTGTCTCATTTGGTCACAATCATAATTGACAACCTGTGACATTGTTCTTGTGATCATTACTGTTTGAAAAACCACGTAAACGGTGTTCACCAATAAAGTCATTTTTTACTTAATGGAAAGATGTTTGTTATCATGAAATGACTGTGCTTTTATTAATATCTTTCTCAGTATTTTAGTCTTCTTTGTGTTAGTCCACCAAAACATACAAACAGCATTAAGGCCAGTCATGGCCTATTTGAGCTACTCAAGTTTAAAACAAAACAATTTGCATCATCAGACTTTATTTAAGATCATGTTTGCAGTTTTACTGATTTAGAAAAGCTGTTTATTACTTATGCAAATCTTGTATATCATTGTCCTTTTTTTAAATAATACTGAACATAGAAATAAAATGAACAAAAAAGATGACTTAAAGTATATTTTGCTGTATTTATTAAAACAAATGCAATTTATACGCGAGTATTGAACAAACTAGTAAGAAAAATTGATAGTAATTGATAATGAGGTATCTTAAAATACTTTATTGTCATTGTTTGGTCTTAAAATGCTCACAGATAATGCTTTTTTGTAAGATATGTTTCTAAAAATTCTCAAATGTCCTAAATTAGCGAAGGTCTAGTCCTGGCTTAATCTAATCCCTATCTGGGAAACCGGCCCTCTGTGTTCTACCTGTTCCTGAGCTCTCTTCTCAAACTGTGCAAGCACCAGTCACTTTAGGCTCCTTAGAATATTCTTTCCCATTCTGATTGCCCTTATAGTGAAGTACCAAGTTTGGTGGATATTGCTGCTTCAAATGCCTATCCCCCTTATTCAGATTCTTAACTTGGAAGCAAACAACAATGAAACATCTGAAGCTATGGAGTGGGGAAACAACCATGGTCCAAAGGTTACCAAAGACAGCTGGGGATCATTTCCTTGAACCAGTATGACTCCGCTTAAACAGATACCTGGTGAGACTCCCCTATATTTTGCTCCCTTTTTTTCTTGTGAAACTGATCTTCATCTTTTTGTTCATGTATTGTTAGGAGGCCAGCAGTGCAGCTTAACCAACAAGGTGCAACAGTTTCTTACACAAATGTTCCTCTCAAAACCACCTGATTCTTGGAAGAAAAGTTGATAGAAGTTGATGGTATAGAAGTTTATTATAAATGTTCCCGTGCCTCTCATTCTTCTAATGATTTAAAACGCCATGTAAACATAAACAGCATTTACCTGAAGACTTTGTCTATGGCGTTCTTCTTTGTTTCCCTTATTTAACGCCGCATGCAAATTACGTTGCTGTCGACTGGCTTACTGTCGGGCCACCCGCTGTCTGTGTGAATGCAACCCTTCAAGTGGTACTGGGAAATAGTTTACGCAAAATCGCAACAGTAGTTTAGTACTGCACTTTTACACTCAACAAAAATATAAACGCAACACCTTTGTTTCTGCTCCGATTTTTCATGAGATGGACTTAAATATCTAAAATTCATTCCAGATACACAATATTACCATTTCTCTCAAACATTGTTCACAAATCAAAAAATCGTAACTTTTTTTGCAACGAGCAGCACAGTTGGGTGAATATTTCCAAGCCACAAAAATAGACCTGTTCATCAATATGAGAGGGCTGTGGGCACCGCGGACCAAACGATTCAAATAATAAGCCAAAAAAGTAAACAGAGCAATGGACTCCATTGTGCTGAATGAGTGCTTCTTTTCCTGTTTATTGTTGAAAGGTCACATCATAATGATGTAAGTGTGCTTCGGTACGAATGCTAAAGTGCAGTGTGAATGCAGGCCAGAGGGGGAGTGTGCTTGGGGGCTCGAATTCTAAGTGGAAAGCCACATTTTAAAGTTAAAACAAAACAAAGATACAAATTGACATTTATGATGTAATCAACCCTGCCTCACTGCTACCAGATGAAGGATCTGACCACATACAGTTGATTGAAAATGGCACAAAGGAACAAATGACACTGAACCAGGAGCGGTTATTAAAATCATGGGAATTTCCAAGGATGATTCACCAGTCAATCTGACTGCTTCCTGGCACCGGCAAAACTAACTAAACAAAAAAAAAAAACATTTGTGAATGTAATGTCTCTCTCTCCACAGGAGGAAGGAGGGGCAAACTGGAGACATTTTTGAACTAAGCAGTTGATGATGCAGATGAAATTGAACAATGGATTAATTGGGGAGCTCAGACAGACTATGGAAATTTAATGAGCACTTTTGCGTGTTTTCTTTTGCCCAAGCTAAATGAATGTCTTTGTATAATGGTTTGGCACATACATGACCTGTGAAATTACATGCAAAGATTTAGAAAACATCAAAAACAAAAAATACTTGTGCTGTCTAGTACGTCTCAAAGTGAATTCCCCTTCTTTCTGGACCTGCTCTGCACCCTCAAGGTCTACGGACACTTCAGCAAATTGATTTCATAGGTCCTTCTGCCTGTAAGGGGAGCGTTTTCATATATTTTAAGCTGATCTGTTCTCTAGATGAGGGTTGCTGTTCCTTTGGGCGATATCTAATTAATCTATTGATGTTACTGTATTTACTAGATTTTGCAAGGATTGGTGCTCAATGAGAACAAATGTAAATTTAGGAAGATCTCCCTACGCTTCCTAGGTCATACCATTACTGCAGATGGCATTCTTCCTGACCAAAAACCCATTAAGGCCATCCTTGAAGCCTCTACTCTATCTGATGCTGTTGCCCTGAGATCCTTTCTGGGCTTCCTATCCTGGTATTTAAAGTTTCTGCCTAACTTTGCAACAGTTGTGGCTCTTATGTGTGCCTGTGGAAAAGACACATTTACATGGACCCTTGAAGCGCAAAGCAGCTTTGAGGAATTTAAGCAACTTCTTGTGAACAGTCCGGCGCTTGCTCTTTTGGACCCCTCTCTGCGATATGTGATTTCTACAGATGCAAGTGATTTTGGACTTGGAGCTGTCTTTGAACAAGTACAGCCTGATGGTACAGAGAAGCCAGTGGCTTTTGCTTCCACATCTTCTGACTGAAACAGAGAGGAAATATTCAACCATTGGAAAAATAAGCACTTGCTTGCGTGTGTCTACAGAAAAATGGAGAACATATCTGTGGGGCCGTCGTTTTACTCTGCACAGATCACCGGGCATTGACAAGCTGGTATGCGGGTTGCACATTGCGCCTGCTCTGTTTTGACTACGATATTGTCTATCGACCAGGCTCTCAGAATTATACAGCTGATTGTCTTTCACGCCTTCCGTTATCTGTGCCTTCTGACTCTATCCCAGATGCAGAACCCGAGATGGTGGCACAGATTTCTGCTGCTTTGAGCTCCCTTCCGTTGGCTGACTATGACACTTCTTGCTCTTCTTGTCCTGAACTGTCAGCCCTGTGCTCGCAAATTGAAAGTGGTTGGCCGCCCTCCGTCAAATCAGTAAGTGGTGTACTGCCTCTAAACTACAATATCAGAGATGAGCTCTCAGTCAAGGATAACTACATCCTCAGAGGCTCAAGACTCATCATGCCACTCTCCTTACGACACACACTGATCATGCTTGCACATGAGAGACATCAAGGGATTGTCCGCTTGCCTGCAACAACCTTTACTGGTGGCCAAAAATGGACTCTCAAGTGCGTTCTTGCATTGCTTCATGTATACTCTGCCAGGTTAACGATAAGACAGCCACTACTCGCTCTGCTCCTTTGCAACCAGTCCCACTGCCTGATGGACCATGGAAGAAACTTGGCCTTGATATTGTAGGACCCTTTGACACCGCAGTTTCCACTTGCAGGTATGCTATTACGCTGACAGACTATTATTCTAAGTGGCCTGAGATTGCCTTTTCACGTGCTGCCACTACTGAGGATGTTAATCACTTCCTGACATCTGTTTTCTCTCATCATGGTAACCCTGAGAACATTGTCACAGACAATGGTCCGCAGTTCACTTCAGCAGCACCAAATTGGATATTCTTTTAACTGCCGCCTGCCATGTCTCCACCGGATGTCTCTGCTCGTCATGCGGTTAAGAGGCATCAGAATAAAATGCAGCATTACACTGATGCTAAACGTGGTGCACAAATGCCTTCTTTTCAACCAGGAAAGAGAGTGAGGATAAGGAAGCCTCGTCATGTTCCTAAAGCGGAAGGAAGAGAATAGGTCCAAACTCTTTCTTACTAAGTGATGGGAAAACTTGGAATGCGTCTCATTTTGCCCAGATTCTTCCTGGGGCTGGATAAGACTGTGACACATCAGGACTGAAACATACAGGTGTTAGTCATTCTCCCTCTCACAAACAGCCACGTGTTTAACACAAGCCCAAGAGGCAAAAGGACTATGTCATGGCATAGATGGAAAAAAAAGAGAATTGAGAAGATTGCAGTATCTTGATTATTACAGCTAATACTGTTTACAAGGTTTGAAGTTACTAGACATTAGTCAAGTTTAAGTTTGAGTAATTCATTTATTTACATTGATGTCATAGTTACGTTACTGTACCTTATGTAAGAAAGATTTACTTACTACGTTTGTTTTCTATTAATAATCACTTATATGGAGTGTGTTCTTTTACAGAGGAAATGTTGTGTTCACTGATTATGTATTGCAATCGCAACACTAAGTGGCAGTGTAAGAAAAAGCAGGAAGAAAGGGGAGAAGAAGAAGGATAGGGAAGTAAAAAAAAATGTTCTGCCACTGAGCTATTGTAAATTACTGTATTAGTTGTTAAGCAAACTGTTTTTTGTTCTAATTCCTGGCCTGGTTATTTTGGACAACCATAACAATTTTATTTCCAAGATTAATACTATTAAATATAAAATAGAAACTGTGCAGCTGTCAGCTACAGTATCCAGTCAGGTGCAATGTAGATCCCCCTGAGGAAAAATTCCACTCATTCTCTACCATAGGAGAGGAAAAATTGTATGAACTTGTTAAGTCGTCTAAGCCAACAACATGTGTGTTAGACCCTATTCCATCTAATCTATTAAAAGAGATGCTTCCAGAAGTCAAAGATCCTCTTTTGTCTATTATTAACTCCTCATTGTCATTAAGATATGTCCCCAAAGCAACATGACCCCAAAGATTTAGCTAATTACAGACCGATTTCAAATCTCCCTTTTCTGTCAAAGATACTAGAAAAGGTAGTATCCTCACAATTATATTCCTTCTTAGAGAAAAATGG
>JAUYWG010000057.1:4569579-4583107 GCA_034779775.1 Enteromius afrohamiltoni | reverse complement strand
AATTAGGTGCTGGGCGTCCGGCCAGAGGAGAACTGGACCCAACTAAGCCTGGTTCTCCCAAGGTTTTTTTCCCCATTATCTTATGGATGGGGTTTTTGGTTCCTTGCCACGGCCGCCTCTGACTTGCTTAGTTGGGGACACCTGATTTCTAGTGATTATTCTATGTCTGACTCTGAGGAGCTTTCTGCTTTAGCTCTGGCTTAGATGTTTGCATTAAAAGTAGGATCTATATTCACTGATGTGTTTAGGTCTGCTCCTAATATGTTTAAGTATTTGAATGCTTTTATTTTTTCATATCTGCTTGGAGAATCGCTAATTATATGCATTAATTATATGCATCTTCCTGCATCACCAGCTTATAAGGGACAACATCAATGCTGTTGTGAGTGGAAGGTGGGAAAGCCCCTGCTATTAGGTCCAGAATTAATAGATTCCATCATGGCCATGATGAGGTGAGGAGACCACTCCGCACTCACTTAGTAGACCAGATGTGGGGTATTGGCCACCCCATTGGTGTGTCCAGTGGAATCCTTATTTTTTTATAATTTCTCTAAGATTACTACACATGCCACAGTTTAAAAGTCTTGGTGTCCTGTATAGAGCACATTCAGGGCTTTTCAGAGATTCTAAATGATTGGATATTTCACCATGACCACTCCTTCTCGTCTCCTTCAAACATATTATTATTTAAATCTGTTTAATCTATTTAAATTATTTAAAATTATTAACTGCGTGTCATAAATTAACATTTCAGGAAAATGTAATGGGTTTTCAAATCGTAATATGACTTTCTGTTATAAAACAGAATGTTGATTTTATACATATCCACCGGTACTAAAAGCATGTTTATACATATTATTACAGAGACACAACACATTAATAGGGAAATAAATTATATTTCAATATTCTATTCAACTGTATTGTATCATTCAGTTTTTTTATTTTTTTTTATTTAAAAAAATGAGTCTGGATGTTTTTAAAGCATAACTTTAAAATGAAAGATAATTGTAACATATAATTGTAATATATATATAAGGCTAAAGTGATGATGATGATATAGTGAGCTTTGTTACAGTATAATTACAGCTGTATTGAGTGTGTAAGCCTTGTGAGTGCTAAAGCTGAATTCTGCTGCAAACTACTTTCTTCAGTAAAATATTCTTCACTTGAGTACATCTATGTCTCCTTGTCTTCATTCATCATATCATATCCCTGACAACTTCCATAGTATTTCTGCTATGGAAGCCGCTGGCTACTGTCAACTGTTTGGATATATGTTTTCAACATTCTTCAAAATAACATCTTTTGCGCTCAGTAGAAGAAAGCCCTCGGAACAACTCGAGGGCGAGTAAATAATGCAGATTTTCAAGTTTTGTTGAACTATACCTTTAAGCTAGTGGTAACATTTAAACAATGTTTGCATTGACTGATGTAGCCTAAAATAACATTTTGTGCTGACATTCTGAAAACACCTGATATTTATTAAAATGATTTAAGATCAGTTAATTCTGAACAAATATAACCTCTCATGGATTTGATTTCCTTTCACGGACATCTATCTATCTATGGCTCCCCCTCGTGGACGAAGCGCCTCAAAAGTTAAGTTATTTATCGCAATGACGCGATTTTTTTTAATGTCTCTCCACCATGGCCACTTTCTGTCCGTATAAACTTTATTTTGTTTCTTTAATCAGATCCAGAAAACAGCTGTGATAAGGCAGGGTGTGTAGTAAAAGAGGCAGTAGTGCGTTGTGGCAGCGTCCGGCGCATCATGCGGAGGGTCTGCGGGGTTTCTGCTGATGCGAGCGCACTGCAGCTGAACACATGTGTGTATATTAAAACCATGGACTACTGATACACAACTGCCCGCTCCTGTGTGCTTACAAACACCATCCGCATTCACATCCAGGACTGAAGCGATGCTACGAGCCTCTGAAGAATGTCAGCTCTGAAAAAGGTACTGCAGCTGGTGTCGATGGAAATAAAACAGTGTTGTAATTGTCTACTAATCATCAATATTAGCGACTGACCTCTAGCCATGAGCGTTTAACTTGTGTTGTTATGGAAATGATTCACGTGCCATTCCAAAGGCTACAGACGTTTCTGCTGATGCCATCAATTGTCTTAATTAATGTTTTAACCCACCTGCTGTTGGCAGTGCTAAGCGTTGATGACGTCATGCGCATCTCTGTTCTCACATCTCTAAGTCTATGCTTAGTGTGATTTTACCAGAGTAAATGCAGAATAGTGTTTATTTGTATGTTGAGTGGTTAAGGATTGTGGATTGTGGAGATGCGATTTCTCCGCCCCCCCCCACATGCAAAGTCAGGAGGTCGATGAGTCCATTAACTTGAGTTAGCATGGCCCCTGTCACAAGAAATGGTTTATCTCATCTCTCTCTTCATCCTCTTTCCTCCATTCACCGATTGTCTCGTTCTCTGTGTGTGAAATTTACTCCATTGTACTATTTCCATCTTCATTTCTCCATCTGCCACAGGTGTTACCATGGATACTGCAGACACATTGCTGCCTTTTCCTTGACAAGAGTTCAGGTAAGAGACAGGATGGGGTATTTAGGGCCTTTCCCCTGACTTTACTCCAGTCTAAGAGAGATGTGCAGTGATTTGGGAATTTAAAGGGATAGTTCACCACAAAAATGATTTCATAATTTACTCACCCGTTGTTCTAAAGCTGTATGAAGTACTTTCTTATGTGGAAAATCTTATGATAAAAAAAAGGACTCCATACAACTAGTGCAAAATAGCAGCTTGAACATTCAGTGGTAATTACAGTATTGTTCAGCAGTTATATGGTGAAAGTATATACATACATTTTCTTAAAAATAAATAAATAAAAATCAATTAATCAGCTGTAATCCATTAGATGGACAAAAATGAAAGTCAGTAAATGTTCTTTTAAATTGTGCATTTATCAGAGAATCCTGAAACTAATATATAAAGATTTCTATAAAAAAATTACTATTAATAAAAAACATTTTCAACAAATTATTATTATTATTATTATTATTTTTGCATTACCAGATCAGCATATTAGAATGCTTTCTAAAGGATCATGTGACACTGAAAACTTCAAGACATTTCAACGGGGTGGGGGGAACTTTAAATTAAAATTATATTTCAGAATATTACATTTAAAAAAAAAAAATGGGTGAGCATAATCAGCCTAATGTGTTTAATAATAATAATAATAAACAACTTACAGACCTCAAACCTTTGAAACAAACAACAACAACAAAAAATTAAGACATGAAGGCAAAGAAATGAATGCAGAATTTGAATGTTTGGGTGAGCTCTTCCTTTAAATGTACTTTCAAAAGCCTAAACCTAAAGAAAAAGTATTTTTATTATTGTTTACCTCTAGCGTGGGTAGTTCCCTTCCATGCCATTTACTTAATTATCCATTATAAAGTTTAACTGTGATAATTGTCTTGTGTTTGGAAGTGAATGTCTTATGTCCATTATGATGAACTTATGCATGATTTGTGTTACATCAGAAACTTCAAACTGGACTTTCTAATGCATTTGTACATTGCTGACAAACATTCTTCAATGCCCATTAAATATATATGCTTTTTGGATCTTAAGGAGACTGTTTGTTATATCAAGGCACAACTTCTATCAGGTCTTGGAATGCCCTGTGTTAACTTACCCTTCTCTGTAAAAGTTCAAAGGGTTCAAGGTTGCTGATGAACCACCTCATGCAATTTCCTACATTTTTAAGCCCACACTTGACTGTGTATCATCCCACAATGTCCTTCGTGGCTATAGTTTACTTCAATGAAGCAGTGAATATTTTGAGAGCCCTGCTGCTGTTTCTATGGAGACGAGGGAGGCTGATGTCATTGGAGGTTATCCTGAACATGCTCAGATCTGTTTGTTGGAGCCAGTATCTGATGCTGATTATGTATTCAGCAGTATACAAACCATCAGTATTCATAAACCAGCAATCCTTTGTGAAAGCATCCTGACTGATTTCTAATAGCGCTCTTTAATCAGTTCATTCATGAAGAGGAGTGCAGAGCATATCTCCGAATGAGACAGTTCACCTTTTTTAATTCATTCATCATGGCAAAGCATTTTCTGAGGTCACGGCCGACAGCGCATGTTAATGCTGTTTGTCTCTAAGGACATCTACATTTGCCTCACTGACTCATTAAAACCATATTGTTTAACAGTTTATGTTCAGTGAAAGACAGAAAAGTACAGAGCGGTTTCATAATTTTCCTAACTCATCTGGTTTGGGTTCATTTTTTAATTGTTTTCCCATTTTTCAGGCATGTCTTGGTCAGGCAAGATTGTGACGGTTTGTTATTATGTCACTAGATGGTGTAATTTTCAGATATTTTGGGTTGTGGCTTGTCTCATTCATCTCAACTGCGGTTGCTCAGTTAGTGCAGGACTCTTGTAGGTGAAGAGACTTTTATCAGACACAAAGATAAGCAGGATGGGACAGCAACGAGGGAACTGCAAGTTACTCAGCTGATGATGATTATGCTTATAGAGCAAAATTGGCAGTATCCATTGGTCATGTACTTCCAGTGCTTTCTCCAGACACTTTAAAGCTTTGTACATGGATGGTTTTGCACTGAAAAAGGTTTCATCGTGCCAACAGAGGGAGACATACATCAATATATGCTGCAGTTCCTCTGTTCTATTCTATTTTATTCTATTCTAGAACTGCTGTTGTTGTTTTGGGATATATTTAAACTTTTTGGGGGGATATTAAACAAAAGATGCATAGATGTGTAGCTATACATTCTAAAAATCTGCATTAAAAAATGGATGCTCTCAACTGATATTTGTTTTTATCCGATGAGAATACTTGTGCATAAAGTACCCTGATTACCCTCATTATTGGCTTTATGCAAATCAAAAAGTCACATGACTTCAGCAGACCATGTGATTGGATAGCAGAAGTAAAAAAACACCATATTTACAAATAAGGGAATTGTTTCTCCTGCTGCTCCTCCTCAGACTCGTCACTTATGTTGCCAGATTGAGGACATGCATCAAAAACAAGCACACTTTACACTGGAAGACAACAAGCATTACACTGAACATTGTTGTGTTGAATTATCCATGTGTAAATATGCCTCAGGTAATAGTGCTTTTTATATGGTCTTTAGGTCAGGTACAATTTACTCTCTCTTCCAGTGATGCACTATACTGTACTTTCCACTAACTGGCAACCCGGAGTATTGAAACACTATTGGGTGGGCGGGATCTCACTGACCAAAACAAAAACTGAGGGCACATTTAAAAAAGGAATAACTGGCTGCAGCAATGTTTTTCAGGGAAACGGGTGAAAAGCATGTTTACCATGTTCCTAAATAGACGCAAATGTATTGTGGCATTTTTAGGATTTAGCGTAGTCAGGAAAAATGACACACAGCACCTTTAACATGTCACCCACACCACTGAATGGCTACATCATTTTTCTATCACATATCATGTGTGGAATATATATAGGCGCTGAGGAGTGGTTGTACACCTGGTTTCTACTGTAGTTAGTAATGTTAAGTGGAGTTTGAATTAGCTAGCTAGCATTTAAGGACAACTCTAAATCGGAAACTTTACTGATCACCCATGCAGTGTCAAAACAAATAAAGCCTTAAAAAAAAAAGAAAAAGAAAAAAGAAATTACCATGTCAAAAGCAGGAGATATGAAGCATAATCTTAGGTTGTAACATGTTCTACAATGATTGCTGCTAACTATGGGGGATTCTTTGAAGTTACGTTACTGTCAGATCGACTAATAGCACTGAATTTACAAGAATCAGTCAGGCAATTCAAGAGATTCAATTGGCTGGACTAAATGGGTTTAGGGACGAAGAGCCACCTGTAGTTCCCATGGTGACAGTAGACTGCTGGTTTGAAGGGGATTCCTGAACCTTCCTTTGGGGATACCTGTGAGCCGCGGGTCAATGGGCTTTGGAGGACAAATATGCTGTGATCTTAAAAACTGGAATCAGGTAAAGTCATAAGTGTTCATTTGAAGATGAATTAGATGAAGGTCTTGCACAGCCAGACATTAAACTAACTGGATAAAGTCTGGTCCCGACAGCAGCTTACATGGCCATCGGACTGTCGTCATGATGAAGCGGAATTTTCTGAAATAGATAATACCATAACCTGATTTTTTATAAAATGAGCAATTCATTTGCAGAGCTAGGCCTGCCTTGGTGCTGCACACCGATATTTGGCTTTTTTCCATACTAGCACTGGGCAATATAGCAAATCAAATACACTATTTTCCAGCTTTTTGACGATTTTTCGGTGGTCTTAACCAATATGCACTTACACCAAAAAAATAAATGTACTTATTGTGTTCATATCATACTGCAAAACAATTTTGCTGCTATTGAGGTGGGATACAGGTAAGGTTAGGGACAGGTTTGGTGGTATGAGTAGGGTTAAAGTGTAAGGGATGGGTCAATAGTGTAATTATAAATGTAAGTACAAAGATGCATTCCAGAGGTAATTACATATAGGTATTTTTAAAAATATAAGTATAATGTAAAAACATGTACACAATAAGTGCACTGTACTAAATTATTAATTTAAAGGTAAGTACATAGAAGTTAAGGCCACCTATTTCACAATTTTCCATGTATTTCTTTATTTATTAAATCTTTTTTTTTCAATAAAATAAATTTTTTATGTAGTATATTTTAAAAGAAATTGTTATTTCTTTATAATGATTTGCAAATTTTACTAGCAATATCTGAATGAAAACTGTTAGCGTTTCAATGCATTTTTTTTTCCAAAAAGATGAACTGTCATTTCGATTAATAATCAAGGCGTGCTTTCCCACTTTGTTTTCCATTAAAGAGCACACTTAAATGTTGTATTTAATAATTTAAAAATTGTTAAATACAATATTAAATTGTGACAAACGGCTCTGTGCTGTTGCGCTCTCGCTTCCTAGCGAATAAGCAGGGTTCAGAAACAGGACTCAACGATTAAAATGAACATTAAACAAAATCAAACAGCAAAGCAAAAGGAAAATGCAGAGAGCAACGCTGACACACACAGAGAACACATCAACGTTAATAACCCACGAAAGACAAGACTCAAAGCACGGCTTAAATGAACACACAAATCAAGACAAAGCACAAGACACCTGGAAGACACAGCTGGAAAGGAAATGAACACTGATGAGTGGGGCGGAGTTACTAACAAGAGAAAACACATGGCAGCAATGAAAACAAAAACATAGAAGCACATGTACATGATCTACATAAACACAGGCAAACACATGAAACAGGACGGGTGTTACATAGCCCCATCCTTAGGAGGGGCTTCCAGACACTACAAGACAGAAGGACGCGGAAACAACAAAAAGTCTTAAGGGGGCGGAGACGGTCACCTGGGCAGAACACATGGAGAAAAAAGCCCTCCAGGTCGAATTGGACGGCGGAGACGCCAACCTGAATGGAGCAGCCAGAGGTGACATCCTCCAGGGTGGCACAGGTGGTGGAGGCACCCACCTGGGTGGAGCAGATGGTGGGAACGCCCTCCAGGGCGGAGGAGACACCCTCCAGGCTGGCGCAGACGTCGGCGAAGCCCACCTGGGTGGCACAGAGAGGGGGAAGTGCCCTCCAGGGCGACGCTGATGGAGGCCCCTCCTGGGCCGATCATTCAACGAGAGTGCCCTCCTGTAAGTAAGTAAGTAAGTAAGTAAAATTTATTTATATAGCACCTTTCACAGACTAAGAGTCACAAAGTGCTTTACAAGAGTAAATAAAAAGGATCAAGCATGCATAAAAAGAAGATCAACATAAAAACAAACAAAAACCAATTATTCAACAACGATAACATACCAAGCAACCATTACTGTTGTTTAAAAGCAGACACAACAGATGTGTCTTCAGATGTTTTAAAGAATTTACAGATCCCATAGTTCTCAGTGCTAAAGGAAGAGAGTTCCAAACCCTCGGTGCCACAGAACAAAAAGCACGATCACCCTTGGTCTTAAGACGTGTTCTTGGGACAGATAAAAGGTCCAAGTCAGAAGACCTCCTGGTCCGAACAGGCAACGAGAATGCCCTCCTGGCCCGAACAGTCAGGGAAGACGCCCTCCAGAGCGGAGCAGATGGTGGGGAAGCCCACCTGGGTATACCAGGCAACTACGATGCCCTCTTGGGCCAAACAGGCAACAAGATTGCCCTCTTGGGCGAACCAGACAGCATAGACTCCCTCCAGGTCAGAGCGGACGGCGGAGAAGTCCACCTGGGCATACCAAGCAAAGAAGATGCCTTTCTGGGCCAACCAGACAGTGAGAAAGCCCTCCTGGGCGGAACAGACAGCGAGAACACCCTCCTGGGCAAACAAGGAAACTGAACTGCATAGGGGAGCAACGTCCTTCAGGCCAGGTCTAGAGCAGGGCGAGAATTCATTAGTAGCCTCCATGGCTGGTTCAATGGCCCCCTCGGTCAGCACAGGGCAGTACAAAAGTTCACTGATGGCCTCCATGGCCAATTCAGAGCAAGGTCAAAATTCAAAGGTCTCAATGGCAGGTTCAGGGCGAGACCATAATCCAACGGCCTCCACGGCCAGTTCAGAGCAGGGCAAGAGTTTATTAATCGCCCTGGTTGACTGACCTGGAGTTTGTGCAGCCACCAGTAGGATTAGGAACCATGAGGATTTGTGACAGCTTTCCTGACTGTGAACCCGGAACCGATAGGATGTTACACAGCTCCTCGTACCATGATACGGGGCTAGGACCCGTAAGTTGTGGATTAGGAACCAGAAGGATTTGTGACAGCTTTCCTGGCTGTGAACCTGGAACTGACAGGGTGTTATACGGCTCCTCGTACCATGATACGGGGCTAGGACCCGTAAGTTGCGGATTAGGAACCACAAGGATTTGTGACAGATCTCCTGGCTGTGAAACCGGAATCGACTGGACATTACACGGCTCCTCGTACCGTGTTATGGGGCTAGGACCCATAAGTTGCGGATTAGGAACTGCGAGGATTTGTGGCGGGTCTCCTGGCATTGTGTGTTTCGTGGGTGCTAAGGTGATGAGACAGGGTCAAAAAAATTTCAGCATTGCCAAGACCTGACTTCACCGAGAGCTGGCGGAATTCTAAAATATAGTCCTTGAAAGTCTGGCCTCGGCAAATCAGCTCCGCGAGCTGATCCAAAAACGCCATCTCCTCCTTGGTGGGTTATTTTGTCACGAAGCGGCTCCTTGCTGTCATGCACTCGCTTCCTAGCGAATAAACAGGGTTCAGAAACAGGATTCAATGATTAAGGTGAACATTTATTAAACAAGATCAAACAGCAAAACGAAAGGAAAATGCAGAGAGCAATGCTGACACACACAGAGAACACATCAACGTTAATAACCCACAAAAGACAAGACTCAAAGCACAGCTGAAATTAACACACAAATCAAGACAAAGCACAAGACACCTGGAAGGCACAGCTGGAAGGGAATGAACACTGATGAGTGGGGCGGAGTTACTAACAAGGGAAAACACATGGCAGCAACGAAAACAAAAACAAAGAAGCTCATGGACATGATCAACATAAACACAGGCAAACACATGAAACAGGACATGTGTTACATTAATACTGTGGCCAATTTTGAGATGACGTAAATAATTAATTATAAATCTGATTCATGAATATTCATTAAATGTAAATGAACTAAATCACCACCTTCAGTTTTTGATATTGAGGAGAATGATTTGTTGTGAATGTTCTATATATTATATATTATATATAATATAGCCTACACTATACCTTGTCTCATGGCATAAACATACCTGGGCACACTTTTTAGAGAGACACAAAATACATACCAATAAGTACATATCACTGAAGTTTGAACACTAGAGGCAATAAAACTCTGACACCTTTAATTTATTTTCACAAAAATTTAGAGGATGTATATTAATAGTGTAATTTTCGCACAATTACTTGAAGACTATCATGTTATGGCTTCAACACAATATTAATATACTGGGATATTTGAAAAATTATGCTTTTGAAGGTTAGCATCACACATATCCAGCTTCATATCGATGTGTTTTCCTAGACGGTAGGTTTGTTCGGTAGCTCACGGAGTACAGAGATATACTTAACAGGCGAGGAGCTCCGGTTCAATCCTGTGTAACTACGCTTGAACAACACAGTTCAAATCTGTGTAAAAGGAAGTTGGAATGACATGGTTGCATAAATAATTATGTTTTTATATCGGTTTTGCATTAACAATATGCATTGCGTTAACAATATCGGGTAGGTTTAGGGTTGGATTTGGCATATTTCCAAATGACAGAGCATTAACTTTTATCAACAATCCACAAATATTTCAATTCTAAACCACAGCAATACGTACTTATATAACCATAATAAAAATGTGCCAAGCTTCACATATTGATTGTGTGTTTTAGCACCACTCAGTGGACATTTCTCTTTGAAACTGCGCCGAAACGTGCAGTAAAGTGATATAAAAACGGTGTTGCACAAAAAGAGGTACCCATTTCTATGAGACCAGATTGAGCCTACATGTTATTTAAGGGTGTAATTTAGTATATATTTATAGATCCTTTTTAGGGGTAGCAGTTTGCACCGTGGTAGTTACCTAGTTGATAGAAGCAAAGAAATCAATAAAAATGAGCATCCTTCCTGTCACAGGAGTGACCTGCAGGGTAAAGCATGCGCAGAGGTATTTTTGTGTGATGACCTGTGTTTAAATTCTGCTTGTGACATATCCTGCCCCCTTCACATACACTTTCTTCCATTGTTTTTTAGTTTTTGCCTCCACCTCCACTTTGAGTTTCTATTGATGAAAAGGCACAGAGTGAAAACAGCCTTTGCTTAATTCGTCCCTATTAACTGTCAGTTATCACTGAAAAAGGCGTCTTGAGAAATCACACCTGTCTCTGTAAAATCCCTAGTCTCTGTAAACAGCAAAAGAGTCTCAGGATGACACTAAACCAGCTTGTACCAAACCGTGGGTGGCGAATCGTACATTTGCATGATGTACATTGACAGTGCTTTTATAATACGTCATTTTTATGTGCAGCACCTTTCACTGGATACACGCTACATAAGTAGGAAGGGCCTTAATCAAACAGATCAGCCAATCACAGGTTTCAACCAATATGTAATAAATATCTAAAAGCAATGATATTTACACAATTTTAAGGTTAAGGGTTAGAGTAAAACAAAACTGATTTTTAAATACAATTTTAAAAGCTCCAAGTTTGCTGTACCAGTTATATTGTTTTTTGTTAACATTTTGAATTGTTTTTTGCTTTCATGTTAATTTAAATGTGAAGTTTGACAGATGTTCCCAATTGAGAGATTTGCTACTCACACTAAGCTGCATCACAATTTCAGTTTGATTTTAATTAAACATGCAGCCCTGATGTGTCTGAATGCAATATGTTGTAATTGACCAATCAGAATCAAGTGTTCCAAAGAGAAACAAAATAATTATTTTAATTAGTCCATTGGAATTCCACTAAAGCTAGATGATCAGTCCAATAATGCTTAGTCCTTGAGCTCTGTATGGTAACAGCAAGTAGTTACCCAAAAGGCCCTCTTTTTGCCCTCTGCTGTGATTAAGCTTCACCTTATTCAAATGGGATGCAGCAACAAAATAATGAGCAGCCCAATAGATCTGCCCTCCGAATAAATGAAGCGAATCACATTGAAGGGGAGGCTGTCAAGAGATGTCTCAAGCACTCACACACTTCCAGTCAAAACAGTTTATTCATTTTAAATCGTAAAGCAAAGAAAAAGTGACAGCTTAAGGGCATTTTAACATTTCTATGCACCTTTTTGCTGCCTGTGAATCTTCAAAAGGAGTGTTAATGATATATTTTATCACGGTTGGAGTGAGAAAACACCCTGATGCTAATGATGATAATGATTCTGAACCTTAGGCGTTATGAAAGTACTCAGCAACAGTCTCTCCGTTCTCAAACTCACGCTTTTGTTCCTACAAAACAAATAGCAGAGCCTAGAACTCCAGTTGCTGTAACAGTCAGTTTATGCTATGAGCGTTAGCCAAGGAACAGATAGCTGACAGGCGGTCGATTTTGTTGTGAAAGGTTTGGCTGCAATGGGCATTCAAAAGGCCAATGCTGTCTTGTACATACTGTTTTATATGACAGTGAGGTAACCTAGCATCCAGTGAACCAAAAAGACCTCTCAACAATGTGTGACAAAGCTCCAAATTTTTACCAAACTTTAGAGAAATGTACACTGAAACTAACTTGCAGCTGAACTCAATGCTATTGTTAATCTTTTAGTGTTGTTACCAAATAAAATTTGGTTCACGTAGCCTACTTGAATGTAAAGAATTTGATTAATTATTTCTTGGTGGTGTGTGTTGCATGTATACTAGTGCTGTTAAACGATTTAAAAATGGAATTGCATTAATCACATGGACTTAGTTATTTAAAATAGTGAGTTTTACCTGTAAATGTGTTGAAATAAAGAAATGCATGACAAACAAAAACTTTTCAGAACTTGTGCGTGGTGTGAACGGGTCTTCAGGTGAAACTTTACCAAACAGTTAATTTGTTAAAAAAATATTGACACATTTTTGGATGAATTGCATGGGTTAACGTTGACAGCATTAATGAACTATTTAAGCACTGAAACTGCTTTATGGTAAGCCTCTAATATTAGCGAAGAATAATACAAAGCATAGCCTATGGGTGATTTGAAAAATGTGAGGCTTGGGGAATGGGGAAAAACATCAAGACCATGTGTCTTTTTTTAAGTTGAAATTCTTTTATTCACAAGATGCTGCAAAACACGCAAGATGTGAGCACTATGGTCAAAACAAATCCTTCTATTGCATATTTATATGGAAAAAACAATGGGAAAGGATTTTTGTGTGAATAGCCCCTGATACTGCGGCACACAGGGAAAGAAAGCAAAAGCCTTTTTTGGATGGATATCAATAGAGGAGAGGTTTAAATGCGCTGCCTAAACTGCTTTTGTGGGAAAACAAGCTTATCATTTAATGTATTGACAGTCCTTTGGCTAATCTTCAACATGCTTGCCATTAAATCTTTGTTTTGGATTGACCTATTTTTAGAGTTTACACTGATATTGCGAAAAACAAGTTTTATAAGTGAAAATCATGAGCAATTTTGCACTTCTTAATTATTTCTATAATTTATCCACTGTAAATAACTGCTTTTTACAACAACAACAACAAAAGGCAAAGGAAGATATTTTGTAGAAAGATTGCAACTAGGCAGTTTTGTGTCACAATTGACTTCCAAAGTAGGGAACATAAATATGGACGTTGATGGTGACCCAAAACAGCCTGGTTACAAACTTTGTGTTTGGCAGAACAAAGAAATTCATACAGGTTTGGAACAACTTGAGGGTTAATAATTGTGTTCAGTTGTGCACTCAATAAATGGTCGGGAATCCTTTTGCAGAAATGACTGCTTCTGTCACGGAGGCAGACGAGAAATGAATGATCGAGGAGAGTCCCAGTGTAGCGTGACGGAAGACTCAAACGCGGA
>JAUYWG010000057.1:4553648-4569479 GCA_034779775.1 Enteromius afrohamiltoni | reverse complement strand
GTTGTGAAGCCACTCCTTCATTATTTTAGCTGTGTGCTTAGGGTCATTGTCTTGTTGGAAGGTAAACCTTCGGCCCACTCTGAGGTCCAGGATATCCCTGTGCTTGGCCACACACTTTAAGCCCAACGACACCTAGTCATATGTTTTATATGTTCTCACTTACTCTTGGTTCAAGTATGTATGCCAATAGTCTATTTTGAAATGGCCAAGGACTCAAGCATTTATCTCAAGTCCAAATGCCCTGGGTGAAGCTCACTGCAGTAGAAAACAGTATATGTTTTTAATCTTGATGTGAAATATGCATTAGCTTCTGAGATGGCTAAAATTGTTGAATTCTGTTAGCCTTATTTAATCTTTTTTTTTGACTGGCCCTGTCTATCTGTTATGCAATCTTGAAGTGTAATCTTTTTGTCTATCATTGACTTCCAAGAATCAAAGTTTCTTTGCTTTGTTTGTAAAGAGGATACCAAGCGCTTTGTTCACACTGCATCCAATTCCAATTTGTTTTTAAATCTGATCGGCAGGACTGATTGCCCACGCTGTAATTGTGGAAGTGATGAATCAAGTCCATTTGTTCAGACGTTGATTTGCAGTCAACGTCTAGTATATCTACATCGGTTGCCATAGTAATGGCAAAAGCCTAGAACAATGCCAAGAGACTGATGTACAGTAGCTGTCATTTTGGTAAAAGGAGAAAACTGTTCATGACATTTTGTATTGGAACTTTTGAGAAACATCAGACAAAATGTCCCGGTTTCACAGACAGGACTAGGCCTTAGTTCAGTTATGGTATTTATGTAGACTTGATAAAAATGCCTTAGGAGAAAATTTTACAGGTGTGCAACGACACTGACATATAATAACATGTTTTCAGTTGAGATTGCTCAGACGTGCATTTTAGACTGGAACTAGCCACCTGTGAATACATATACCTCCAGTTTCACAGACAAGGCTTAAGCTAGTCCCAGACTAAAATGCATGTTTAAGCTATCACAACTGAAAATATCTTTCTTAAAATCTGTCAAATATGCAACACTAATTCTTCAAGATTATCCCCCTATCTACATTTTTGTAAAACTTCAAAATGTATATATACATTGTCTCGACGTGATTTTTAATTGTTTATTTTTTTCAGAACACTTTTATCACAGTGCATATTCATTTGGATGATTGCATCAAACAAACCAGGTCCATATGACATCTCTGGAGAAAAAAAAAAAAAAAAAAAACTTTCTCAGTAGCACTCCAGGTAAAGCATTGCACTTGTGATATGGCGCACCCATGTAAGTCATGAAACATGAAACACCAGTCACTATAAAATAGATCAAACATTTGTAAAATGGCATGATTGCTTTAGCAATGCAAACAGTGAACACTGTCGGTTAAGTTTATGGTAGAATATGTAGTAGAATTGGTGGCATGTTATTTTCAAATGTGACAAAGCATTATCCTTTGACCTGACCTGATATTTCAACTGTCAGAAGTAAATTTATAAAACAGTACCAGATTCACATTTATCTGTTTTGTATAAAAATGTAATATGCTTTTAGCACTAAACATTTCATATTAAAAATGTTGCTACTGGAAGTAGACAAATGTTATCAAACATTGTTTTCAAAAATGTCTCCACAATGTTTTTCAAATGAACTGGATATAAATTATAAGATATACAGTGTTGCATACCAAGTAATGAAACAAAATGTATCAAAATTATATCAGATTTCAAATCATATACACTGTATGTGGTATTGGATTAGGTACTGTAATTGTGTCACGCCGTAGGCATGCCCTTGCGATCCTTGCTGTGTTTTGTTGTGCCATGTGCTGTTTATTTACCTGTCAGCTTCCTCGTGTCTGCTCCTTGTTTGTAACCCCGCCCTATCATTAGTGTTTCATGCCCTTCCAGCCGTGTTTTGTCCAGGTGTGTTTGAGTAGTCTTTGTATAAATTCCATGCCCCATGTCTTGTTCAAATGTCAGTCGTTGATGTTTCATGTTATGTTGTACACCGTGCTACTCGTTTCAGTCTCTTCGTTGTTTTGTTGTTTAAAAAATATCCTCAAATTCAGTCCTGTCTTTCTGAGTCCTGTATTCCGCTGAAGAGCGCTCACTACCAGCGTATCATAGTAACAGAACGATTGACCAGACAGAAGATGCCGTTCTCCCCCTCCTCATCTTCGCGAACTTTGGCCCGCTTCCGCGGATTCAGCTACCCGGCTCCCGTTTGGCTATTCGTCGAGGACTGCCTCTGAAATCGCCTCGATGTGACGAGCTGAGAGGTACAGTTTCGGTTTCGGGGCCCGGACCGCTGCGTAAAACCTCCATGGTCCCGAAACCACCTCTGCTTGGGTCTCACCAGGCCGCCCGGCTCAATCCTCTTCTAGTGCCTACTCCACCAGACGTGGCGAAGAGAATTGAGACCATATTCGAGCTAGCTTTCAAGATGGCGGCCGAGTCTGCAGAAACTAACCTGCCGGCATGGTTTTACAGTACGAGGAGCCGTGTATTGTCCAGTCAGTCCCGGTTACGCAGCCTGAGGAGCTGCTGAAGGTCCTCGCGGTTCCTAGTCTGCAAATAACGGGTCATAACCCCGTTACACGGTACGAGGAGCCATGTTCAGTCATGTCGGTTTACGATTTGGGTTTTGTGTGGCCAGATCTGTCAGACTCTGTCTGTGATATGGATTCAGCATGGCCGGATCAGCCAGACTCCTTCTGTGATCCAGGTTCCCAGTCCCCTCATTCACCCGAGCTCCACAAAGACTGCGAAGCCCCATGGCCAGAACCTCCTGAGCCTGTCTGCGGCTCAGAGACTCCATCAGGTCCGCCAGAGGCTGACCTACCTATCTAGATGTAGGTTCCGGCCGTAGAGTCCCCAGAGGCCCCACTGGTGGCTGAATCATGGTTCGGCCAGTCATGGAGGGTGCATTTACTGTTGGTTCAGTTTCAGAGGGCGACATCAGTGTCAGTTTGGTCACAGAGGGTGCGTTCACTGACTGTTTGGTTCTTGAGGGCAAGGAAGGAAAAAGAGGAAAAGGTTGCTGTCTAGTCGGCCTAGGAGGGCTGTGCAGCCACCTGTTCCACCCTGGAGGACAAGATCGCTGTCTGTTCGGCCCAGGAAGGCATTGTGGTTGCCTGTTTGGCCCAGGAGGGCATTATGGTTGCTTGTTCGGCCCAGGTGGGTATTATTATGGACTGTTTGTTCTAGGAGGACATCGTCGCTGATGGTTCTGCCTCGGAGGGTACTACAGTCGTCTGCTCCACCCTGTAGGGCTCTCAAACTGTCTGGTCGGTCCTGGAGGGCATGGTCATGGTCTGGTCGGCCTAGGTGGGCTTCCCCGCCATCTGCACCGCCCTGGAGGAAGACTGCGACATCACGGAGAGCGTTCCCGTCAACAACGTCATGAAGCCGCACCTTTGAGGGGGGGCTTTGTCACGCTGTAGGCGTGCCCTTGTGATCCTTGCTGTGTTTTGTTGTGCCATGTGCTATGTTTATTTACCTGTCAGTTTCCTCGTGTCTGCTCCTCGTTTGTAAACCTGCCCTCTCATCAGTGTTTTTACGCCCTTCCAGCCGTATTTTGTCCAGGTGTGTTTGATTAGTCTTTGTATAAATTCCATGCCCCATGTCTTGTTCAAATGTCAGTCGTTGATGTTTCATGTTATGTTGTACACCGTGCTGCTCGTTTCAGTCTCTTCATTGTTTTGATGTTTAATAAATATCCTCGAATTCAGTCCTGCCTTTCTGAGTCCTGTATTCCGCTGAAGAGCGCTCACTTCCAGCGTATCATCGTGACAAATTGGATGTAAATTTTAGCTGCTGCTTCAAACTGAATGAACTAAACATATAAACTATACCTTGCAGCAAAATATTAGCAACATTTTTGCTAGAGGCCAGGCTTGATCATTTTTTAATTTGACAGTATAATTAAAATTAGTTCAGAAGTTAAAGGCTAAGATAACACACATACATTGGAATGAACGGAAGTATAGAATAATCAATAGCAAATTAATTTGAACACTTATGCTATATGAACAACACAGATTCTTAACAAACGTGCCTCTGGCCATTTTTTTTTGTGAAAACGTTAAAAATAAAGTTCAATGCACTTTCCAGCAGAAAATAACACTTTAGGCACTTACCGTACTGTACATTTGGTGGCAGATTAAATATCCAGGAAGTGATAACATGTGACATGTTATTCCACTGGGTCAGGCAAATATTGCAGCATATTGTATTGCTTCAGGCATGCTTCAGGTATTTTTGTAGTTAGGATTAAAATGTCCAGGGAGGGGCTGGGTGATAAAACGATAACGATATGTATCGCGATACATGATGCATATCAATAAAAAATGTGTTCGATAAAATGTTCGAAATGTTTTATTCTTTGTCAGAAGAAAACAGAGGTTGTGAAGCTAGTTGGTTGCATTAACAAAAGCACTGTGGTAACCTAGCAATGTAGGGAGTTATATGCTAACAGCCAATCATGTAACAGTATCACGTTACATTATCGCCATATCGTTGTCTCGCGCTGGTCTGCTGGATTCCTCTTCATAACCAGAAAATTAGAGCCTCAATGAATGAGGAAATTGTAAATAAAAGAGGAAAAGTCAGCTCGCCAGTATGGCAGTTTTTTGGTTATTATAAGTCTGAACGAAGTCAGACCGATGTCGTCTGCATATTATGCAAGACCATCGTCCCCACCAAGAATGGTAATACCATGAGCTTGATGTACCACCTTAGCCGCGCTCACCCTTTGGAGCACAGCCGTATTCAACCAACAACATCTGTAGCTGCAACACCGCACAAGCAGCAGACCACGGTGGAGAGGTACTCTAAATCAGGGCCTTATGACAAAGAATCTAAATGGTACAAAGATATACGTAACGGAGGCAGTGGCATTATATTTACATTTTAATTATTTGAGTTTTCCATGATTGTTCACATTTCTGTCTTGAGGGAATTATGTTCAGAGGAAGGTTAAGTTTAAAATAAACATGTTTAAATGATATATATATTTTTCTTCTGGTCCTTATTTTAAATGGTCATAAAAATATCAATAATTATGATTGTGATAACAATGATTATGACTAATATCACGATACAGTGTTCAGCCATATCGCCCAGCTCTAATCCAGGGAAAAGGGACACTGAAAAGTGTCACAGCATGTTAAAATTGTTTAGAAGTCATAACATAAAATAGCAAAAGGAATTATGCAAAAATAAAGGTCCTTCCCCCCTGAGTCTGTTTTCACATGCGTTTTTCTATTTTTTCATATTCATCATCCTTTCTTATCAGAATCCATTATATAGATGGACACAGAAAATCCAAAATTTTATCCAAATTTTTTTTGAGGGCTGAAAGGTTCAGAGGCAAACGTGAATGACACAATTTGAGCTCATATTTATTGTTTAATGTGCAAACAAAAAAATATATTGTTGAGTTTGCAATGACACTAAGGCTTAATTAATTAATTCAATCAAAAGTTTCATCTTGTAAATCATCAATGTTTTTTTAGTTTTACTTATTCACTGTACCTCCCAGCAACACAAAAATGTTATGTGAAGTAAGAATAGTAGCACACGTAATATAACTGATGTATAATTGCCAGTGTAATTGAAGAGAGTACAGAAATTCAATGCTAAGCTAACAGTTAGATGTGAACCTGCTCTCATATTAACACCAGACACTGCGATCAGCAGTATTCTGTTTTAAAATTAGATCCCACAATATGTCAAGACATCTTTTTTTCTCCAACACGCAATGTAATTGTTAACAACTTAGTGATTAGTATCTCTCCTGCGCGCTAATGTGTTTCCCAAAGGGGAATTATGGGCTTCCTAATGTGGCCATCTCAGGTTGCAGCCTCTTCCATCTGTGGTGACAATGATGCAGAAATAAAAAAAAAAGCTCAAACAGTGACATCATCATCATCATCATGATCAAATGAGAAAGAGGATTTCTTTTTTAAAAGGATAATTTTTTTTCCCTCGATTGGTTGTGAGGCATGGTTTTGACATTTACAGTGAGAGCAGAATAGATGATACAGATGCAATAAGAGGAATACAGATTAGTATTCCACAGCGAGCAGAGGCCAGTGGCAGTCGAGAATCCTGAATCCGGTATCCGGCTCCATGTTTTGTTGTGTGCCAGAGGAGTCCGTGGAAGATGCCGAGATCGCTGCAGAGGAGCTCTAAACGCACAGCTTAACACCAGCGCTGGGGAGATCGGCTCTCCTCTCCTCTCCACTCCTCTGCTCTTGGGGAGGCGACGGGAAAGAGAGACAGCAGAGAGAGATAGAGAGAGAGAGAGCGAGAGAGAGAGAGAGAGAGAGGGGAACAACCAGAAAAACAGGAAAAGACAGAGTAGCTAGGTTTTTTTTTGTTTTTTCCAGGCTGCTTGGACTATAGCCCGTGTGTGTGAATTTTCCTGAATCTGTCTCTCTCATAACTGTCTTCTGGTTTTCCGGGATGGTTTGAAGAAGACTTGTATGTGATGCTTCCAGCACAGAGGTAAGTCCAACCAAATCAAGTCAGTATCTCTGAAGAACCAGTTGCTCTGAGAAATGAATGAAGATGTGTTGAGGAGTTGGTGGTGTGCTTGGGACTTAATCCAGAATGTTGTATTTCAGTTAGTCGTGTAAACCGCTGAAGGTCTGTATCTCGGGTTTGGATTTAGGTACAGGTGTCTGTGACATGATCTTCTAATTCAATGGAGACATTAACATCTGCTCAAGTGTGGCGGGAACAGGTTGTACCTCTGTTTTCAAACCGGAGAGGCCAAGAACGTTGCCTAGCAATATTCCAACCTTCTCCATGTGGAGAGATGTGATTTTATGCTCTGCTGCCTGACGGTGGGGCATCCTTCACGCGAGGACATGCCAGAAGCCACACATTGAGCACATTGAGTACCCGTGCATTTGCATGTGGCACGGTAGGAGGCGGACTTGAGGTAGTCTACAGTCCTCAGGATTGCCATTACATGAAGCAATGTGGAACCCTGTCGCTGGGGTTCGCTGATGAAGATTCATGGTTTCTTGCTCCGTCGTTCTTCCTTGGCCGCTCTGTTACACACTGAGCCAAACGTCTGCTGCGTCTGCAGCTCACTCGAAACTCTCCACACTGCAGGGGCCGAGCATCTTGACAGCCATCAGCACCTCTCACACACGCGTGTGTTAGACTGTGTGTGTGATAGTGTGAATGAGATTATGTGTCCAAGTGAGCAAGACTGGGTAAATATTGCCACTCTACCTCTGTCATTGCGTAACTCGCACGAGAGGCATTTGTAGAGCGAAGACTGTGTGTGTGTGTTGCACTGGACTGGCTTTTTAAATAGATAGTGTTCAGAATCTCAAGCACACACTCGATCACGACTCAGACCAGCCGGAAACACAATGTTCCACCTGCATGGATCTTAGTGTGTGATGCTGTAGAAAAAAAAAGAAATTAACTGAAATGAAAAGTCATACATGCAATATATACAAAAAAAATATGTGCATGTTACGCACACATGGAAACTTTAAAAACTGTACAAAAATTAAGCAAGCTACTAAGAACCCAGTAATAATGTAAACCTGGTAATTATTTATCTTTTTGGGTATGTACCATATAATACCATGTTTGTATTGGACATGCGCCATGGTAGTACATTTATTTATTATTTTTTTGAACATATATCATGATACACTCAGTTACATTTGTCATAGTAACAACCTGTTTTTGACATGTACTGCACCATGGCAGTACAGTGCCTTTAGGATACATACGGTGTTGGGTTCCACTAATATTAACAAAATGGCATTGTTACCCCAAAATTAAACTTCTTCATAAATGACTGATCCTCCTGTTGTCTGTGCAGTCCACATAGCACTAAACACTGATTGTACAATGAACAAAAATGTTAGTGACATGTTTTCCAAAATATCTTTATCTATTCAAGTAAACATTTAAATATACAATTTCTTTTTCCATTTTGAGCTTTTTTGGATAAAAGTGTCCAAATTATAAACATTGTCAGTTTGTACCCTGGGAATAGAACCCATGACCTTGGTGTTAGTGCCATGCTTTATTTGTGCTACAATAATGGGAAAATGCAAAACTTCAATTTGGCTTCATTGTAAATAACAATGTTTTTTTTACATTTACAATTCCGATTTGAGATGTGAAATCTCTCCACAGAGAATGTGCACAAACACGAGTCAGGAACAGCTGTTATTACTTTAGCATCGAAACATCCAAGGTTTTTAGAAACAACTACTTTTTCCAAAGAGTAGTGTGACAAAATGATTTACAACCTACATCACGCTTTGATTATCATATAATGTGTGTGAATTGCACATGCACAAATCAGTTTGTCGGTTTGGTTTGTGTAATTGATGGCTTCAAATTTATTGACTGAATAACTTATTGATTGACTGATTGATTAATGGATCCAACTTTAATATCAATTGTAATATATTGTCATATGTTGACAAATGAAAGTCTTCTATGGTGTAAAATGTAATGTAAATGTAAAATGTTACATAAACCTTTCTCATGCTATTTGTTTACTGAAAAATTAAGATACATTTTTTCTTCTTTGTTGTTGCTTTGTTACACCATAGGATACAGTGGCATTTTTACTGTCAACTATATATATATATATTTATATATATGTGTGTGTGTTTATGATTAATTTTAGATAATATATTAATTATATATTCAATTTATATTTATTCATAATAATATTATTTGAAAATATAAAAATATATAATGTTTTTTAATTTTCAGTTTTATTCAAAATTCTAACATTTTTAATTAAATCACATGTTAATCTTTATGAAGTACTTTAATTAGAAGATTGTCAAATAACCTTTTTTTTGGTTTGTTTTAATGGTAATTCAACTGTAATTGAAGTTTTTTTTATTTACTAGCATGTAAATCAATCTGTAGAGCAATGTAAGTCTCTTTGTAGTAGTGCATATTCATAATTCAAAAGCAATAAGTACAATGACATAGACATCTTTGACATAGATTGACATAGGTGATAGATTAGTAAAGGGATCAGATACTGCCATATAAAATATTACCTTGTGATTACCTCACTGTACCATGGTACTTTCTCACCACTCTTTTCACTTTACAAGAGGCCGCTCAATTTCCTTTCTAGGAAACTTCATAAGAGCATCCAAGCCATAAATATAGTACGGTTTTGCTTAAGGACATGGGTCTTACATTAGCGCTAGCCAATCATATTGTGAGTATTAGTATTCAGTGCACACAAGAGGGGGTTTCCTGGATGCTGTATACATTAGTGCTGTGGTGCAGTGCAGTGTTTCCCACTGTTTCAGCTGTTGGGTGTCAAGGCAGCATTTGGCTTTGAGTTCTGATCGGGGATACCAGTCAAACACACACACACACACACACTGTGCGCTGATACTGTCTGTAACAGAACCTGAGCATGGTTTCATGAATTATTCCTTCCAAAGTGATGCGTTGCAGCTCTTTTTGGTTTTCTCTGCTTTATTTCTGTCTCTGTTGTTCTCGCTCTGTATTTTGCATCTCTTTCATTCTTCCTCTCTCTTTCTCATCCTCCTCTATCGGTCCACAGAAGAGAGTGGGACGGGCCGCTCTCCTGCTTGTTTCCATGGAAACCGTGCGTGTGCGCGCTCGTGTGAGGGTGCGCATGCGCTTCCCTTTTTGTTCAGCACATTCCTCAGAATGGTGCTGGTGTTTCTGGGATTCAGGAACGATCATGGACTGTGTGTGTGGAGGTTTTTACAGTGTGTATAGTCACTTCAGCAGCTTGTTTGCCATTAGATGGAATTGTGACTAACTGCCAATAATTAGGCCTATGAGTGTGTGTGTGTGTGTGTAGGTGGGTGGGTGGCAGCTAACAGGAGTGGGTGGCGACCAGCTCCGCTCCACTCCAATCCTCTGTAATACTGTGAATCTCCACCGTAATGAAGCAGATGATGCAGGCTGTTCTCTCCTCTCTGTGCATTTATATTTAGATTTACAAAAGCCTGATGACACATCGGGCCATAGATTGTGACATCTGCCCTTACCCTGGCACTTCTTAATGACTCAGCAGATAATTACCAAGAAGGGTCAGTGTAGTTGCTTCGATTGTGTCTGATCGAGCTGAAAAGAAGTACAAAGATTCTTCAACCACCAGGAGTCATTGTAAATTTAGTAGTATTACACATCTTTTACATATATTATTCTGATAAGTGAATTGCAGCATTCATAAAATGGACTATTGTTCATTTATGAAAGAAGAAAGAAAGTGAACATTAAGATATTGCAACACATTCTTACACTCTGGCTCGTCACATTTTAACACTTGGTCAAGACCCTTTTGCATCACTTTTTTACGATCAAGGTACCCCTTTTTAGTCACTGTTCGACATGAAGGGTCCTCCGTTGTTTTCAGGTGTTTGGCTTAATATAATGGTTTGCGTGCATATATAAATTTAATATATCATATTTTACTTTTCTTGAAGCTTCAAACCCCACCCCTACCCTATACCTACCCACCACTGAACATTATAAACACACAAAGGCAAATGCAGTCACAGGAATTTATTACACAAACTAATCACAAATCTAATCACCTTTTTATGCAAAAAGGTCTTGACCGTGCATCAAAATGTGACGAGTTGGATTGTACACATGACAACTCCTTATAGGGAAACTGTATGCATAGACTAGCCTATTGATTATTGTATTAAAAAAGAATGAAATAAACGTTTAAATATTGGTTGTAATGCCGTGTGTTTAGTCTTGCCATGTTCTGTGTTTACATTTCTAGTCCATGTGTTCTGTATGTTTATTTACCTGTAAGTTTCCTCATGTCTCTCGTTTGTGACTCCACCCCGCTCATTAGTGTTCATTCCTTCCCAGCCGTGTCTGTCCAGGTGTCTTTGTATAAATTCATGCCCCATGTCCAATGTCTTTGTCGATTGTTAACGTTTTAGGTATGCTTGTGTGTCTTTGCTCTTCACGGTTTCCTTTTGTTTTCTTGTTTTTTTAATAAATGTCACAGTTTGAATTGTAATTCCCGTTTTCGAGTCCTGCCTGCCTGTTAGGAAGCGAGAGCGCGACTTCTCACAGCAGCGACGTGACATTGGTATAGTTGCTATGGGCAAAAGCATTTGCTAAATGTATATAGTCCCATAGAACCCATGGTCTTAGCTGTGCTAGTGTCACGGTCTACTGTTGGAGCTACAATAATGCAATGCTTTAATCTACAGTAGCTTTGTGCTAAGACCGTATAGAAATCTGATAAAATTCAAGACAGGAGAGCTGTTTTTGTATAATAAGTTAAAAGCTGTACGAATGCACTATTGATAATTGTATTAAGGAAGAAAGAAATGCTTCAGCTGTACATTTAAATATTGGGATAGTCAAATTTGTGTTGAATTGTTTATGTTCCTCTATTGTAAGTTGCTTTGCATAAAAGCATTTGCTAAATGCATAGTTGGTTCATTCCCAGGGAACTGAACCTATGACCTTAGCGTTGCTAATGTGACTTTCTACTATTTGAGCTACTATAATACACAACTTCAATATCGCTTCATGCATCACAAATCTGATCACAAAGTCAAGACATGAGCATGAGGAACATGAGTTTTTGTATAATAAGTGGAAAGCTGTATTAATGGACGTTTGATTAAAGATTGTTTTAAGAAAGAAAGGAATGCTCCAAGTGTACATTTACTGTAGACATTGGTATAGTCAAATTTTTCTGTGTTGATTTGTTGTAAGTTGCTTTGCATAAAAGCATTTGCTAAATGCTCGGTTTATTCTTTGGGACTGAACCTATGACCTTACCAATGCTAGTGTCACATTCTAATATTTGAGCTACAATAATGCAATGCAAAACTTCGGTGTAGTTTAAGGTAATTACAAAGTCTAAAACACAAAACTAATAAAACATTGAAGACAAAAGAGCTGTTTTTGTTTAATAAGTGGAAAGCTTTAATAGACTATTGATTATTGTTATTATTATTTTTAATTTGGTCACTTTGAGAAAAAGCATTTGCTAAATAAATAAATGTATATTCATAAACTCAGGCAAATTATATATTTAACAAATCCACTGTAAAAAATATCAGAATATAGAGAGAAATAGAATGGTAATATATGCTGCATGTAAGTGCTACCGAAGTTGTGATTTTTGGCTCAGTGAAGGAAAAAATTATAATTTTGAGAAAATGGCCCTTTAAAGATGTGTAATGTTATTTAAATCTTCAAACACAAATAGAACAAGTGCAATAAAATAAACACTTTGAGTATTTTGGATGTTTACTTTCCACTGGTCTGAAGCAACACATTATGAATAGTATAAACAATATAAAAATGTAACAGTCTATGAAAAAAAAGGAAAAGAAAAAGAAAAAACTGTTTTGCCTATAGTTTCTTGCCTTACTTACTGTGTTCTAATATTTTTATCTATTTATTTAATTATTTTTCAAAGGAATAATTTTGGCTTAATAGGTTAATTTATCTAAAAATGAAAACCCTGTCATCATTTGCACACCCCATAGTGACAGAAAACCTCTTTATATTTTTAAGATTAACCAAACTCTGAAGATATATTTTTATTTAGGTATGTAATCACATACCTAACATTATAAATATATAATAATAAATAAACATTAAACAAATAAAAATGTTTATCCATAATAAACATTCATGATTCAAATAAATACGGTAAACATCCAAGCTCATTTTTGTGTGAACTATACTGTAGTGCTAATTTGAAATTGTGTTGTGTTTTGTGTTTTTGGAATTAAAATGAAAATAAAAAATAAAATAATCTGTTTTTTTCTCAGTAGATGTGCAATAAAGGTACATATTTGGTAGCCTTTTAATGTGTTGTTTCACTTGAAAGGAAAGTGTTTAGATGAAAGTGAATGCATCTGACAGCTGTGTGCAGGAAAGCACTTCATGCCCATCATCAGTGACTTTGTCCACCATTTAGAGAAGGATAATACTTAACGCAGTGAACTTTAATACTGGTTAACAGCTTTTAACGGGACTTTTCAGAATAAAATAACCTCAGATTTGAGGTTAGTTACCGCAGCTGCTGTTTTCAACAGGCATGAATAGAGATTACATAATCACAGATTTTGCTTACAATTTAGTTAATTGCTGATTTTTAGGGGGGCTGAGATCAAAGTCAAGGCTGAAGCCTCTCTAAATAGGGTTTAGCAAAGTCTTACTGCCTAACAGTACATCATGCCTTACATATTCAGAAAATGTCCTATAATATTCCCTTTAAAATTGAAGTTCAGTTGTTAGCTCACAAATATCCAGCTTCAGACCTGCATGAACGTAGTAATAACATATTTCTAACACTGTTAGAAATAAAAAAACAGATATAAAAGTCTTTTTTAATGTATAAACTCTTCCTTGTTGATTTCATATTGAAACATGTCAGTTTTTTTTTTTTTAGAGATGTAATGGTTCATTTAATATGTCAATTGTGTCTTCATTTACTCACTGTCACGTCATTCCAATCCTATAGGACTTGCTTTTCTTCTGTGGAACAGAAAGAAGTTATTTAATAAAATGTCCAAGCTGCTTTTTTTAACTGCACAATTGCTTAGTGTGCTTTTTCTCATTTTTGGGGTTTCAAAGTAACAATTCCCATTCAACAGATAATGACATATCTTTTTATTCTTCCGTTTTTGGATATTTTGAATCACTTTGAATTTTACTGGTGGAGTGGAAAGACAGTTTTATGTGGGTTAAAAAAGGCCTTGTCTGTCCTTTGGCCACAGACTGAAGAGTCTCCTTCATTTCCTGCTCTTTTGCCAAGTGCTCTGCTGGTTTTCAATAGGCTGCGTGTCACGTTCACGCGGGAAGACAAGATTCTGCCAGGAAGCAGCCATACGAGAGAGGACTGTTAGCTGGACAGGACTGTGAGCAGTCAAATGTCAAGCAGGCAGCAGATGGTAGAACTTGTTTACCCTTTCTTGAGACATTTTCAGCATTCTCTTAATTATTGATTTTATTGATTCTTTGGAGTCTTTAAGCATGTTGTCGAAAAGATCAGTCTAATATTTATTTACTTTCCAGAAATGTCAGTTTTCCCTGAAAATTATGTTTGAAAAAACTTTCCTCATCTACTATAGCCAAAAATATATCTCATTTATGGGTAATGGAAAAAATATGTTTACTGAATTAAAAAAAAAGGGGGGGAAAGAGGGTTAAGCTGCAAGAGGGTTAAAAAAGAGGGTTATATATATATATGGTACATTACACATGGAATAAATATTTTCATACTTTTAAGATTTTTTCTCTACCTTGTTAAACTTGTTGAGCTCCTGGTTAAAAATAACTGGCCTGCAAAAAATTGCTTATGCATTTCTTTTTATGCTATATTATTACACAAAATTTGAATTTAAGCTCTTTATCAGCTTAAATGAATTATTATTATGCGTTTTGTTATTTTTTATTTTAGCACAGGTTGAACTGGTTGATTGTAGGCTTATACAATGTTTTAGAATGAGCTTTGCCAAAATTATCCACAAACCACAAATAATGTGCACATATGGTTATAATATAGCATGATGACAGATTTTCAAGGAATTTTTATTTTCATTTTTTCATGTGTTTTCAGCACAGCACAAGTGCTATAAATAAATAAGCCATTTATAGAATATACATTTATATGGAATTTATAGGTTGTCTCTTTCTTTCTTTTTTAAATGAACTGTCCAAACAAACTGATTCAGATTTTCTTAGTGCCGCTTGATAGAGAGTGTACTATGAGAGCGTGTTTGATTATTGCTTCTCTTTGCTTGGTTTAAAGCTGTGTGTGCAATACAGTGTAACATTAAAAAATAACAAAAGCTGTTTGTCACACTACGCTGCTCATTGTTGGAAAAAAATAGCTTGTTACTGGGAAAGCCACACTATTTAAAAATGAGTCTGTCACACCAGACTCAATACATAGTTAAAGTGATAAAAATTTGGACCATCTGTCAACACAAATAGCATAAAAACAATTATATGCACGTCTGTTGTTATTATATATCATTATTGTACTGTTTGTGCATGTTTAGCAGATTTTATATGGAGCTTGAAGCCCTCTTCCTGGATTGGGATAAAAGACAGGATAAGATGTTTTTAATGTTTTCCTTGGGCTTAGAATGTTTCTACTTGATGATGCTGAAGCTATAGAATAATAAAAGAAGATTAAATGATTTGTGTGATATATGAAGGGTGGTTTTGAAACTGGGTTGTTATCAGATGAATGTACCCATAAGCCTATAACACTGACCTCAAAAAAGAAGTTAGAAATATCTTCAGTACCAGATAATTATTAGACTCTGGTTCCTTCTTCAAGGATATTTATCTGTGTTCCATCACACAGTACAGATATTGTCATTTTCAGATTCTGTGAGACTAGAGACCTTTTGTCAACATTTCTGGAATGACCCGTCCTGCTGTTATTGCAACATTATAGGTTCTAGGGGTGAAAAACACAAAGATTTTTCACATTTATACATTTATAAAATAACTAAAGCTGTAATTCATTCAATCTGGGCTTTGCTAGAGGGCTTTATGTTTCGCTCAAATGTGAGCTGCAAAGTCTCTCGATCTTAATGTGACAACTTCATTACCTTGCTCGCATGGGTGGAATCCCAGGAGTGCTGGCTTAGTTTTTTCTGGTTATTGAGACACTACAATTCATTGCCTTGTATAAATACACTATATTTCTGCTTATGGGGAATATTGGCTATATTGTAAAGTAGACGATTCTTCCATGATGCAGTAATGTTTAATGTAAAGCTTACACTGCAATGTACCTGAGAGAAAACAGTTTTGAGTGTCTAATTTTC
>JAUYWG010000057.1:4506304-4537025 GCA_034779775.1 Enteromius afrohamiltoni | reverse complement strand
TTCAGTTAATATTTATCTCAGGTTTTTATTAAAGCAGTGTGTCTATTATTTTTGTTTACTTATGTGTGTGTGAAATTATCCTGAACTCCCCAATGATTTCATCTAGTATTATCTGATATACTTCTTTTGTGTCACATTCTCAAGAAACAGTTAACAACTATAACTTCATAAAGACATCTGGAGTGTCCAATTACAACCTTGTTTATATTTATTATACTGTATCTTTTTGTCAGTTATTCATTTTCTTCATTTGCATTTAAAATTTCACTCATTTTGGAGAATTTCAAGACAACTTAATTACCATTCGATTTTTAGATATATTTATTTCACTTGAAAACCAATGTGAAATTAATTAAATAAAATGACTTAAAAATTACTGAAATGTATCCTACTTATAGAAGAAAACTTACAGTTAATCTCAAAATATGGTTATATTAAAGATGAAAGAAAAAAATGTGTAATGAATTAAATGTTATGTTTTTGTTTAAAAGTTTTGTTTTTATGTAGTATAAAATCAAAATATTAAGTTCTACCAGCTTAATCTTCGAGGTTAACTAATGGAAATATCTGTCACAAAACAGAACACAAAATAAAATTAATTAATAAATTAAATTAATTAATAAACATACATTGACAAATATTTGCTGTTTCGTGAAAAGCAAAATAATGTTATTCTGTATAACAACCAGTTTAACAAAAACATTTATCGTTAATTAATACACACATGATATATTATCGTAATTTTTATTGATTGTTTGATTACAGTCTGAAGTCCAGTGCTTAAGAAACAAATATTTTATGTTTTTGTACCTCACAAAACCACAATTGAGTACGATATATCTGTACCTCTTGAAGAGTATTAATCCTAAAATGCCTTTTAGTACTATTTTCTTCCAAATTATTGCTTCTTTTTAGAAGTGTTCAGTTCATGATGAATAATAACCACACATTTGAGCCTTTTTTTTTTACTCAAGGTTGGTACAACCTAAAAACGGTTGCTTATTCAGACCGGATTTGCATAATATATAATATGTTTTTAATGCAGCAAGCCCTAATAATCTGAGAAGCTTATGAGTTCCCACTGCCCTGTCATTTTCTACCTGGTCTCATGGCATAAACGTGCACTTTTTAGTGAAACAAAATATGTTCCAATTACAAAAAGACCTGGTTTACAAAAGAACTGAACACTAGAGGCAGTAAAACATTCTTTTCACACAAATTTACAGTTTTGATTAATAATGTGTCATTTTTGCTCAGTTACTTGAAGAATATCATGTTATGACTTCAAAACAATGCATTAATATGCTGAGTTATTTGAAAACAGATGTTAGGATCGCACATATCCAGCTTCATATCTATGTGTTTTCATAGACAGTAGGTTTGTTCGGTAGCTCACGGAGTACAGAGATGTACTTGAGAGGCGAGGAGCTCTGGCTTGAATCCTGTGTAACTACTGTTACACAGGAGTTTTAGCAACAGTCCACAGATATTTCAATTCAGAACCGTCAAAATAAATATATATTTCAACTTCAACTCAAAAAATGTGCCATTTTAGTTCCACTCAGTGGATATTTCTCTTTGAAACTGGTGAAACGTGCCGTAAGCAGTGTTGGGAGTAACGCATTACAAAATTAATGCATTACAGTTATAAATTACTTTTTGCTGTAATGCAGTAATGTAAGGCATTACTAATCAAGTTTCAGTAATATTTTACTCGGTACATGTTCAGTAATGCTTGCGTTACAACACACTCTTAGTCGAAATTTAAATTGTTCAAAAAAACCGCAAGACACAAGATATTAACGTATTAAAATGCCGCAAGTCAGCTCTATTTTCTTTTCGTGGTCAGTTATTGGTCAGGTGTGTGACGTGGTCAAGTGAAGGCGTATTTAGGGCAGGTTTTACAGAAGTGTCGCGAGGCTGCTGGCCCAACAGTGGAAAGAGTGGCAAGATTTCGTCCTCTGTGTTCCAGGTCTGAGGCTATTAGCTCTGTCCGGCTCGCACTGGCCAGTGGCCCAAGCACATCTAAAATAAAACAGCTCAGTTTTGTGTGTAATAGCAAAATAATTATATTTTGTTTATTTATTTATTTTTTTTAAGTCAATTTAGAAAAATGCTTGGAGCATTTTTGTTCATCAAATATAAGTTTTCGTAATAAAGTGACCAGCGGCAGTGCTGATCATAAACTATGTTTGATCAATTTAACTTTTAAAATCATCACAACTTGCCTAAAATGCAATAAAAAACATTTTAAGCATATTACAATGTTTCATGAGTTCTGGCTTGTCGGCCCGATTAAAGCGAAGAAGATTTGGCGTGCTGCTAAAGGAGGAGAAACTAAGGGTTAGAAGGGTTGCTGAGCCTTAGGGTGAATGACCCTAAGGGCTCGGGAGAGGAAAGAGGCGGACAGCCGATTCCTAATCCTGAGAGCCCCCCCCTTGGAGAAGGGGGAGGAGGAAGGATACAAAGATCGAGATGAGGCAAAGGAGCAGATCTGGCTATTTTATAGGGCGAGTTGAGGGATCTGATAGGAAGATGGGATAATTAGGAAACGAGAAGGCGGAGATCGTAAATAGGGGGTAGAGTCTTTGCCCCCCTCCTCCCGAAACGAGTTTTAGAAAACTATGTTTCACCAGTTCGGGCTTGTTGGCTCGATTAAAGCGAAGCAGATTTGGCGTGCTGCTAAAGGAGGAGAAACTCAGGGTTAGAAGGGCATGGACAGAAATTGACACGGACTTAGAAAACACTAAATAATTTAAAATATCTTTACTAATACTATTTTCTACATATTCGTGGTAATTAGGCTACTTGTGCTGATGCTGTGACAAGCTTTAGTCTATTGCGTGTATTTGAATGCAGCTGTGCTGACGGCGCGCTCTCTGTAGTTATTTTGGTGAAAGTAACTCAAAAGTCATGTAACGCATTACAATTTTGAGTCAGTAATATTGTAATGTAAGGAATTTTTTTAAATTTTTAGATAGCAGTAGAATCCGTGTGTGTGTGGTTGTTCACTTCTCACTGCTGTATGTGTGCACTTGGATCGGTTAAACGTAAACTACTAATTCCTAGTATGGGAAACTGTACACGGCCACATGTTATGTCCTTTCCTTATTTTTATTAGACCAGGTTGGTAATTTTTAAGATTTTTCTTTTGATCCTTTTTCTCTCTGTCTGTTATGAAAGTGAGGAGCTGTTTATTGGTTGAGGCGGTGGCTTGCAGGGCTGATGGGTCCTGCCATCTGAGTGCGAGGGCAGCCCTGGGTGTGAGTGGGAGACTAAACCAAAGGTGAGCTCCTGCTCAGGCATCCAGCGCAACTCTTTTCTCTGGCATTCGCTACCTTCAGCTTTATGTAACAGTTTACAGGGACCAAACACAAAGAACTTACTTAATTTTCTCTCAGACGGTGATTTGTCTGAATGCAAGCAAAAGCCAGCTGTCTTTTCTCTTTTAGGTGTTCGGTTAGATTACCGTCATTTCGGTAAAGAGGAGCTTAGTGCCTGAAACCTCTTGTCTATCTTGTTGAAGGTTAGAGTCAAGCTCTCCTGCACTTACTCCATTATCTGTTTGCCAATAGCACAGTGCAACACCAATATTTACACTAATGGCAGGTAATTTCGAGGGACATTGGTTACCCCTTAAAGAAAGGCGAACTCTTCCTTCTGTGATATTTTTAGCAGCGTGAGTCACGTGCCTGTGGATTGATGCCTGTTACTCGTCTTCAGTGATCTTTTGTTTCACTTCAGATTTGGTGTGGAGGTGGAAAGACTTGATCATGCCGAGTTATGCAACTGGCATTGGAGGAGATACAAGTGCAGCTTTCCTTAAGTAAATGCAGTTCAATTTCTGTCTCATCTGTTGGGCACTTTGGTGAATTGCCAGGTGCTCCTCGGTCATCCCTGTTAGTTAGTGCCTTTTGAACTCTGTAACTTGTTGTGTTAAAATTTAAGGAAGCATTATAAAAGATGTTTTTTTTGTTTTGTTTTTTTTTGTGAATGTCTAAGCTCAGGAACTTTATTAATTGGGTTTTAAGTGATTTTGAGTTATTTAAGAGGATGGAAATAAAGACCTCGAATTATTAATCCATTTTTGAGAGTTTTTCCTTTTGAAAATTATCAGAGAAAGTGGATTATTTGAGAACAGTAGTCCATCTGGTTACATCTGAATATTTTCATACACGTGTAGTACACAAATGATTTATTTTCCAAATTGCAATGACTGCTTTACAATATAAAGCATATTGCTGTTTATGTATATGCTTTATTATTTAAGATCAACCATTTTTTTTCAGCGGCACTGGTAGTTGTCAGTGTTTCCTGCCATAGCTATGTAAAGATTTGATTTTAAAAACAGTATTATGTTACACTATAGCTTATAATTATAAATAATTATGCTTTATGATACATAATAAATGATTACACTCTTCACTCAAGTGATGAAGGATTTGGAAAGTCTGACAGTAATCAGCTTTGAGCACTACTGTAAGGTTAACACTGCCTTGTTTATGTTTCAAAATAATTAACAGTTGAAAACATTCATTATAAATAGAAATAGTTACACTACTTAATTACATTTTAAATTGGGTAACTTGTAATTTGTAACATGTAATTACATTTCTAAAGTAATCTTCCCAGCACTGTGTGTAGCATTGTATAATCTTATTTAATACAGACATCATTTACAGAAAGAGAGCGCTGTACCTAGAAGACTGTATTACATAACAGCCTATATTGGTGTCAGTGTACTAAAATTTTTTCTGAAATGCCACATGTGTGACATTAATGACATATATCTTTTAATTTCCTAGAATCATGCAATTCAAATACCTCTGGTTGCTCGGGTAGTGACCTTAAACGTGTCATTGTGCGTAATTGTGTGTCAAGAAGAACTTGTTCTAAGTTCTAAACGTGAGACCACATGGTTATCTTTCTTTGACTCATTTAGTTGCCAAGGCAACCACAGGTTCTTTATCATTTTCTGTAGTGATGTGCTGTAAAAATAGAGAAGCAGTAGTGGAAATGTTGGGAATGTAGCATATTTAAACCTCGCTGGGTTCATTTTGTGGATTCCGGTGGCCTGCTTTGACTGGGAGGCTCAATAATAATTTTACAGCAAGATCCATTTATGGTACCCTTTATGGATGTCAGCTTAAGAGCTCTTTATCACACAGACATCAGGTATTCAGATCTGAAGTATACAGACGTATAAATTGTAATAATTCTTGGTTGAAATCCTGTGATGGCTGTGAACAGCAGTCCTGCTGTGAATTACTGTCATCCCTGCGTAACAAACTCTGAAATCTGCTTTCCATGGTCAGAGTTCTCAGCAATGGTTACCATGACAACTCTGTGTTATATCTTATTCTCTTTGATATACTGCAATGGATTATGGGCCCTGGGCATTATGTAAGAGGAGATTTAGCGCTAAAGGTGTTTCCTGCTCTGATTTCTCCTCTGGCACATTAGCATCTTTGCTTTAATTTGTCATTTACTGATATTAAGCTGTTATCCCAGATGATGAGAACACATGCTCTGGATGATGCTACATTAGACAGGCAGATTGACTCTTAGCATACAGAAAAAAGAAAAAGAACTTTTATTTAAAGTATGTTTTAATATGTTCAAAGCAAATTTGTCTAAAACGTTTTTGATGTTCAAATACGTTGTGTTGCTTTAAAGGAGCTTACAAAGCCGATTTTCCACTAGCTTATATGATCCTTTAGGGTCTTAATGGAAAGTTTGTAATATAGTTATTAAAAATTTTAAAATATCTATAAAAATAGTGTAAAAACAGCTCTTTAGAATTCACTCTGTTCTATGTACTTCCCCTTTAAATCTTCACGAGCTCCGTTGACCCCGCCCCTCTTTTCCGAGGCGCTCTCGAAGGATCTTTTTTTAGCTGCATTCATAGTGAAACTTGCTAATTAGCACATTATTAGGAAAGCCGATTTGCAAAGATTCATTAAAGACATTGATTGACATTCATTAAAGATCATGAATGATTTGCGCGAACTTAAACGCATTTCCTTCAGAACCCAACGTAACGTTAATCCTCTGCATCTTCAGTCACTCAAATGACTACTGCTATGTTCATTAATTCATTCAACAACAAAACACCTCAATCTCTTAGGAGTCTTGCTCGTCTCTGCATCTCGTCTGATGACGGCTCACTGCAGTTCTGAAGACACCAGTTCAGTCTGTGTGACACGCTGCCGTCAATCAACTATTGTGGGGGTGGCCTCTGTCAGTGTGACGCCACACTGACATCTATTTGAGAATGGCTTGATTTTAGAAGGGGCAACTTATTTTTATTAAATTAAAAGAAAACTACTGGCGGATCTTTATCATTGTAGGGTGTACACACACTCCCAACACACATTTCAGTCCAAACAGCATGTAAAAGTGCATGTGGCACCGGATGACCCCTTTAAATAAAGGTTAGTTGTAAAGTTGTAATTCTCATCATAGCTGGTTGATTGGTTCATGGCCTATAACGCTTTAACAAAGACTTTTATTTAAACCCCTTGGCTCATAAATTAATGGAAAAAAATATTCTGGATGCAGCTCCACTGAAAAAGTTGGTGGGCACTGATGCACTCCATAGACAATTTACCTTTTTCTAACAGTGTTTATTCATATTCATCTTAGAAAACAGTGGAAATAATAATAATAATAAAGGCAGTTCATTACCCCTTTAACAAAAAGAGTATGTAACAAATAAGAGCGTTTTATTTTTATATTGGTGCAATATAGTATCTATAAGTATCTATTTTGCAGTGCATTCTGGTGACTGTTCCTCACACAAAGTTTTCATATGGCTTTAGAAGTATCCTAAAGCAGACTTCAGTGCTACATTTTTTCCTTTGAAAAGAAGCTGAAACAGACCAAAAGAGTGGTTGGTTAAGCATGTACTGTTAGTCATAAGACTGCGATTGGAGCTATGATCCATGTGAATCCATCTGAGCTATCATCACTGTGCTCTTGAGCAAAGAAAATAAACTTCTGGTTCATTAAGGTGATTTTCAAAGTGTGTGCTGTACGTTGCTTTGGCTAAAAACATCCATTCTTGTAACTAAACTACAGATTTTTGTTTTCTGAGAGTTCAAGGCATCTCTTTTTAATGTTTTATGCTTGTTGAAATCAGTTCAGGTTTCCCAAATGTTACATCATAAATATGCAAACCCTTTTTTCTCTTGTGGTCAGAATTCTTTTGAAGGAATTGAAAGAAGATTATTTTTTGTCAACATTAGTTTAACTCATAATCAAAGCTTATAAAATATCCTTTATTGCAGAGAGAGACAGAGAGAGAGAGAGAGAGAGAGAGAGAGAGGTGTTTCCTGCAGGATCCCATTAGTCAGAACAAGAGAGCTTATCTGATAGTTAAATATCATTACCATTTATTGTGATATATTTGAATATGGTTTCACAGTAGTATAAAGTGAAGAGCTTTTGCAATTCCTGGGGTGAGTTAACTTTTACCATTCCTATTTATTTCAGTGTGAGTGGCCTGAATGCTGCATACAGTCCGAAAAGTATGTTTATTAAGTTGGCATTTTTGATCATGGGCACTTAGGTATGGATACATGTGTCTCATGATTGAAAATAAACTATATCTACTTGTTCCAGGATGCTGGGATATTTGTAGACAAGCTGTTTAAACCAAACGTGTCAAAGCACATTTTTATTTAGTCCATTTGTCTTCTTGACAGAATCAAGCATGTGGACTGTGTCAAAAAGCAAACGTGCATTTGTATACTGTATCCAGTGTAGACATCTGCTTTTGATGCTATGTGACAACTCACATTCAAAGTAATCAAGTTCAAGTCAAGCCACTAAGCAACTGTGCCGAGAAGATGACTATTTGCAGATGTCTTGCTCTGGAGGCAGTGTTTATGCAAATGTTTATGCCCAGGAGATGCCACCTTTGATTTCAGATCCAAAACTAGCTTGATTAAAGGAATAGTTCACCCAAAAATGCAAATTCTGTCATTGTTTACTGACATTTAGGTAATTCCAAACCTGTATACAATTTTTTGTTCTTCCAAACACAAAGGAAGATATTTTTGAAGAAAGTTTGAAACCAGGCTGTTTTTAGTCTCCATTAACTTTCAAAGAATTAGTTTTTATATACTATGGAAAAAACTAAAAAAACTAACAGCTTAGTTTCAAAACTTCCTTTTTGGGTGAACTATCTCTTAAAAAAACTGCTTTGTTTATAATGAGGAGAATGTTTTAAGCTATGAAACTTGCATGATGCTTTAATAATGCAAAGACCAAAAGTTCAAGAACAAGGCAAATTTGATTTCTCATGTCGCGCCCCTTTAATATAACTTTAAAACTTTTTCATTTAATTGTAAATAAGATGCATGTAATTTAGTATCTGAAACCATTAGTTCCTTTTCAGGAACTCGAGCTGCTTCGATGAGACGCTATGGGAACGCCCTCAGTGTGACGGCTCTGAATAGTGTGTTGAATCAGCCAATGATGAGTTGGGACGTCATCGGCGGGTGACGTCATCGGCCAAGAAGCATATAAGCATGTGGAATGCCAGCCGGCAAACTAGATTTCTGTCATTTCAGCGAAGCGCTCTGTGTGTGTGTTTTCTTTTTCTTTTTATTTCTGTGTGAAATAAAAATAAAAAGAAAACGAAAATGTCTAAAACAAAAGACTAAAAGGGGCGAAGGCAGTAGCTACAAAATGTGTGCGAGCCCGTGTGAGAGATGCATCTTGCCTGATGACTCTCACATGCTCTGTGTAGTCTGCCTGGGAGTGGAGCACGCTGTAGCAGCCCTCCAGCATAGTAATAAGGAGGGCTTGCAAGCATTGTGAAAGATTACCGCTGCGTGTTGCTTCGCTCCCGGAAGGCTCTCTTCAATGAATAGGGAGCCTTCACAAGCGATCCTCGCGGTGCCGGTCCCACTCACTCCAAGGCAGAGCGGTGACGGCATTCATGGGGATCGCAACTTGATCTCTGTGAGGCCAGTTTATATGAAGAGGAATCCGAGATGGGCCAATCGAAATTAAATATCGATTGGCTGGCCGAAGTCAAGCAGAACCGCGGAAAAGTAAATTAGACGAGAGACTTCTCAAAGCGTGGTAGCCACCTCCAAAGCGGAACCTTCCAATCTTTCCCGATTTACACGCTGAGGTAGTTAAATCATGGAAAAAGCCATTTTCATCTTGTTTATTCATCCCAGCGTCCCATTGTTATGGTAACGTGGTTGGAATAAGCGAGAACAGCTATAAGACGTTGCCTGATTAAGCAATGTCTTTGAAGGCTCCGGCCCTACCCACAAAGCCTATAAGAGTAACATCTAAGCTAGTGGGTAGGGGGTACTCAGCAGCAGATCAGGCAGGTGTGTCTGCATACCATGGCGGTATTACAGGCGTACCAAGCTGACCTGCTGAAAAAGCTGGACGAAGGCGAGCATGTCAGTGGTGAAGACATTAAAGAGCTTAAGAGGGCCGCTGACCTCTCACTGCGAGCCACAAAAAAAACAGCCCGTGCTATCGGAAAATCTATGGCAGCTATGGTCGCAGCTATGGCTGACTCTGTCTGATATGAAAGATAAAGACAGAGTCTGCCTGGTGGACGCCCCACTTGCGCCTGAGGGTCTGTTTGGCAACGCCATGAACACCGTCGTCGAAAGACACCATGAGGCACGAAAGCAAGCGGCGGTGTTTCCTCCCTCGCCACTCTGCAGCTAATGGGACTGCCGGGCGGGGGCAGTCCCATCTGAGTGCTAGCTCCTCAAAAGTTACAGAGACACAAAAAAACGCCTCGTTTGACGAGTGTCGCCTCGAGAGCTCCCCCTTTAAGCACAACAGCAGGGGGGTTGGTGACGCTCTGTGGCAGGGCCTTCGAAATCAACTAGAGACCTGAGGGTCGTTTTACAAGAAAAAAAGAAGGCACCTCAGATTAAAAGAAGGAAGTCTTGATGCGGGTGGCTCAGGACTTCTGAGGGCAGGCCCCGCATTATATGGGGTCCACCTCTCCTCAGTGCCCTCAGGAGATCGCTTCACCTATCCCGCTGGGGTTACGGGGCGTGGGCATCTCCCACGAATGCCAATCTCAGGACAGTCCATCCGGAAATGTAGCGGCGCTGAGATGTTCGATTAAAGGCTCATGCGAGGGAAACACAGCTTCCCTCTCAAAGGAAACTACTGCCAAAAGTGTCTCGATGGGTCCTGCATACTGTAGAAAATGGATACAGAATCCAGTTTGGTCACCCGCTGCCACAATTCGCGGGTGTCAACCATACTATAGTTCGTTCAGAGCAGGCACTGGTGATGTCGAAACTCTTTTGAGGAAGTAAGCCATCGAGTTGGTTCCTCCTCACGGTAACGAGTCCGGGTTCTACAGCCGCTACTTCATAGTTCCCAAAAAGGATGGAGGGCTAAGGCCCATCTTAGATCTCATAGCATTGAGCTGCTCAGTCATGAAACTGAAGTTCAGGATGCTTACGGTGAAGCAGGCTGTAGCACGAATTCGGTCCGAGGACTGGTTCGTCACAATAGATCTAAAAGATGCTTACTTTCATGTATCGATCCATCCGTCACACAGGTATTTCCTGAGGTTTGCTTTCAGGGGCAAACATACCAATATCGGGTTCTACCCTTCGTCCTTGCACTCTCACCCCGTATGTTTACAAAATGTGTGGATGCAGCTCTGGCTCCACTGCGATTCCAGGGCATCCGCATATTAAATTATATGGACGACTGGCTAATACTAGCACGATCGCCGGAAGAAGCGAGCAGACATCGAGATGTCGTTCTTGCCCATATGAAACGGTTGGGGTTAAGACTAAACGCAAAAAAAGTGTACTTTCTCCAGCTCAGAGAACCACTTATCTAGGCATGGTGTGGGACTCGACCACGATGCGGGCTCATATGACACCTGCTCGGGTAGAATCGATCCTCACTGCTGTTGCGAGAGTAAAAGAAGTCTGGTCACTCACTGTCAAGCAGTTTCAGAAGCTGCTGGGCCTGATGGCAGCTGCATCCAATGTCATACCTATTGGCCTGCTGTACATGAGACCCCTACAGTGGTGGCTCAGGAACAAAGGCATATCCTTTAGAGGGAATTCCCTTCGCATATGTGGAGGAAACCTTCATTCCTAAATTAGGGCTTAGTGTTGGGAGATCCTGCTCGCTGCATATCGCTAGTGATGGATGCATCCCTCACTGGTTGGGGACTGATCACGAGTGGTTGCTCAGCCTGAGGTCTGTGGAGAGGTCACCATCTAGGGTGGCAAATCAACTGTCTATAAATGTTAGCAGTTTTTCAAGCACTTCTTCACAGACATAAGAGATCAACATGTACTGGTGCGCACCGGAAACACTTCTCGCTCTGCTCCCTGGAGTTCTTGCGAGAGTGCGCCTGGACAAGGTCAGCCTACTGCTTGTAGCACCGTTCTGGCCTGGCCGAGTATGGTTCTCGGAACTGATATCCCTTCTAAATGGCTCTCCATGGGAGATACCTATCAGGAGGGATTTTCTCTCACAAGCGGGAGGCACAATAGTTCACCCCCGTCCGGAGTTGTGGAGTTTAAGCCTTTTTGTAAGCCAAACAGACTTTAAGCCTTTGGATTGTGGATGCCATTAATACGTCATATGAGTCCTCTGGTCTCCCGCCTAGGCTAGGAGTTTTTTCACATTTATGTATTTTCTTTTAAAATTATAGTATTTCTGTAATAAGTAGACTTTTGAAAGTATGCTAAACAGTACATATCTTTTCACAAGGGTTTAATAATTTAAAGCAAATAAAGATGTTTGGAGCTCTTTGGAAGTTTAGATCTGACCTGATCAGTTGGTTGTACGGCTGACATTTTAGGTGGTGGGGTACCTCAGCATGGGAGATAAATGCATGTGGTGTGCAGTAGCAGTTCTCTCTGATTCTGGGGTGTGTGTAAACAGATCTACTTAAGACTGAGAAAGGCCTTAGGTTGACAACTTGAATCACTTATGCTAATTTTATCCCGGACCACAATATTTCTCACCTCTGAGAATCTTTGTACACTATCAAATTTTGAATATCACAAAACATTGAACTATAATACATATATAATATAAAATTAAATATATTACACTATAACTACATTTAACTATAATAGGTTTGATTTCAGTGTTAAATGATTAAAAATGTAATATTTCATAGACTTAATACATAGACTTAATACATAACTTGAAGGATAAGATTAAATTGTTCTCATCCTTTGATTGGTTGAGCAGCGCACCAAGAGTGCTGATATACACTGGTGATTTATGTTTTACAGTTTTTATCAATACTCATGTCTGTGTTCCAGAAGGACTGTCAGCTTGTACATCAGTGGTGGTGATTCGAGAACACAAGCAGGAGCTAAATGAGTCACTGAACTTTTCATTCAATTGTTTTGTAAAAAAATAATAAAAATAGGCGATTTCCTTCATGGCTGAATCATTTAACCATTCATTCAGGTGACTGTCTGACTAAGTGAGTCACTGAATGATTCACTTATTTAATTTGTTCAAAAAAGTAATTCAGAAACTAACTTGCCCGCTAGCAGAGTATGCACTTCTTTTGAGAAAGTAATAAAATATGTACTTTATTATGTTAGAAATTGGTAATTTATTAACCTTATAGTCTTGAAAGTTGAAATGGGGGATTCATGTTAACACATGGATTTAAATGGTAAACACTTCCAAGAAAACAGCTCAGAACATGTACAGTAGTTTTAGTCGTACTTTGATATAGAATGTGCTTTTTTATATTCACACACACTATGACACTCAGTGTTAAACTGCTTGGCACAAGCTGATTGGTGCATGTTGCATAATCAGCCAGTAAGCTTACTGCTTTACATTTTAAAGTGGTCATATCATGCAATTTCTATTTTACCATTTCTTTAGTGTGATATGTGGCTGTTTGTGCATGTATAAGATCTGCAGAGTAACAAAGCTGCTACAAAAATATTTATTTTATATCTAAAAGAGAAGGCTGATCCAGACCGGCTAAAACACCTTGTTCAAACACGCTCCTCCATATAAGGCAGCTCAAATGCACACAAAGAAGTGGTTTTAGTAATGGAGTAGTGTTTCTGTGTGAAAGGAAAAGCACGATGTTTGGCCTTCTGAAAGTACATGCAATTAGGAATCATGGTGATTACTTACAACAGAACAGCACAACCCAGATGTTCAGATTTTTGCAAAACATTTTATGGATGATAGATTTGTGAACCTATATGCATTGGCATAGTGGCAGCAAGTTACTGTACTTGCTTTGCAATGATCTACAACAACAGCAATAACCAACAGCAGCATAGCAGATCTATTTTGCCAAAACTCAATATCCATTTGTCATATCTATTACCATGCTGAAATATTTTGAGAGTTGTTAATTATAGAAATATATTTGAGACTGATCTAGTAAAACTGATCCTTCTCTTTATTCCAGACCAGCAGTATTCCCCCTGGTCACCATCCCAAGATTTCAATGAGGATAGTAGCCTCGCTCCACCCAGGAACATGAAGGGCTTATCAGGTGGTCGTGCACCGCACCAGATTCCCACACTGCCCCCGTGTGGACTGGCGGAGTGCGAGCATCTCCATGACCTGCATGGCATGCATGTGTCGGATTTGCGCCACTCCTACCTGCTCAGCCCCACGGAGACCTGCGCAATGGACTTCCATCACCGCCTTTCCCCCCGCAGCTCCATTCACTCCGACTGCATGATCATGTCACCCGTGGCGCTCACTTCCACTGCCCCTGCCGACCATGTCTCCAGCAGCACCTTTCCCAGAATGCACTACAGTGCGCAGTACTATGACCCAGCTGCCCGGGAAGACTGTGCAGCCATCACCACCTCAGCCACATCCGCCGCCGTTGCTGCTGCAACGTCTGCCTCTCACCACATCAGCAGCAAGAGCAACCGCATCCCTGCAAACCTGCTGGACCAATTTGAAAAACAGCTTCCGCTTCAACGTGACGGCTTCCATACGCTCCAGTACCAACGCACATCTGCCGCTGCTGGTGGGGAGCAGCGCAGCGAGAGCCCCGGTCGCATCCGACACCTGGTGCACTCCGTCCAGAAACTATTCACCAAGTCCCATTCACTGGAAGGATCATCCAAGATGAATGGCACCAAAGGTGACAGTGGAGGTGGGGGAAGCCATCACCATCACCACGGCAATCATCACTCATCCAAGCATGGCAGCAAGCGCAGTAAAAGCAAGGAGCGCAGGCACCGATCCGGGACGGGGGGCTGGTGGAGCTCAGATGACAACTTAGACAGCGACAGCACCTACCGCACAGCCAGCGCCTTGAGCCGCCACCATCATGAGCACGTTGGCCACAGTTTCCCAGAATCCATGCACACTCACTTTGGAAACCACTCTCTCAAAACCTCCAAAAGCAACAATGACGTCAAGTGTTCGGCCTGCGAGGGCCTGTCCATGGCACCTGAGGGGAAGTTCATGAAGAGGAGTTCCTGGTCAACGCTCACCGTCAGCCAGGCCAAAGAGGCCTACAGAAAGTCCTCCCTAAACCTAGAGAAGCCCATGATGCATCAGGACCTTAAACCATCATTCCGGTCCTCACACTACCTACAGGTGAGTCATGACTTTCTTAAACATATCTACTTCCATCTTTGAAAAGATGATATGATGGTGCCCCAAATACCTTTCAGAAATGAACCAGCAGTTATATTATGGAAAAGATTTACAGTTGATTTAATGGTCTTCTTTTATATGATAGTCTCTTCGTGGGGAAACTGGTTGTTTTATTGCAGGTGTATATCATATGTTTGATCTTGGGGTAGAGTTTGACACATATAACTGATGAAAAAAGTAAGAACTGATAAAAAACTACCCCTAAATACCGGATTTTGGACCAAGGTGTGGCTACCCAAAAACCCAATACATACAGTACTCTTTGCAAGTAGCTAAATGTTACTGAATCATAATTTCTGAAACTAATTGAACTTGAAAGTAACTTTTCTAAGTAGTATTGAGTATTACAGTTAGCAATGGTCAGACCAATTCAAGACTTAAATGATCTGAGATGACCAAATACCCGAGAAGAGATTATGTCAACCCTCTCAGAGGACCTCAGAGGATAACAACCCTCAGACAACATACAGAATTACCAAATGTTGCCATAAGTTAAATATATTACATTTCTACAATATAAAAACAAATTGTGGAAACTTAATTTTCTGTAAAGCTGCTTTGCAATGATTAATATTGTAAAAAGCGCTATATAAATGAACTTGAGTTTAATTGATTTGAAGACTGCTGACCAGGACACAGACGGTTTTGTCATTACCCCAAGAAGGGGTTATTTATGAACTGGATAATTACAGAGATTTCCAAATATGATGGTTCCAAATATGCCCTTTGTTTAAAGAACTTTACCTCAGGTTATTCAAGGGTGATTTTCTTATTATAAAAGTAGTATTTGAATAAAAACACATGAACGTTTTATTTATACTGGCCCCTTAGATGATGTATGTGGGCCAAAATGCAATTGAATCTAGTAATTGATTATCTAGTGTTATTGTTTAAGGCCTGTGGGAACCATTGATGCCTAAGAAGGAGGGATCAATACAAACAGGTTCCGTGATGTAGTGTAGTGTTTATTTGATAGATGGCTAGATGTTTTAAGTATTTTTCATCAAATAAATAATATTATATACATTGAAGTTTTTTTTGTGCAGAGGAAGTAGTTAGAGGAAATAATTAACTGGAAAATAATTAATCAAAGCAAATAATATATCTATTTGTTGTTTTTATTTTTTTTTGCCGGTAAATACCTGAAAAGGGACCTTTATGTTGACAGTGCAGGAGCTTTTATTTTGACAATGCAGAAAATACCAGCATGTATTATCAGTTAAAAATATCCATATAAGTACAATACTAATAATTAGGAATTTAATTTAGGAGATTTAACATCTGTCAAAACAAATCATTTGTTAGACTGGAATGCGATTTCACACATTTTTCTTTGTTGTATACTGTTTTTCATTCTGAATTATGGCATGAAGCGCACACAGGTCATGCTGACTGCTACACAGTTATTCAGCTAATACGTTCCTGACATCTAACTGACATCTTCCTCCTTGAAGGTTAATTATGGAATAAGTACGAGTGCTCTCCTTGTTCTGAGGAGCGAGGACTACTTTGTACAAATTATCATCACATACAGCATTGTCATGTTTGCATAGGGAAAAAATGAAGCCTGTCTTCTTGCTGACCTTATTAGAGACTGTCAGTGCTCAAGAGAAATGACAGCCTGGCTGGGTTGTATGTGACATTAAACTGGATACACTCACTAATTAACCATTCAGGAATAACCGTGAACTTCAAATTTGTTTTCATTATAAATCAGCTGTATTCCAGTGTGCTTAACAAGATAGATGTGCCTAAAATGCATGGTTTGAAAGACTTTTTAAACCTGTAAAGGTTAGACTTTGTCTCAGATGTTTCTTCTAAAATCCCTCTTTCTCATTGTCTAGTCTCATAGGATTTATATAAGCAGAAAGCTATAAAAAACATTTAAGTAAATGTATAAGCTATGAAATAAATGCCTATACCACACTTACAGGCTAATATAAGCCTGGATATTGTGTTTTTAAAACACATTCTGTTTAATAGCAACTATCAAAAATGTCCTAACTGTTGCATTTATTTATGAATGAAAAAAATAAATTAACCACATCCAAAATAAATGTTTGTCACGCTGTCATGTGTTGTCTGTGTTTGTTTTGATCATGTCCCATGTGCTTCTTGTGTTTTTGTTTTCATTCTGTTTCCCTTGTGTTCTCCCTCATTTGTAACCCTTCCCTCTTTATCAGTGATTAATCAATTGCCAGCCATGTCATGTTCTTCAGGTGTGTTGTATTATGTCTTCATGTGGTGTTGTATATAACCCATGCCTTGTTCAGTGTTCCTGCGTCGATTGTTGAAGTATGTTATTCATGTTTTTTATGTGTTGACTCGTGCACTTTCATCAGCTCTCCGTGTCGCTACAATCCAGGACATTACAATGTTTTTGTTCACATAATATATGTTTGTGTACTATGTGTATTTATCATATAAAAGAAACCCTAATGTTGTCTTAAACAATTAAGTAATGTTGACTAAACATTACTGACAATTTTGCATTTTGGTCCCATTGCTTAAATATAGGAGTTAATTTAACTGCATAAACTTAAGATCTGTAAGTGTTGTGAGCTCAAAATCATGACCTTTAAAAAATAGGCCATTTTCACAAAGAAAAATTCCTCCATACAAGTGAACATCACATATGCCACATAAGATTTTCCTAAAATCTTTTCTTTCTTTTTTTTTACTTAACATTATAGTGATTAGCGTTCCCTTTGGTTGAGCTTTATATTGTTATCATTTTCTTAGTGATTCAACACGCAATCAAAATTATAGTAATAAATAGTTTGTTTTTAAGTGGTGACCTATCTTTTAATTAAATAAGTATTTTATCTAGTAGTGTATTCTTTTTGTGAGTTTATTAATCATTTTTTACACGTTGAATATTTTTATAAACCACTTAAGCTTTTAATTTGGATGACATAATATTTAAATTATTGTGGTAATATGCTGATATCACATACTGATTAATCATTCGGCATGTGAATCACAGCATTGGTAACAATTAAATTAAATATATTTTTATTAATTGTATAACCATTTTATTTGCTCTTTTTGTTGTGCTACTACTTATACAAGACAGCAAGTTAAATTTGCAAATTAAAACAACAACAACTGTAAAACAAAGCAATTGCATAATTTATTCTGCCGCAATGCATTCTGGGAGTCAGTGAGTAGCTATACTAAGTCAGTGAGTAAACTTAAAGTAAAAGATCAAGTACACCATACAGTTCTTTTTTAGTTACTAGAACTCTTTTTTTAAGTAAACTATACTAACTAAGCATTTGTCAATACAACATACTTTCCTCAAATCATTTGAGTAGTCTCAACTTAGTAGGGTTTACAGTGTACACATTCACCTAACATCAGATTTATCCGCTCTGGACCCACACCGGAGTACAACCGATGCATGAAATATAATTCTGCAAGGAACAGCATTTCACAAGGTTTTCAAACAAAGATGGTGACAAAGAGGCAAAACTCATGGACTTCAGCTTTAAATAAATAAACAAATTAGAATTTTTAACTGGCAACCATGTACAGTATTTGTTTAAAGTGCCCTAATTTTGAAAATTGCCTTTCATGCAAGGTGTAACACAGCTGTATGCGAATGATAACATCCTGCAAAGTATTTAAGTATTTAACAGTTCACTTTCAAATTAAAATTTCCTGATACTTTACTCACCCCATTGTTATCCAAGATGTTTATGTATTTCTTTCTTCAGTCAAAAAGAAATCAAGGTTTTTGATGAAAACCTTCCAGGATATAGTGAGCGTCAATGGACTCCAAATTGTTGAAGGTAAAAAATACAGTTTCAAAGGGCTATAAACAATACCAAACAATGAATAAGGGTCTTATCAAGCAAAGCGATCTGTCATTAAAAAATTATAATAAATTATGTATATGTTTTATAACACACATACTCACCTTATTTTCCACTAAACAAATAAATATATAAGCATCTTGGATGACATAGGGGTGAGTAAATTATCAGAAAAATTTGAATTCGGAAGTATTCAAATACATAAATATTAAAATCTGGTCTTAATATATTTGAGTGTGGTTTGGAAGCATACTGTTTGATTTAATTGTTTTGCATATTCTGGTATCTTGGCAAATCTGAGCACAGTTTGGGACATTATTGAGATCTGTTTTAAAACTCAAGATTACAAGGGCCTTCCTCTCATCTGTACTGAAAAGATCAGATTGGCTTGCATTTCCATGCTGATTGGCTGGTGAGGCTGCACAGTCATGTTAATCAACACAAAAATATAGTTTTTGGTAAAGCTAATTTACTAAAGAAGTTCAAATATCTTTGCCTAAACAGCTGATTAATCAATTTACTTCCACAGTATCGGTACAGCTCTGTTAAGTGGCACTCATTTATTTGAAACTTTATTTTGCAGTATCGGAAGATCTTAACTGCCTTATCAACCCCTGGAGACATTTCTATCTCCCAGCATATAGAGGAAGCTCAACTCAATCTGAATTTGCAATGATAGCATGGAATCTCACACTGAGTAGAAGCGTCTAAAAGTATTCTGCAGTCATTGTTTTAACATCTGATGGTTTTATCTCATTTAGATTCCTCTAATCCTGCTCTTGACTGGAGTTATATCTCGATCTGTGCTTCTTCACTGTAGGTGAATAATACATGTTCATTTACAGTTTATGAGTGTGTTGTCTGTAGTGCCTCCATGTGTTAGAATAATGTACTGAAACCCACTCGTCTGGACGAAGATGAGAATAAATTGAATGATATAAATGTCCAGTTAGAGATATTCCTGTTTTACCAGATTTAAGGTTGATTTGTGTGATATACAGAGAGAAGATAGCTTTTGTGCTTTAAAATAAGAGTTTCTGCTAATAGACTCGACAAAGCAGGTTGAGTTGTTTGAGTTCTGTTGAGTGAATTGATAAAATAAAACAAGAGCACATAGTGGACTTCAGTTCTTAAAAATATATAAACGTGTACTTGCAGATGATATAATTTTAATTAAATAAAAATCCACTTAAAAGGGTAGTTTACCCCAAAATCCACTTTATTTTGCTTAACAGAAAAAAAGAAACATACCAGTGGAGTATGATGACACAATTGTATTTATTTATTTTTGGTGACCTATCCCTTTAAAGTATGCCAACTATGGCATTTCCAAAGTTGTAAATCACAAAAATGCACGAAAATAGTTATTGTCTTCCAAAATAAATGATCAACACTAAATGAGTCGTTAGCATTTTGAAGTATCAATTTTGAAGTAATTCAAATCCCACTCCTGTGATGGATACACGTCATAATTCTATGTTGGCTGTCCACAAACAAATTGACCCCACCCACAAACCTGTAGTTTCACTGATGACTGCTTTGTGGTAGACCAATCACTACAAGTCGGGCCATCTGACCAATCAGAGCAGAGTAGGCTTACGAAAAGGAAGAATTTTTAAAGACTAAACTCATGTTTTGAGAAAACAAAAGCATTTTTTCACCTTGCATGAATGTAAACCTAATGTAGGAGACACCCAACACAATATTAGACCCTTGAAAATCCATTATTTTTTAAATAAGCATTTTCCAACTGCCCTAGAGTCTGTTCTTCATACCTCGCTAACTCAGTTAGCTGGATTTGATTGTTGTGGATTTGTCCTGATCTTGGATCGTTCAGTTCTTCGAAGCTCAAGAGGAACTTGAAAAGAATCCAAAACTACAAGCTTAAAGTCTGCTTTTAAAATCTGGCAGTTTTATATCGAAATACAAACAATATGGATTTTATAACATGACATATATTATAGCCTGGCATATAGCTGAAATGGCTTTAGTTTAAGCTGCAATGTAAATCAATAATTCTCCCGATTACAGTGAGGCTTCAATATATTATAAATTATATTGTAGTCTATAGTCTGTTTTCCCATGCCTTCTAATGTTCCTTCACTTTTATATCTTGGTATACACTTCAAACAAAGAGGAAAAACACATTCATTTGAAAGCTGAGCTGTTTTATATCAAAAGCAACAAAGCAGAACATTATTGCGATTGCTGGGTGTCTGACAGGCAACAAATAATGAATATGTATATATAATACAGCGATCTGAACATTACTGTTAGACTCAATATAAAACTGAAGCTGAGACTTTGTTTAAAAAGTACTAAGGGGACTAATCTTATTGCTATTGGGTGACGCACTATAACGAATCAAATGGAAGACATGAAATATTATTATTATATATTATATATTATTGTCTCCTCGAAAATTCACTAATCATCAACAACAGGTGCGTTTGGAGAACTGGATTAGTGAGCTCATAGTTAGCGCAATGATCTGATCTTAAATGTCTCAATTCATCTCAGATGTATCTAGCGACGTACGAAGAATGTATCCCTAGAGTTAAACAATTGAGTTTTACAGTTTTTAAATTTATTCAGTCAATCCTTGTGTCTGACGGCAGCACGCTTAGCATATATGATTGAATCTCATCATGTATGAAGACGGAAAATTAATATTTAATATTATGCTATGAAATTACGTAGGGCCTAAAACAAAACGGTTAACGGTTTAATCAGATTCATTGATCTATGCTAAACTTCAGATAAAAGTGCTATTGCCAGAACTGTAGATTTTGGAAGTATTATATTGCTTATGAATACTCTTTTGTACTCATATATTGTTCTTGTTTTCAAAAAGCATGGCAACCCTGTGGTTTCCTTTTCTTTGTAGTTCAGTGTCTAAAGTCTAATGTTTTAAAACCATAAAATGTAAAAGGCTCATATCATAAAGAAATACAATTTTCGTTAATCTTGTGAAACTAAAAAGCTTGATATTTTATAATGATATATTGCAATTTTTTTAGAACTTCCTACTTCATTGAAACTTAACTGCAAAAATGACAGACATAAATGCAACACATTGTTTTCCAAAAAACAACCGGTAGGAGAGGGTGGGAAATTGTAATGGTTAAAAAGTAAAAAAAAAGACAAAGAAAAAAGCAATTATAAATTGATAAATAAAAAATTCAGAGTATAAAAAGTTTGAAGTAGAGACTTATGAAGATAGATAATATAAAACAATTGGTGATAGAACAAGGAACCTGTTGTCTGTCACACTCTGCTGAAGAGATGAATTGGTGCTTTTCTCATGATGCTGTCTAGACATTGTCTTTGATTTTATCACAGTGATGTGCTTCAGAAAACAGTCAAGACACAGAGAACATTAAACCACCAGCTGAATTAATCTGACTCTGTTTAAAGGAACATTCTGGGTTTAATATCAGTCGACAGAATTCGTGGCATTGTGTTGATTACCACAAAAATTATTTTGGTATTTCTGTTCAACCACTTTGACACAGCTCTCGTTTCCTTTCAGTTGGTCATTCCGAGTCTCATCGGATATGACCGACGACTTGGGATCTCGCTTTGAGAGGACAAATCTACTTTGTGTGTATGAAAACATGTTGATGAACATTGGCATGCACTGATTGCATCCAGCTGCAGCTGATCACCGTGTGGGTATAAACAGGCAGCGGATGCGTACATCATTAGCTTTTCGTTTCGGAGCCGAGCTTGATGAAGTTCTGCTCTTCTCGATCCTCCCGAGATGTCATACCACTCATGCATTTCTGGATGCGGTCGTTACCTGGAAATGGGTGACAGTCACGAGCGTTGTCTCACGTGCTTGGGTTTAAAGCATGCTGCTGAGACATTGTTTGTGGATGAGTCATCTTCCTGTTGTGGGAAGATGACCTTCGTAGAGCTGTGAACCAAAAAAACAGTGTCCGTGATCAAGGGCTTGCCCTGGTGAAAGCCCGACAAGTGCTTCTTCTGATTTATTTTCTGATATGGATATTAGTGGTGTAACAATATGCGTATTCATATTGAACCATTCGGTAAGAGGGTTTCGTTCTTACTGGAATTTGTTCACCTGTTTCGAGTCTTTGGCTTTGAGTCGTTCGTTCATAACGTGATCAAAAGAATGAAAGACTCGATAGATGACAAGGGGCCTGTTTCAGAAAGGAGGTTCAAACAACTCAGAGTTTAAACTTGATCAACCCAGAGATTAAAAACAGAGTTTTGGGTTTCAGAACAGCTGGGGGGTATTCCAGAAAGCTTGGTTAACTTACCATTTGGTAAAACATAACCTCTGGGTTGATTAACCCCAAACCCGCATACTGTGAGTATGTCGGTTCCAAAACACCTGAGAAGAGTATGTTTAATCAACCTCATACTGGTTACCCAGAGTTAATGTGCGTACATAAAGACAGTTTTAATGGACCGATTTCATGAGTCAAAATGGAAAACGACAGTGAAAAAAAGGGAGTGGCATATTTCAAAGAGCTAGAAGTTTTAATGCATGAGTATGAAGAATTGAAGCCAATAATAATGAATACATCTACAAAATAAAGAAAATAACATTATGTGTGTTTATGTGCAAGTTAGTTTGGGAGGGTTTGGTTTATTTGCAGCCCTGTTATAAAAAACAAAACTGTTACCATCATGGAGAGAGATGTGCATAGGAGCAACTTTTTGATATTGCCGTGCCGTTGGAAATACTTGACTGATTGACTGAAAGATGTCAGAAGTGAGTTTCAGTGTTCTGATTGGTTGTTTTACTCAGAATTCATGCATTTATACTTTTGCGGTCACGTAATGTAAGAGACATGTAAGCTAGAACATTGGTTTAATTAAATGAAGAAGCATTACAGTGCTAGTACCCCATTGGCAAATATATATAAGAAAAAAGCAGTGTGAAGATACATGGTATTAGTTTCGACGCTCATTGGTTGAAATGGCGAGGTCACATCTGATTGGTTAAAAAGCACGACTGATGCGCACTGACTCAATGTGGAAAAGAAAAGTATTTTGCAAGAATACACAATTTAACCCCACAAATATTTTATATGGAATAACAAAGATATATTATTTAAAAACAAATTCCAAAAAACAAATTATTCTATCATACTTGGTTCAATTAAGGTATTCTTTTAGTAAGACAGTTAGGTCATTTAATTCTCATGGATACTTGTTGTCACACACAGAATTTTTTCAAATAATTTAAATGACCAATTCGACCAAGAGAATTTGCTATTGTTGTTGAGGCAATTCCAGAAAGTGTGAAAGTACTTTAAAAAAATTATATTTCAGGAGGAATCAGCATAGTTAATCCTTGTGGAAACATTTTCATTGGAAATGTTGATTTTTTAAAACAGCAGTGTAGTAATAAGATTATAAGGACTGCTCTTCGGTCTATGTCTTTACCTGCAGCAAGATTTTTCTGGTCTTCTTTATTTGATAATATATCTTGGGTTGAAGCATGGAATCTGTAAAATAAGTTTTGTATCAATAACAAAATTAAGGAAGTGTCATACAAAATACTTCACAGAATTTATCATGCCAAGCATGTTTGGGAAAAATTTAAGCTTAATATTTCATATACCTGTGAATTTTGTGGTCAAGAAAAAGAAACTATTTTGCATCTTTTTTTTCATTGTATTTATCGAAGAGTATTTTGGAAAGATATGGAATTCTACATTAACAGAAAATAGAATGCATGATAGAAATTTGTATATTTGATGTGCTATTTTATATAGAAAATTAAAGATTGAATTGGAAAGAACAACATATTAGATATTTGTTTATTTTATTAGGAAAATTCCATATACATAAGAAAAAGTGGGCTGTGTGTAAATCAAATTTTTCTCATTTTATGATCGACTGTATGTAAATCTCCTGGAACAATCAAAAAAACAAAAAAGCAGTGAAAACATGTAATGCTCTAAATTTATTTAAATTTATGTAATGTCATTTCTTTTTTTTCTGTTTTGTTACTTTCTCTGGCAGCTGATGTTACTTTGACATGAGTCAAAGAGTCATGAGTGGCATTGAACTAATTTAAAAAAAAGTATCTTGCAAGAAAGATTTTATTTTTTTATTGCTAAATTCAAAAACTCTAAAAAAATAAAAGTAATTCTTCATGTCTGTCTTGCAAGAAAGTGCCTACGACGATTTACACGTGAATGATGACCACAGCCATACACACACATGTAATCCTTATATATATATATATAAGGATATGTAACTATTAATCTAAATTTTGCTAAATAAAAGGATCTGGCTCGCATCAGTCACATGACTTCCATTAACCAATGCTCACCTGTGAGGGCAGAGTGTGCTCGTTATGAGCTGGGTACGGACTTCTGTACCCGGTGCATCATGGGTATGTCTTTTTTTTACTTTTTTTGTCTTTTGCTTAAATGACACAAAAATAAATAAACTAAACAGTTGTGTTTTTGTAATAGTGATGTTATGTGTGTTTATGTTCAAGTTAGATTTGGGGTGGTTTGGTTTATTTGCAGCCCTTATATTCTAAAAGTGTAACAGTTACTGTCATGGAGAGAGGTTTGTAGGGGAGTGACTTGTTGATATTGCCCTTCGTTTGTTAAGCGTTCAATATTAGATTCATCTTAAATGTGAGTTGCTGTTATTTAGCCTACTATCTGCTCTCTTTCTTAACTTTGAGCACCCGTCCTGTTAAATGTCTCTGCATGGCCCTGTTTGATAGGCTTATGGGCCTGTCACGTTATGAGCGAATGACTCCAAAAAGACTTTTCAGATAAGAGGGGAGGTGAGATAGTCATAGACTGAAGACCCAGGTAAACAATTCATCTTTTTTATTTCTTATAGCATTACAGTATTGTATTGTTTGTAGTGTAATCAGCGTGTGTATGTTGTAGATGTGTTAGGGAAATTTTTTTTTTACTGTTGCTTTTAATAAAATGAACGAGATGACTTGTTCATTTTGCTGAACAAGACTCAAATGAACGAGTCTGTTAGATATTACGAACTCACTGACACTGAAAGTTAGATCATCACTAACAGAAAGATTGTGACCTTCTTTAGCTGAAGCACAACAGGGGCCCATGTGTTGGAGACACGATCTGTGCTCTCTGAAGAAAATGTGGACACTCTCATCTTTCTGAAGTAAAAAAAATACATATATATGATTGGAATGGAGTTCCATTTAAAAACAAAACGTACTACTAATTATAACTACTACAGTATTACATTTACTTTTTGTATAAGGAGCATTTGGTTTAGTTTATAAAGGAGGTTTTGTTTTATTTGCTGATTAGAAGAAACCCCAGAAGATATGTGAAGTATAGCTCTATTGTTGTTCACTTTTATGTTAGTTTTAATAAATAAAAATGTGAAAAAAATCTAATAAATTCCCTTTATTTATTTATATATTTATATATTTATTTTAATTTTTTGCTGAATCGAAAACATACCAAACCGTGACACCACTGTGTTGTATCTAACCGAACTGTGATTTTTGTGAAGCATTACACCCCCCTCATATATATATATATATATATATATATATATAATACGGATACGGATTCATAACTGATAGCTATTTGTGCCCGGGCCGCCGGGGGGATCGGGCTTGAGTGGAGAGCTCCACCGCATCCAGAGCCCTTGAGGCTGGAGGATTGGTACTTTGGGGTGGTTCGCATGGGTTCTCAGGGCCCCACTCCGGTACCTTTCAACCCGGAAGTACATGAAGAGCTCACCAGAACATGGACGGCACCTTTCACTGCCAGAATCCGATCTGGTGGCTCTTCCTCCGGTTCTTCAATGCTCCCGTGTCCCAGACCGGCATCTTTGGCGATGCAGTGAAGAACTTCACTTAGGAGTTCTCTGCTGCTCAGACGCAGACTGTGGCCATTCTGCCTTGGTGTGCAGCTGCTGCCTACACCTGACCATCGATGACAGCACCTCAGTCTGCTCCAACAGACTACCCACCTCACTTCTGCTGGGATGCAGGTAAGAGTTACACACATCAAACCCCGCTCTGGACCAGCTACGAGACGCCCGAGCCTCTGACATGTAAGAGGAGCAGAGGAGCTGAAGTCCTGCAGGGATTTTTGGCACGATGAATCGTGCCCTGAGTTCGTATCCAGGATTCCCAGGTAACACTAAGGCCATAGCCCGGCTATGTGCGCAATTTTCCCACCACTCTGTTTAGAGATCAGGTGGTGAACCTCCAGGCGCTGCCCTCGGAGGAGGCAGACCCAGCCTTAGCTTTATGCTGTCTTGTTTGAGCACTGAGATGGTGAATTGACCGGACGCAAAACTTTAGAACTTCAAACCAGCTCTTTGTCTGTCACGAAGACCGGCAGAAGGGAATGCCATTTCCAAGCCTGGAGCATCTGGTGCCAGGGAACAAAGACGTCACACCCAGGCACCAATAGTGCTGTACCACTGCTGAGCAGGAAAAACTAATGATGCACTCAGCCGCTGCCTGTTTATACTCACGTGGTGATCAGCTCCAGCTGGATGCAATCAACACATGCCAATGTTCATTGGCATGTTTTCATACATACGAAATAGATTGGTCCTCTCGAAGCGAGATCCTAATTCGTCGATCATATCCGATGTGACGTCTCTGTTTCCTTCTCAGGGAATGAGGGTTACATATGTAACTGAGACGTTTTTAAGAACAAAAAATTAAGGTTACCATTAGTCACTCATAATGAAAGTGAATTGGACCTTTTTTTTAGGATTTGTAGTTTTTAAATTTCCAAATTGATGAATTGTTCATTCCATCCATTTCAACCAATTTGACCCATTTAGGCCGATTTGCGACCTGATTGTGAATATGATATTAGCATTATCATTATATCAATTAGCGTTATATAATTGACAGGCTGATCAGCCAAACTTAGCAACTTGGAAGCACTGCCTCCACTCATGATGTGACCTTTGGTCTACTCAGTCTCATGGCATAAATGTATCTCTGTGCATTTTTTATTGAGACACAAAATACAGTTTGTACCAAAGTTGATATAACTGCAGTTTCCAAAATAAATAACACAAGAGGCAGTAAAACTCATTGCATCTTTTTATTCCTTTTCACACAAGGTTTTGATTAATAAAGCGTAATGTTTGCACAGTTACTTGAAGAATATCATGTAACTTCAAAACAGTATGCTGGGAGATTTAAAAACTAAAGCCTTTGAAGGTTCGCATCACACATATCCAGCTTCATATCTATGGGTTCTAATAGACAATAGGTTTGTTCGGTAGCTCATGGAGTACAGAAATGTACTTAAGAGGCAACAAGCTCCTGTGAACTACAGTTCAACAAAACAGTTCAAATCTGTGTAAAAGAATTTGAAATGACATGGTTGTATCAACAAATGCCTTTTTTATATCAGTTTTGCATTTGTTAAAACTATTGGTCAGGTTTAGGATTGGATTTGGTGTAGGGCATATTTCCAACATGGTAGAGCATTAACTTTTAGCGACAGCCCATGAATATTCAATGTAATAAAAAAACAGAAATAAGAACCTAATAAGTACCTATTATCTACATAATTATGTGTCAGTGTTTCACGTATTGAACCTGTGTTTTAACACCGCTCAGTGGATATTTCTCTTTGAAACTGCGGCAAAACATGCGGTAAGACACGTAAAAACGGTGTTGCACAAAAAGTGCACAGAGGTACATATTTTTATGAGACCAGGATGCCTTTGGTTGTATTTTGCGGTTACAGTGTTCACAGTCATGCTAAAACACCACCCTTTGAAACTTTATCTGTTGCTGGTGTAACTGCTGGAATATTATGAAAAATTGATTCACATCTATTTATTTATTTATTTATTTATTTTTTTTCAGATCAACATCCCTTGCCAGCTGGCTTACATCCACAAATTATAATGCAAAAGATGGAGGTGTATCTACTCACCATAATCCAGTCTGATGAAATGCTTAGAACTTACATTTACTTTTAAAAGTGGTTTCATGCAGATGTACAGCGAGCAGAATTGTAATGTAAATGATTCTTTGGGACCATATGAGATGGAGTTCTACTGGACATGGAGTCTACTACTGTATATAGTAATGATAATCTTGGCTAAATGGTGTTGTTAGGTATGAGTTCACAGTATTTACAAATGTAGCAAATGGGTTATTTGGCATCCATCCACTAAAACAATGTTTCCCAATGGGAACTGCAGAGGGTTCAAATAAGAATGTAAAATTAAAAACACCAGTGTGGCTCTAAAAAGAACTCTGAAATTGTGATAAAGCTTAGTATGAAATCAAATTAAATAACTGTCTGCCTCGGCGCCGTGAGTCCAGGTCAAGCAGCGGGCTTGAGCAAGGAAACATGAAATGTGGGTGAGATATGGTATTCTGCAGGTAAGTCTAGGCGATATGAAACAGGAGTTATTTGTCTGATGATTTTAAAAGGACCCACGTACCTTGGACTTAATTTTTTGCATGGCAGGTGCAACCAGAGGTCATGGGTGGGTAGGGTGGGTTAGGGCGGCGATGGCAATCGGCCTGGGCTCTGAATCGACGAATGGCACTCTGGAGGTGTACGTGAGCCGCGTTCCATGTTTGTTCGCTGCGTTGCAGCCAATGGTCCACTGAGAGTAAGTCTGAGGGTTCTCCCGACCAGGGGAACAGGGGTGGTTGAAATCCTAATATACACTGGAAGGGGGTCATCTGAGTGGAAGGTTTCCTCACTTAATTTTGCATGTATTCTGCCCATAAAAGATATCTACTCCAGTTGTTCTGGTTGTTGTGGCAGTATGAGCATAGGAAGCGGTTGAGTTGCTGGTTTAACCTCTCGGCCTGGCCATTGGATTCTGGGTGGTAGCCTGATGTCATTTATGTTGAGGTGAGTGCAAAACGCTTTCCAGACTCGGGAACAGAACTGTGGACCCCTATCCGACACAATGTCCTCTGGTAGCCCGTAGTAGCGAAAAACTTGCTCCATCATCACTTGAGCAGTTTTCCATGCGGTGAGTAGTTTAGTCAGCGGGACGAAACGACAGGCTTTAGAGAATCTTTCGACTATGGTGAGTACAGTGGTGAAACCATCTGAGGCAGGTAAATCTGTTATAAAGTCGACAGCGATGTGAGACCAAGGGCATTGGGGGGATAGGTAGTGGTTGCAGAAGGCCGGCTGGTCATAAACGTGAGGATTTGGAGATGTTGCAGGTGTGGCAGGTTTTGACAAAGTGGGAGATGTCTGTGAGCAGAGTAGGTCACCAGAACCGATTGGCTGTGAGTTCTTGAGTGGTGAGGATTTCTGGGTAACCAGCACTTGGGTTGCTGTGAATCATGTGGAATAGTCGTTCACAGAGAGTTTCAGGGACATGGGTTCAGGTTGAATGGGTCATGAAGATCGAATTTGCAGGACAGGGCATCTGCTTTAATGTTCTTGGAGCCCGGTCGATAGGTAATTTGAAATTGGAATCAAGAAAAAAAAGGGGACCATCTGGCCTGCCGGCAGTTGAGTCTTTTGGCTGAGTGTAAGTATTCTAGATTACGGTGGTCAGTCAACACCAGAAAAGGTTCTTTGGCCCCCTCTAGCCAATGTCGCCACTCCTCCAACGCTGCCTTGAGAGCTAGCAGTTCACAATCTCCTACATCATAGTTTCATTCTGCCTGTGAGAGTAAAAGGTGCATGGGAAAAGTTTAGTGGGTTCGCCCTGCCTCTGTGAGAGGATGGCGCCGATTCCTGAATTGGATGCGTCCACTTGTTGCGTATGAATCATCTGTAGAAATTGCCGAACCTGAGAAATCTTTGAAGTTCCTTGAGAGTTTGGGGTTTGGACCAGTTGACAACAAAATTGACCTTGTTATCATCCATGGCGACTCCTTAAGCACTGATGACATAGCCAAGGAAGGTCACCTTAATCTGATGGAAGGCACATTTACACAATTTGGTGTATAGTCTGTTCTGAATTAGCAACTGAAGAACAGCCCTGACGTGCTGGACGTGAGACTTGAAATCTTCTAAATAAATGAGGATATCATCTATGTATACGATGACAAACATGTTAAGCATGCTTCTGAAGACGTCATTTATAAGGGCTTGGAATACAGAGGGACTGTTTGAAAGGCCGAAGGGCACCACAAGATACTCATAGTGCCCATTAGTGGTTGAAAAGGCGGTCTTCCATTCGTCCCCCTCACGGATTCGAATAAGAATCCATGGCCGTGGCCACCCCTGGCCAATCCCCGGCCACCCCGATGGCTCTGAGGAATAATTTGTCAAAACGTTCAGTAGATCGATCGC
>JAUYWG010000057.1:4477790-4503965 GCA_034779775.1 Enteromius afrohamiltoni | reverse complement strand
TAGTTTATTGTCTTTTTGGAGGTCTCAGCATTTTGTATGCTTTCTTGGAAGGATTAAAGAAATTCAGACCTTACAAGCTCGTCTATTTAAGGCAAGGGACCTTGCGGATGACGGATTCTTTGCTGTCCCTGACTGGAAGTCGTTTCCTCTGATCGTCTGCAGCTGGATAAATCCCCCTGCCGCCACCTGGTTTTACCTTCAGAGCGATTTTCAACTCTTCAATTCAAAATGCCTGGTCACCGCTGCTCTGCCTGCGCGTCTCTTCTGCACACCACTGACAGACACCAGGAGAGTGTTTTCTCCTCGGGTGTCTGAGCAAAGCATAAACAGTTAAGCAGTCGCGCACAGGCCAGCTTATGCTCGCTTTCCCACTGCTTTTTATCTGTTTTACGTTGAGAGAAAAAAGGCTCCGTCTAGCGCGTTCGCTCATTGACCCCCTCAAGCGCTCATTCTCTCCCCGCCCAGGCGAGAGCTGTGCATCTGCTGTTGGGACTGAGTATTCGAGCAAATTATGCAGACTTTTCACCTCAGTGTGTGTGTTTCATGTGACGCAAGTCAAGTCAAGTGCAACTCATTCAGCTGCTTGATCATGAAGCTGTTTCACAGTCTAGCGCGCTCGCTCACTCGTTCTTGAGCAGTTTTGCACATTCACAAAATGTCATAAGTTATCAGTCCCTACACAGCAACATAACTACAGACATAATAAATCCCTTATCACTCCGCCTGAATGCCTGGCGCGCCATTCCCGGGGTGTCAAAGTGGTTTTTGGGGATATTAGAAGAAGGCTACTGTTGTCAGTTTGCCAAAAAAGGCCCTTCGGCAAAATCATTCATACTTCAGTCTCGAGCCCCGCCGCTCAGGTGCTACGAGCCAAAGTCAATACGCTGCTATCAAAAGGGGCGATTCAAATTGTTTCCCCCTCAGACAGAGACATGACAGCCGGTGCTTTTCTAGTCCCAAAGCGAGATGGCGGGCTCAGGCCCATTCTAGACTTTAGAGTCTTGAATCGCGCTCTTCTCAAACAGCGCTTCAAAATGTTGACTCTCAGAAAAACCCTCTCACAAAATCCAGCCAGGAGACTGGCTGTTTTCGCTGGACCTGAAAGATGCTTACTTTCACATTCAGATATCTCCTCATCACAGGCTATTTTTAAGATTTGCCTTTCTAGGGGACTGTATATCAATTTACGGTCCTGCCCTTCGGTCTGTCCCTAGCCCCCCGCATGTTTACAAAGTGCATAGACGCGGCGTTTTCCCCTCTGAGAATGATGGGAATCCGCATGCTGATTTATCTGGTCAACTGGCTCATTCTAGCCAGATCGCGGATAGAAGCAGAGAGACACAGGGAGATATTCATCCATTTGCATCACCTGGGACTTTCGCAAAAAGCGAGCTGTCCCCCAGCCAACAGATAGTTTTTCTGGGCACAGTGATAGACTCAAAGCGAATGAACACAAACCTCTCACGTGGAGGGTGCCATGAACATACGAGCGAGCGCAGCCTTTTTCGAGCCCGGCCCCAAACGCATTTTAAAACCCTTTCAAAGGATGCTTGGCCTGATGTCAGCAGCCTCGCCGGTCCTGCAGCTCGGCCTCCTACACATGAGGCCCCTGCAGTTCTGGTTAAAAAAGCATGGGTGCCGCTGCAAGCCTGGCGTCTCGGCCACCAAAAGCTCAGAGTAGACGCAGCCTGCATTTCAGCACTGCACCTATGGAAAGACATTCAATGGCTGCAAAATGGAATCCCTCTCTTCTGACAGACGCCCTCCAAGATGGGTTGGGGCACACTGCACGAGGGCTCTCCGGCCTATGGTCAGAGAAGGACAGCAGATTACGCATCAACTGTCTGGAAATGATGGCAGCGTGTCACTTCTTCCTTCCACTTCTGAGAGACAGTCACCTTCTGGTTCGCTCGGACAGTATGACAGTGGTGTCATACAAAAATCGTTAAGGGGGCCTTTCGTCAAACGCCTTCACGAAATGGCAGCGTGCCTCCTGAAGTGGGCCCTGCCAAACTTTCGCTCGATAAGAGCGTCTCACATACCGGGCCTTCTCAACCAGGGTGCAGACATCCTGTCCAGGGGAAAAATCAGTCCATTGGAATGAACGCTTCACCCGCGAATAATCCAAATGATCTGGCACATATTCGGGAGAGCGGAAATAGACCTTTTCGCCTCGGAATCTTGGCCGAAGCTTCCTCTCTATGCATTCCCTCCGACATCCCTGATACCTCAGGTCATCAGCCGTGTCAGGGAAGAGGTCCACAAGCTCCTACTGGTAGCCCCTTTGTGGGTGAACCAGCCGTAGATAGCGAGCCTATATGCCATTGCTGACAGCAGCCCGGTGGCCAATTCCCCTGAGACGTGATCTGCCATCTCAGGCAAACGGCACAATCTGGCACCCACAGCCCGAGCTGTGGGCTCTCCATGTATGGCCACTCGAAGGGAGCCTGCTCCCTTCCCAGAGAGTGTATTGAAGCTAGTTCTCAAGCTAGAGCTCCGTCCATGAGGCATCTCTATAATTTGAAATGGGCTGTATTTTCTAGATGGTGCGCAGAGCGCCAGGAAAACCCCCCTAAGTGTGACGTATCGCTTATACTTTCCTTCTTACAGCACCTGCTGGATATGGGCCGAGCCCTTTCCACCCTCAGGGCTTACGTGGCGGCTATATCAGCCCACCACGACCTGATAGCAGAACAAACCGTGGCGAAAGATGCTTTGCTCATCCAAATTTTGAAAGGCACTGAAGCCCCCTCGTCCTCATACTCTACCGACTTGGGACCTGCCCACAGTGCTGAATGCCCTCAAAGCCCTCCTTTCGAGCGCTGACGCTTAAGACTGCCCTGCTTCTAGCACTGGCCTGGAATGTCCCCTGGGAGTTAAATGTCATTCTACTAGATCCACTGCCTCTACCTGGGCCGGGGCTAGTGGTGTTTCTCTATCAGAGATATGTGAGCATCTCTATTAGAGATATGTGACTGCTTTAACCCGGCCGCAAACTCGCTTCTCTGTGAAGTCTCACAGCGTTGAACAGTGCTTTATGGTCTCTGAACTCCCTCCTGCGAAGTGAGTCAGACTGAACTGATTGTCATTATAAGCTCACTAACTGCAGTCCTCAGATTCAGTTATAGCCTAACAGACTTGCTCTTTGAGCTTCACTTGCAGCGCTATACAGCGCTTTATTGCCTGACTAAACTCCCTTCCGGAAAAGCGAGTTCAATCAAATTTATGGTCACTACAGGCTCTCTAACTGCAGCCTCTTAGCTTCAGTTATAACCCGACAGAATTACACTCTGAGTTTCACTTACAACACTATATAAGCGCGTTATTATCTGACTAAACTCCCTTCTGTAAAGCCTGACATAGCCTGACAAAACTAAACTCTGAGCTATCCGGCGCCACCGGCTCATCAGCGAGTGTATTCACCCCTGTCTTTGGCTGCACTGTAAGGCGCTAATACTTTTATTAGACGCAGTACGAGTGAAATGTCGAAAGGGAACGTATAGGTTACTTGCGTAACCACTGTTGCCTGAGACATGGAACGAGTACTGTGTTCTGGGTCGTGCTATGAGAGGCTGTCGCTTCAGTCGAACTAACCTGAAGATGGCTGGCAGTCCCTTGCCTTAAATAGACGAGGGATACGCCCCATCACACCACCATGGCGCCACCTGCTGTCATTGGAGCAGAGACATCGCGCCATGGGGTGAGGTCGACGGCATTGGCCCGCTGTTCGTGGGGCCTTGCCCATTTAATAAAAATAGTCCCCAATACAGCAGCCAATGACCGTGCAGTTTTAGTAGATAATAAAACTGCGTTTTAGAATAGGCTTCAGTTAGGGGGAAAAAGGAGTTTTCCCCATGCATCTTAGCAGACGCAGTACTTGTTCCATGTCCCATGTCTAACCTATACGTTTTGTATACAGAAATGGATGAAGCACTTAAAATAATAAAACACAGTGAATAAAAATACATAGCAACTCCAGCACCCCTCTGTGAAATAATTGGCTTCCAAAAGCCACGATTCATCATAGACAAATGTTCTCTTACTGACATCACCCTGAGAAACAATTACCACCCTAATAGAGCTTCAGAGTATTTGAGAGTAGCTTCCGCTAGTCATTTATATCACTTTATATTCTCTTTGAACCTGCGTAATAGAACCATGCTGTATCCCAGTCATTTACTGACATGATTGTCCCACGAAACAAACATATCCTGTCTTTAGGATATGTATGTAACAATGTACTAATATGTTATTAAATAAATAAGTAAATGAGTCAACTTAATTACCATCAAGAGACTGAAAAATAAGCTTGTATGGGTTCCAGGTTTTCTGTGGCAATCTGATCCAGCTTTGGGTCCAAAGCTCTCTGACTCAGCTCTTCATGTTCTCTTGCTAATTGGTTTCTGTTTTTGGAGAACTATGAATTCCACTTAAAATTAAATGGCTTAATTATCATTGTTAATTTGTCTACGATCATCTATCTATCTATATACTCTTTATTTAGTTTTTATTTAATTGCTTTTGGTAACACTTTATTTTAAACCTTTAAATATTACATTATATAAAAAATGTTTTAATGCACCTTTTAAAGCATTTCACGATCTCATGTACAGTTGTGACCACAGTTATAATACTTACATATTATTTTGTAATGCTTTTAATATAGTGCTTTAACATATGACAAGCAAACAAATCTACCAAGAAATTAAAGATGTTACTAGAAAGTAACAGATAATGTAATGCATTTTGAATCTGGTTAATTTTCAGTATTAAAAGATACTTTGTAATGTATACATTATAAAAAACTTTTAAGAGGCATTATACATGAGTAAAGTGTCACCCAGTTTTGTTTTTAGTCATGTTTAATTTTAGTTAAACAGTAAAATAACACATAAAATGATTTTGAGAACAACTTCTTGTTGTTCTTCTTGTTTACAACTTTTCTTTTTAATATTTTTTATATTTACATCTAAATATATTAATGCACACACATAAATATAAACAGTACACAAATATATATTATTTAAATCTTTTATTTTAGATGCGATTAATCATAATTAATCGTTTTGATAGTGATATTTATTTTATTTAAACATGCTTATTTATGTACCATCTTATTTTTAACAAAACATGTTTTTGTTACATTTAATTACATTAAAAAATGAATTAAGTAGTTCAATACTTCAAAAATCTATCTATATATTTATTTACACTATTATACTTGTTAATAATAAAGCCACAAAGATCTCATGGAATTCCTGGCTAATTGAGATGGATATATTGGCGGAAAGTTAGCTACATATGGCAGATTTAACAAACAGCTTGACGTGATGTGTGATGAAAGGTGCAGTATTCTCTCGCTCCGTATGTGAGAGTAAGCTTTGATGCTGTGTGTTTGTATCCCTGCAGGTGCCTCAGGATGAGTGGGGGGGTTATCCAGGGATTGAGAGGGATGAGGAGATCCCGTGCCGCCGTATGCGTAGCAGTAGTTATGTCAAAGCCATGGGAGACGATGATAGCGGTGAGTCTGATACCAGCCCCAAGTCGTCACCTCAGAAGACTGTGCGCTCTGATGCCCTTGTCCTTAAATCAGCCATGCAGAGACCACATATAGACACCCAAAGGTAAGTCTCAATAGATCTTTGCTGTTCTCATTTTCAACGCCGAGTTGTTTATCCTCCTGCCTTATCAAACTGTTTCTTTTCACTTTTCAAGAGTGGTTCACAGCATCGCTGAGGAACAAATTAATGTGCAGAGAAACTGTGTACTGTATGTTCTTTTAATAGTCTTGTTATCTTGTGTGCTTTAGATTATTTTCAGTGCAGTCAACAGCTTGTGAGCCCTGGCCACAGGGGTGTAAAAACATATTGTAGGGTGGCAAATAGTGTAAAAGAGAAATGATAGTTATAGTTTAACCCACCCTTATGTCATCCTAACCCTGTGTGATTTTCTTTCAAAAAACAAGATATTCAAAAAAAACAAAAAAAATAATTTTCCTTGCAATGACATTCGGTGTGGTCCAGTGTTGTTTTTTTCTCCATTAACTTTCATTGTATGAACATAAACAGTGTTACAAAATACATTATTTTGTGATTTATATAAGAATAAACTTCTACAGGTTTGGGTGGACATAAGGGGGTGTAATATTAATGTAGTTTTTGGGAAAACTGTCCCTTTAAGTATGTACAGAACACGACAGATTTTTAATTAAAAGCAATCAAACAAAAATATTTCCACATTTAACTGTAAGTAAAGGAATAGTACACCTAAAAATGAAAATTCTGTCATCATTTACTTCCAATTCTGTATGGATATCTTTGTTCTGCCGAACACAAAGGAAGATACTTTGAAGGAAGTTTGTAACCAGGCTGTTTTAGGTCACCATGAACTTCCATAGTAGGAAAATAAATAAATACTACTGACCAAAGAACAAAGAAATTCATACAGGTTTGGAACTACTTGAGGATGAGTAAATGATGACAGCATTTTCATTTTTGGATGAACTATTTCTTTAAGTATTATAGGGTAAAAGCAAATTTTCTGACAGTTTCTCTTTTAAAAAATGTATCACAGTTACATCATACAGTCATATTATATATTCATCTTTTCACTCTTACTTTATATACATATGAAAATGTAACTGAATAGAGTAAAAAGATTCAGCTTGAAGAGTACTTGAGTGAATTGCAAATTATAGAAAAATAGTAGCGTAAATAAATAGAGTTACTAAAGTACTTTACACACCTGCTTGGCCACAGAAGGGAGAGCAGTGTATGATTGTTAAATTGAATAAGAGTGATTTTTCAATCACTGTGGTGTTAGTGAGGTTAGTTTTTATGTAAATTACATATTATGTATGTATTTGCAATAGTTAAATCATATAAATTGTGGCTCTAGTGAAGCAGTGTAGGCTCTGGATGGTCTGGAATCTGAAGTAAAATATTTAGCAACAGGATGTTTTGTTCTTTTAACACCTGTTTACTGTGTTGTCATAAAATACTTAATAAAATATAATTAGAAGGTTTTTTTTAATACAGTAGTTGCAGTTGGAGAAAAACATTGCAAGAATTGTATAATAACTCTCTGGCAACCACCCAAAAGCAATACCAACATCAAACAACTTCTACTCTAGGTTTTCCAGAGAGCATCACAGATTTGTTTTTAATCATGAATCTGGGCACTTTAAAACTAGAAAATCAACAGAATTTATGAAGAACTGCACTCTTTAAAGTAATGCAGAGGTTGGTGTTGAGTTGGAAGATTTTGGCAGGTGTGTTCCAGGAGCTGCAGAGTTGCTAAGGTCATGATTTATCAGCCTCCTGATTAGCCCACATTGCCCCAAGACTGTGCCTTTAATAAGGGCACTATTCGATGCTATGTGCAAGAGATATCACTAAATAACAAAAGACGCACTCAATTAAGACATACCAGGGCTTAGCTGTCGTCAACTCTTGTCTTATAATGCAATCGCTGGTGTGAAATTCTCTGAAGTCTGCAGAAGAGATTATTGGACTTTGATGCTAGGAGCATCTCAAATATTACAGAGCTAAAATATTTCAATGTTGCAATCCACATAAGAATTTTAAAGACAACACAATCAAATTTGAGTTTGTAGATTGTATTTTGGTGAATGTCATATCAATGTTGTCTCCCTAGTTTTATAAACACTGACAATAATACAGTCTTGTGATTTCAATATTATAAAATATGTGCTGTTATCAAAAGCTTATTTTTCTTGTACACTGAGAAAAAAGTTTGACATTTAATTTCAAATAAACATCAAAGTAACACTTTGGATTAAACTTAAACATTTAAAATAATTAAAATTGTACAGTTACCAAATAAAGACTAAGAAAGGTTGTTTAAAGTGTAATAAGGTGATTTGGCTATTTATATTTTGCATATTCAAACTGTTCAATAAAACCTACACTGAATTATCAGTTATTTAATCTTATATTTGCCTTTGTTTTATTGACAAACTGAGAATGACTCTTGCAGTCAAAATAATAAAGGAAATAACAATAATTAATATGTTACTTGATATTGCGACATAAGCATATACAATAGTAAAACTGTGAAATGTACTGACAGGGTAGCCTAAATAATAAGGTCATTAAGTAACCTAGAATAGGTTATTGGCAAGTGACTACTTCAAGTAACTATCCCAATGCTAGCCTATTGCGTAACGTTTGGATTTTTTTGAGATATTGTCCAGACAGTCATTTTATTTGCTGTCAAACTGATGATAAGAAGGGCATGAAAATGGAAAACAACATGAGGCACAAGGTGTCTAGGTTGCTCCAGAGACACCATCAAACTCTGTATTTTCCAAAATAGTTGCTCTGTGTGTGACTTTGGTACCAAAAAATCCTGCACACTCAGAAACCCCTGAGCTGGGTTTGTATAGCTGCTGATTACACAGAACATAAATGTTAATAATAATGTATTTTACTAAGTGAGCACTCTCTTAGCATGGAAAGTTATCAGTTGTCAAATACCTATTCTGACTTACCTACAATTCTGTGTTGTATCTTTTTGAAATAAAAATTATGCTGATTGAATTAACTTCATATTTTATGTACAGTTGATAATACGTTGTTTTAAATCTATTTTCTATATAATCTCTCATGTTGTTCCAAATATATTTAACTTTTTTAGAGTTTGGGTTAGATTTTTTTATTCTGTCTAACATAAGTTAGTAGTGTAGTAGTGCCCGTATTATGTATTTTAGAAAATGACCCTAACCCTAACCCTTTCATGCAGTGTGTAACACAGCTCTAAGTGAATGAAAACATTCTACAAAGATTTAAATCTGAAAGTTCTCTGTGTATAAGGTTATTATCTCTTAAAAGAAAAGTCAAATCTGAATCTTTTTTTTTTTAAATGATTCCCAAGCCATTTTATTGTTGATGTGAAAAGGAAACATTTGCCTTTGGTCTGAATGTAAATGCTAATTCATTCTTTGCCACTAGGTGCTGCTTTTGCATCATTAAAAGCTTAAAAACACGGCTTTAAATGAAATCGACCAATCACTGGAGGAGTTTGGAAAAATTAATCGATTGAAAAATAAATGCATATTATCAGGTGGCCTTCATGCCAACCTGTTGCTTGAGACTCCCAAAACCAAAATATGAACCTTTCATAATGCATAATAGGGGCACTTTAAAGTAATGGTTGGTCTATATTATAAAAATAAGTAAGAAAGGATGAAACAACCAAATAATGGGATAATTTAATATCCTTGATATTCATTAGTGGAGATAATTTTTATTTATTAGCTATATTCATGTAGTTATGTGTCTTTTAGCAGATGCTTTATGCCTGTAGTACGTCTGTTGATGAATGGCAGTCTCACAGAAGCCTGGTATTTTGTTCAAGGGCAACAGGGAAAAAGGGAGTTTAGTACTTTTCCAGTTCACAGGCCACAGTAATTCTAGGATTAACCATTGACAATCAAGTCTGTCGGCCGTAGCTACTAGTCTTATCATTTAGGTGCATGACAGTAAAGCACCAACATCATGTTACTTTCTCTTTTTCAGTAATTTCAGTCTAATTAATTAGCTAACAACTAGGGAATTAATGTCTATTATTACAGATAATTACTGACTTAAATCACAGCTTCTGTTTTATTACATTGTCATGCCGTACCATGATCTCCCTTCAATACAGATTATTATAGTAAGGCATGCACCCACATGATTTCATTCACTGCATTTATTATTATTATTATTTTTTTTTTTTCCAAGGCCTTTGCTTACATTTAGAAAGATAACAAAAATAGGTGATTTTGAACATTACATATACAGATAATTTTCTAACCATGTTGAGTCTTTCCTTCATAATTCTGATATCTTGGAATAAAATGGGCTGATTTTGACTCTAGGTTAATGTAGTTAAATTGGGTTATATTTTGAGTTTGCATAAAATAGGAAAACCACCAAATCTCTTTTTTTTTTAATTCATTGATTAAAGGACAGGGTCTCACAAGCATAACTTTACTTCAGGATATTTCATAAAAAGTTAAATGAGAGATAGTCTTGGTTGCTGTATGTGCTGGTAAAAATAGTGAGACAGGGTTTGAGATTATGCTGGTGAAGTGTATAATGTTCTGAATGCCTAAATTTGCAATGACTATTTGTTAGCCATTTAAAAGTTGATTACCCTGTAAAGTTAGTTTGAGCCTCCCAGACAGCCAGCCACAGCAACACTGGCTCAAACAGTGGTGTTAAGTATCAATGGTACATTATCTGTTTGCCAATTAGTGGCAATGCCAGTATAAAAACAGACATTGTTTTTTATAATTATGTCTCAGAAATTACACACTTTACTTTAAAGGATAAATAATGGTTATTATTTTTCTTGTCATGTTTATGTGAAATTAAATGAGAATTTACACATTAGCTGAGGATGAAGGGAACACTGTCGATGTTTGAGATGTCTTGGCAGTGAGGAAGTGGTGGAGGCTTCAAAAATGTCATATGATTCCTCTTTCACTCCCTACTCCTCTTTTTTTGTCTTATCCATATGGTTGCCTAGGACAGATCTGCTGACAGATAGTTGTTGTCTATGGTTTTGGATTGAGACTAGAAGCACTAGTAATGTGTATTCTTAGGCCTCGCTGTAAAATGTCATGCTATTTCCCCATGATGGTTGCTCTTTGTTGGACTATCATAACATAAAAAATTCCATGTTTGAAAAAATACTAAAAATAAGATGGTTGATGCTCATTTGTGTCCAAAAACTACCATAATATAAATAATTAACTTTGCACCTCTGGGAAAATGGTTTCCTTGCTGCGTCTTCATCTTGGTGCGTATCTGTATTTATATGTGGCTTATAAGTTTACAAACTGAAACTGTTTTATATTTGGGTTAATGATGGCGAAGCTGTTAACCAAGTCACTTTATCTTAAATCATCTCCTCAAAGTTTGCCAAAAGTGGCGGTTATTGCAGAGTACCCTTCAATCTAATTCTGAATAGGAATACCCTTGTGGCTACATTAGTTTTTGGTTGTTCCCTCCATTTAGCTCTGGCTACCACTTGCAAACAACGAGAGATATGCGCCCTCACCCCAGCGTGTCTCTGGACCCAGCAACCAACTTCAACCCTCCACAGTTTCGCTCCAGAAACCAGAGCTACATGCGTGCAGTCAGTACCTTCAGTCAGGCAAGCTGTGTCAGCCAGGTGAGTCCAATCACTCGCAACACCACATGGCACTGACACACAGGTACAAGCATGGACCATCTACCTACAGTAAGTAGTTTCAAACAGAGGGCTTTAGATGTCTGAGATGCTCTGAGCTTTTCTTTGATTGTGCCTTGAGCTGATTTGGAGAATAGACTTTGGAAGACTTTGTGTTCCCAGTAGTCATTAAGGGGTGTTGACTGATCATTAGGTGATCCATGTTTAGGTGGAACAGTTGAATACTTATTCTGTGGTCTTGTACAGCCTGCTAGGTTATCTTGGTCAGCCTGGTTGGAGTTGATGGGTGACCTTGGCTAAGCTAGTGTGGAATCCTAGTGGAGGCCTAGTTTGGTTTAGGTGGCTTTGGGGGTTGACCAGAGTAACTACCAGCTGGTTAGGTAGAGATATAAGTTAATCATGATCATCACGATTGCAGTTGTTAGACATTTTTGGCTAAACTGCTGGAGATATTAAGCTGATAAAATACATTCCAAAAGCCAGCTTGATTTCTGTGGCTAACCAGTAGGATATACCAAAGACCAACTTGGGAGGCCACCTTGTTCAACTGGATTACTATTGGTAGACCTCCTTGGCTAAGTAAGTGGGGGGATATGCTGAACTCAGTAACTATGTTTAGAAATGTGAACAGCTTGATTTAGGTGGTTGGTCCCCCATATGACCAACTGTCAGGGCCAGTAAGACCTAGTACCTGCCTGGTAAAATCTTGGTTAAGCTAGTGGGGAATAGGTTGAGCTTAATTTAGGTGGTTGCCCAAAAAGAACTACCAGGCCAAAGACAAATTGGGATGGCATTTTGGTCACTGGATTAGAATTTAAAGCTTGCCTTGGCTAAGCAAGTGGGGAAAATGTTGAGCTGATTAATTATGCTCCAAAACCTGATTTAGGTGGTTAAAATACCATCTTACAAGACTGATGAGCCCTAGTACCTGATCAGCCTGGTTATAGCTTGTAGATCATCTTGACTAAACTGGTTTAGCTACTTGACAATGTCCCAAAAAGAGCTTGGTGACCACCTCAAACTAGAATGTTTGTTTGTCCCAATAGAGTTGTCGAGATCAAGGGTCGTGGCCTGTTCCATTGGTGTTCCTATATGTAACATCGATGTGATTCGAGTTTAAAGTGTAACGTCTAGGTTACGAATGTATATATATGTTACATATGGGAACTCGCCAGAGAGACCAATTGCCTTTAAACTTTTTACAAAAGGCCAATAAATATTGGCGTGCACTTGATTGTGCTCAGGTGCACCTCATTACTACTTGAGTATAAGAGGGCACAAGCGCAGTGCACATGCAGGTTTTCATGGAAGAGCCGAGCCGGCATCAACGCGACCTCAGAGTCGTGGCACAAAAGTGTACCGTCTCTGTTCCCTTCTTCAGGGAATGTTGGTTACGGTCGTAACCTAGACGTTACCCATTCAGTCAAATTACTTCGACGTTACATATGGGAACAGGCCACAACCCTTGAGGCCATGTTACACGGACACCCCCCTTCCACCAACAGGTAATATACTTTTCAAGTTTGTCAGCAGAGGAGTCTGCACGTAACCTTCCCAACCCCCTGGGGCCCAGGATGGGGGGCCCACAGGGATGCCAGTTGTACTGAAGCAGGTGGTTGGGGAGCGGAGCACATGACTAAACACATTGTTTCTGCATGTGGAAATAAAGAAATGTAATATATCGATAAGATTATGGACATAATTGAAGGAAAACACAGCCTTCTAGCTGACTGTGGAATATTGAGATTTGTGGCCACAACCTACTGGGCGAAGGAGACCCTGTAAGAACAAAGTACGGAGCTACTCCTCTCTAGTTCCGATTACGGGGCAGGGAGGACTATTCTGCTATTACAGGGGAACACTGAGAAAAATAGCGCACGGATCCTGTGGGAGTGGCGCCGCAAGCCAACACCAGCTGGCCTCCCGCCCACCTGCTTTCTTCTTTGAAGACACGGGAGGACATAGCCTCTATGCAAAGGTCGTAGAACCTGGCGAAGGTGTTGAGTGTCGCCCAGCCTGCAGCCCTATAGATATCAGCTAGAGAAGCGCCATAAGCCAACGCATAGGATGAAGCGACACTCCTTGTGAGTGAGCTCTTAGTCCTAAAGGGCAAGGCTCTATACCTGGGAGATGGCTTCAACCACCCAATGAGCCAACCTCTGTTTGGAGACAGCATTCCCTTTCTGCTGTCCACCATAGCAAGTAAAGAGCTGCTGGGAGCTCTGATGCTCCGAGTGCGGTCAGTGTAGAGGCGCAATGCGCGTACAGGACACAACAACTCTAAGGCTGGGTCTGCCTCCTCCCAGGGCAGAGCTTGCAGGTTCACTACCCGATCATGGAAGGGCATGGTAGGAACCTTGGGGACGTAGCCAGACCGGGGTCTCAAAATCACATGAGAATCAGCCGGGCCGAACTCTAGGCACTCTTCGTTGACAGAGAAGGCTTGTAGGTGGAGGCCAGCGCAGTCAGAAGTGCTGTTTTCAGCGTTAGATACTTGAGATCTGCTGACTGAAAGGCCCGAAGAGGGCCTGCCGCAGGCCATGTAGGGCACCGGCAAGGTCCCAAGAGGGTACGAGGTGTGATCTTGGGGGATTAAACCGACACGCACCTCTGAGGAACCTGATGATGAGTTAGTGCTTCCCGAGGGATGCACCCTCCACTGCATCATGCTATGGCAGCGACATACACTTTGAGAGTTGAAGGGGACAGCCTGCATTTCAACTTCTCTTGCAGGAAAGAAAGCACAACTGCGATCATGCATCTCTGTGAGTCCTCTCCAAGAGAGGAGCACCATTTAAGGAACAGACCCCATCTCAGAGTGTAAGCCTGCCTCGTAGAGGGAAATCTTGCCTGAGAGATAGTCTCTATCACAGTGCTTGAAAGGCCGGAAAGGTCTGATGCGTCCCATCCAGGAACCAGACGTGCAGGTTCCAAATATCAGGGCGCGGGTGCAGGGCACTACTAACAGGACTTGCCTTGTTTGTTGATGTACGCAATGACTGGTGTGTTGTCCGTCCGGACCAGCACATGCTTGTGGCGCAGGATTGGAAGAAAGCGACGCAGAGCCAGAAGTAATGCTAACAACTTGAGGCAATTGATATGCCAAAGCAGCTGGACACCCTTCCAGGGGCCCGAAGCTGCCTGCTCATTGCATACAGCACCCCGACCCGTGGAGGAGGCATCCGTGTTGACCATGACATGCCTGGACACCTGACCCAGGGGTATTCCAACCCACAGGAATGCATGGTTGGTCCACGGCGGGGAAATGCCAATCTGGAGTGTGCTACGGGCCATGCCCCTCTCGGGACTCAATCGTGTAACCATCACTGAAGCAGTCTCATATGAAACCAGCCCAGCGGCATGACCGCGGCTGCAGCTGACATATGCCCCAGGAGCATACCTGCCTCCCTGGATCCTGTGCTGTGGAGACGAAAAAGGTTTGAGTCAAATGGGAACCTCTGGGCACTTGGGCCGGGGGTGATGTGAGAAATTCCTCTTTCTTTGAAAATGTGGGTACCGCTGAACCATGGGCCGATGGCAGCTGAGTGCACAGAAGCTTCCAACACCTCCTCCGGGAGTGGGGATAGAGATGTTGTCGTCACCCGAAGAGCAGTACTCAAAACCTCCGGGTTGCATGTGTCAGGAACTCTTTGCACTGCGGATGTTTACATCGGGCCACCAGTCATGCATCGTGTGCCTCGGCGGGGGTTGTAGCAGAAGTGCTGGGTGCCATGGGGGGACACCTTTGGCGACATGAAGCCTGAGGCTGTTCACTCAGGGACCAGCTGGCTCTGCGAGGCAGGATGTCAGACATCGCCTTGGTCTGCTTCTGGACTGCCGAGAATGACCTTCGTTACCCAGAGAGCAAAGTCATTTGTCTGACTCACCTTCTGATGCTGCCAAAGACATCTCAGCTTCTCAGGGCAGAGGTGAGAGGTGAGGAAACTTCCGCACCCAGAAATGCACTTTCAGATCAACATTCCGAAGAACGTTTTCACCAACCATGGAAAAATCTGCTCTTTCTCCTGGATTGCCCAGGGAGGAACTTGCGCGGCAACTCCGTGCACTCAGAGGTCTTTGCTTGCTCAGCCGGCCTTGAAAAAGGCCACCAGCCTGCAGGATCCGCTGACAGCTGCTCACTGAACGCTGTCAGATGAGCAGAGCAGAAGATCGCAGGAACTCTTTTAAATAACTTCCAACTTCTTCAATTACAAGTCGTGGGGGTCTCCAGCTCAGAACAGCATAGACTCTGAAGCGAAAAGCTGTGCTTTAAAAAAATATTTATTGGCCTTTTGTATAAAGCTCAAAGGCAATTTGTCTCTCTGGCAAGTTCCCATATGTAACGTCGAAGTGATTCGACTGAAAGGGTAACATGTTATGTTACCTTTGCTAAATTTTTTGCATGCAAGCAATTGTTAAAACAGAATGACAGAAAGCTGGCGATAAAGTCTATTGAGCTGTTGTAGTGTAAGTTCAGGTGGGCTTTAGGTAGGTGACTTTTAACAAGATTTTATTGATGGAGTAGTTTACACTTCAGATGTTTTGTGCACATAAAATATTTTAATTAGTGTAGGGATTGTGTTTCAAATTTGTGTTGCAGTTCAAGGAAGACTTAAAAGGGGTCATTTAACAGTTATATAAATTATATTTATATGTGTGAACTTAATGTTGAAGTTGATTTAGGAAAGTTAGCATTTGTCTTATTATGCTTGGTTTAAGAAAATGACTGTTTTCTTGCTCTCTACTGCTGTTGACTGTTTTTGCAATTTTACCTCCGAAAGTTCTTCAAACTATCTGCTTTTCTTCATTTACCTATTATGAGATTATGTTCCAGTCTGAAATGTTTTCTCTTGTTGCTTTTTGACATAATTCTACTGAGACGCTCAAGGTCGGAAATTGCCAGTGGTATATTCCTCCTGCTAACACTCCTTCATATTTACTGTGCGAAGGGGAAGAATCAAAGTGAGAAAGAGAAAGGAAGAGGAAAAATTAAGGACTGCTATTCCTGTTTTTGTCTCTCAGGTGAGTGAGACTGAGGTCAATGGCCAGTTTGAGTCAGTTTGCGAGTCCGTTTTTAGCGAAGTAGAATCCCAGGCCGTGGAGGCCTTGGACCTGCCCGGCTCTTTCCGCACTCGAAGCCACAGTTACCTGCGTGCAATTCAGGCTGGGTATTCCCAAGATGATGACTGCTTGCCTTCAATGACATCTTCTACTGTCACTTCAACTCTCAGATCCACAACAGGTAACCGTATGCCTCAAATGCCACCTGAGAGAGAGAGAGAAAGAGAAAAGGCTTAGAGCACATACCCGCCATACATTCAGCACAGCCTGGACCACATACTCTGGCATACCTACATATGTACAGTGGGATTCCCTTGTGCTTGAGAGATGACTGACTTGAATGTCGTTTCCGTCGGCACCTGTCTGTTTTGTGTGTTTGCTTTTCTGCGTCTGTGCTCCCTTAGTGTTGAAAGACGATTGCCTGCAAATCCCTTTGCACGAGTCATGCGTCCTTTTCTGGGCTTCTGATTGGTTGGGTCCGGCGGTAACAACAGGCTAGACTAGCGGTTAGAGGGACTTAGGTACAGACACAACTCAGCATGCTTTTAACTAGTACAGCTGTACAGAGCATGCAACACACCATGGGCAAGTGTTTTCATGCAGCACAGAAAATCAGCTTATGGTTGAGAAGGAAGGCTGGCTTTAGACGTGTTCACAGTCCTTAAAAAAAGCAGTTAAAAAATCCAGATTTTGGTTTGGTTTGGTAAACTTTAAATGCTGTCTCAGTCCTGAATGCACAAATCAATGACTGTGAACTTCATAATCAGGTTTTTTCGATATTATGTGTTGCATAAAACATCTATATTAGTTGAAAGAAGTTCGGAAGTCAAGATATTTACTTTAAGACTGGTGAAATTAAAGTTTTCATTTTCCATCAAAATGAATTAGAGCAATATGCATTTGTTTTTCAGTTCTGTCAGAATTAAATTCTAAAAACTAAATATTAATGCCTAGTGTTCAAGGCATAATATTTAGTGAATATCAGATTGCTTTATTTTAGATGAGTTTATATGTAGTTGCTAAACCAACCTCTATATATTTTATAGTTAATTTTAGAATTGTAAAAAATGTCTGTTAACCACATAAGGGATTGGTTTATTGTTTTAATTATTTTCCATTATATATCTTCACATTGAAAAAAAGTTTTAAAAAGCTTTGTCATAATATTGCATGTGGGAAATTTTTCTGTCACCGAGGTGAAATATTGGTTGGTTTGTTAATGCGCTAATTGAATTATGATTTAATAATCTCTGTATGAATTCAAAATTTTGAGGTGAAAACAAATCCTATTATCCTAATCCAGTTTTAACATTAATCCTAACTAATGAGTAATTTTCACAACCTAAATGGGTTTAGGAAGACTTGACAGAGCAAATGTGGAGGTTTTGTGCAGCACATACTCATGGGAAAGTGTGCATCACGTGTCACAGTTTCTTTGCGCAAACAAAATGCCGCCTCCGCACCCTATCCTAACACCCCTGCTGCGTTTGGTGTACACATGGAGTAAAGCTATGAACCCTATTGAAATGCCAAAAATTGATGTCAAATGACACTAAAAATACTTTTAGTTGTTTACATTTGAAAATCAAAATGCTAATTTGTTTTGTATGATTTGTTTGGTTCCTCCAGTCAAACGTTGTTTCTTTCATTAAATGTGGGCTTCTTTGTGTTTGTTATTCAAACTGGAGCTTGATTTAATTGGACCTTCATACTGTCTAAAAAAACTCATACTGACAACACACCAAGGACTCTTAAGGAGAAAGGAGAGCTCTCCAATCCCACCGTCTCACTCTGCTGAAGTGCTTTCACCACATATGGCTCTGTATGCAATCCCTGTCAGCTCAAGTCAACCGGCTGTAGGACAAAACCATTTTCTCAAAAGGATTTCACCCACTCTGTTTCACTCTGGAGGACTTCTTGTTTCAGCAGTCCTGTACTACTTTGGATTTCCAAAGAGAAACAAAATTTGTGTATGTGTAGATCCTAAATTAGATGCTTTCTATCCTTAAAGACTTTTAAGAAAGTTACGATAATTGCTTGAGCTCTGGTATATATGCTCCGACCAATCAGAGTAATGTTATCAAGCATATCCCATAAATTCACGATTAGATGAAGCTAAATTTAGTTGCCGCTAAAATCATTGAGAAAGGTGTTGGGTGTTCTGTGATGGTGGAGAGGGAGGGTGAGCATCATGGCCCCTCGTTGGCCATCACAGGAAGGAGATCGAGGGGAAAAAAGCAGCTGGAGAGATGCCTGTCACAGGTATTATAATGTCAACACGCATACATCTTTCAATGGATATGTGTGTTTTTGCACTGCCTTCTCAACTAAATCAGGATTAGACCTTTGAAAGACACACCACTAAAGGTCAGATCCAATGTTCCGTTGCCAAAGTAGCAATGCTTTTCTATAAAAAGCCTTTTAAAACTATTGTTTTGTTTTGTTTTATTTTATTTCCGAATTAAATGTTGTCGTTTACCACAGGAAATTATTTTGAAAAAACTAAAAAAGACTTACAGGGAATGTCTATGGGGCAAGACATTCTGGAGAGTTTAAAATTGTGTAAGACTAGTGTCAGGTTGACAACAAAAATTGTTTTGGTGATATTTTTAAAATACTTTTTATTTATACTGGTGCATGGACAAACGTGGCCAGCAAAATGTGGTTGGAAGTAAGAGCTGGTGTGGAAGATTTCAGCTGTGATGGACAGTGGGATTGCAGCCTCTGCCTGGTGCAGCCCTCACAAAGGACTTTATTGGATCGTGTTTCTTCTTAATGCCACTCCTATAATTTCCACATGGTCCAATCAGCTTGATAGATGGGCTTTTTAACATATTCAATAGGGTTCATATCTCCTTGCCTGAATGATTGCGTGACATTTTATTGCCTTTTCATCTTTTCTGTTGCACAAAAACAAGACAATCGTTAAAAATTAGCCTCCACATTTGCCACAACGCTATTTGATAAAAGGATAAAAGGTGGTTAGCTATTGTAGCATTGATTGTTTTTTTATTGGTTATGCTGTGAAGAGATGGAAAGGCTGAACAGATGAGATGTGCTTTGATGTGAGTGAGAAGGCAGTGTAAACACATATCTAAAAGCTAAATGTATGTGAGTAAAAGAAAGTAAAAGACCCTGACAACGCAATCTGCAATGAATGTAATTTAGTCCATTTTAACATTAATACTTTTATTAAACCAGGGGTGCTTCTAGCCTTTTATCTTTTTTGGATATTATTAAATAAAATTTTTTTTTAAAAAGTTTTTCCCTGCAGCCCAATGTCATTTAAAAGTTGGTCTATTTTGTTGTTGACAAATTATGAAATTAAAATTTAGGCTCTTACAGTGGAGGTAAAGATCCACCTCATCTAGAGCGTAGGGCCCAGAGGTTGAAAAGGGCCCAGAACAATTTTTCCTCAGGCGGCGGAATAACCCCCCTCCCAGCAAACAAAATTATTACTGGGCCCCATAGCAAAATTAGTGCAAGAGGCCAGAATTTCATAGTGACCCCACTGATACCGCTATTATTTTATTGTGACAAACTTTAAATGATACCAACGCAGGCTCATTGAAAATACATGCTTGCAACATTGCAGTACACAACTCATTGCATGTTTCACGGCAGTTTTAAAAGTGAAATCTTCAGTGGAGTGGAGCTAAAATGCGGGTTCAATACATGACCATGTTTTTATTACATTTACAGGCACGTATTGCAGGATATTTACTGTGTTGTTAATGTACTAGTAAAGTGAATACGCCATATATCATGTATATCAAACCAAACCCTAAACCTACTTGATTGAAGGTTAAAATGTTACAACAAGCCTACTGGATAGCAAGTTAAAAGCTATAAGATAGATGCAAATGGTTTTGAAGTCATAACATAATATTGTACATGGAACCAGGGGCGCCGTAAGGGAGGGGGTTGGTTGTGGGGGGTGAGGATGATTCTAAGGCTCTAAGGCCCGATGATGGAGGGGGAAACACAATTTCTACCGAGGAGGGGGACACGGTCACGATTTCTACTGTGGGGGAACCCCTGGAACGCAACGTGTACAGCTGCGGACCGCAATCATCACAAAAGGGGATGCGATCACAGTCGCCTGACTGGACAGGCTGTCCAAATAATGCTTTCTTAATTGAAACTCATCCTGCTAATACTTTGCGTGAAAAGGAATAAGACTGCAGAGATTCATACATATTTTAAATTTGCAAAAAACATAGGTAAATACATTCATTTTCAATGAGCCTGGGTAGAACAATTTACTGCATTAGTGAACTGTTTGAATGAATCCAACTTAATCACAAACAATCTCAGACCTTTTTGAGAATCCGTTTGACAAGTTGGTTCTAAACAGATAAGCAAATCTGGAAACACTGATGATAAACAGCTGACATAAAACACATAACTTGATTGCTGAAAAATAATCAGTGAAAATGATTCTCAAGTTGATATACAACCATACCATTAACACATTCAAATTAATTAGTAATATTTTAGTTGGGCAGAGTGATATTTAACTTGGTCTCATGCCTTAGTAAAAAGGTCTAGCAATGCCCCTGAGTGAATCGTAGTTGGAATATTTGCTTGCTTTCTGTGAAAATCAAATGGAAAAATTAATTAGCCTGCAATTAAGTGTTATTTGGAATTGCTTCCTCAGTAATCTAAAGTACAGTCTTAGTTCTTCAGTATCCCTCCATACACTGTCAGAAAAAATATTGAAACGTCAAAAGGACTTTCCCCTCAAAAGAACACATTTGTATCTTCTTTAGCCCTGAAGGGTGCATAGTAGTGCTTTAGAGTAATAATATGTACCCTTAGAAATATGTACTCTTGTGGTATGATTATGAACAGTTCAGGGGAAAAGAAGGTGCAAGGGTGTCTCTTTAAGTGTACTGCCCTAGTGACAAAGTGTTGTACCCCTAAAGGTACAATTTTGGCAATACATTTTTTTTTCTGGGAGTGTACTTGACCCATATGAAAAGTTCCTGAACTTATTCCCAGGAAAACTTGCACAGTTGAAAATTGTTTGTACAGGGCATTTACTCACATACTGCTAATAAGAGACTCTTGTGTTGACATGAGATAAAGTGAAAGGCTTCGCTGCATTCCACAGCTGTTCATCCCTTTGAATCTCCCTATCTCCATATTCAAATTTGTCTTCCAGAAGGTTATGATGCAATGGAGGGCACCTCATTGCTAAATGAGGATATGATTGAGGACGACGATGGCGCCAGCTCCTCGGCGTATCAGGAAATCGAGCGGTTTGAGAGAGAAAATGCTGCACGTAGTCAACACAGCACCAGTTCCACGGTCACAGCTATCTCCGTTCCTCCTACCTCCACGCATGCCTACCGAGTCCCGTGTCCGCCCCCGTCCCAGCCCCCACCAGACCCTCCTGTCCCGCAGGCTATTCAGGCATTCAAGGAGTCTGCAAATATGGTGGCCGCCTTTAACATGCAGTGGAAGGAGGAGATTTCGGCCATGCGCTACGAGTTAGCGGAGCTACGCAGGGATGTCTGCGGAGAGCTCAAGACATTTAACAGCAACTTCTTCAATTTCACTCAGTGCTATAACATGTGGACCATGTGCCGGGAAGCTGCCACTGGCACCAGTTCCAGCACCAGCGAGAGGGTGTCCGTTGGCGTCCAGACCGGCGCTAATGGTCTGGTGAGACAGAACACTGCAGACGCCTCAGTAATGTGCCAGCCAGAACCGGCTGCCTTCAACATTTTCGACCTGATGGAACCTCCTCGTATCGAGATCACCCAGGGAACTCCTGAAGGAACCACGGCCACCAACAGCCCAACCAGTCCTGCCAGTCCAGATAGACCCACCACCGGCCCTCCGCTGTCCAAGCCATTGGGGAGGTCCAAACTGGACACTGGCAAGAAGAAGAAGAACTGCAGTCGAGCGGATGGTCAAAGAAGCGCCAGCCTTGAACTCTGGTGCAGAAAGTACACTAGTGGACCAATGTCCTACTTATCTCTGTCCTTCTGATCATTCTCATCACTGGAACAGACATTGACTTTGTTTCTGAATCAACTCGTAACACCTGAATCCAGAGAAGAGCTTGTCCCTTTTCGAAAAAAAAAAAGAAAAAGATAAGAGCTTGGCTCAAATGCCGAAAGGAGAAGGTGAAGTTTCAAGATAACAGGGATAGTGTAGCTATTCTAGATGGAACCATTTGCTGTGCCGGATCATAAAATCTGTTTACATCTCCACGGAAATGAATCATGAATGTCATTTTCATTGTAAGGAATGTCGCAATTTGTCTCACTGTCACCATCAGTGTTTTGTCCATGCAAAGCAGTTTTTGTGATAGTGGTGAATTATCTCACCACTCTGTCTGACCAAAAGAGGTTATGAATATAGTTGAAAGATGCACATTTTTTGGCTTATACCTTTAATGTTTATCAAATAAATCTAAATTATTTAAATTTGGCAAATTCTTTTAATATACTTCTTTGTAGTGTTTTTAGGTTAGTTGTTTTATCTTGTTTTTTGATGGGTGAAAATATGGAATTTCGCCAACTTTCAATTTGTAGGCCAACATAAAAGTATTTTCTCATTTGGATTTTTATACATTTCTTATTGAGTTTTATTTGAGTATAATAACTTCTATGGTTACTATTAACAGTTGTGCTACAACATAAATGGTCAAATCTAATGGGAAGTTTGAAACCATTGAGTTTTTGCCATCAAGTTGCTACTTGAGAACTTTATCAAAGGTCTGTTTACATGATATGCAAAACAAAATGTATAATTTTATACAATGCGCTTACTGAACATTGACAAAAAACCTGAACCATGAAATGACATCTCTTATTACACTGTTGTAACACTGTAACAACTACACTTAAACAATAGCAGCAAAATTTGTAACGCAACATTAACACAATAAGTGCATTGGTGAAAAAAACAAAAAACTTGTAACTGGTGCAGTGACCTCAAAAGGACACATTTGTAGCCTCTTTACCATTTCTTTGCCATAGTAAAACAGCACATACTATTACTTTAAGGGTATATATTATTACTCTGGGGTACTAATATACACCATTTTTAATGTAAAGTGTCCCTTTGAGGCTACTGCCTCAATGACAAGCTGTCCCTAAAGGAACTATTTTTGTGCATTTTTTTTTTCCTGACAGCGCTCAATGGACAACCATTTATGTTGTTAGGTAGCAACTTTTCAAAGTTTAAAAATTCACATTTGAATCATGACCCTACAATTTATGCTGCAGAACAACATATCTGAACTTATTTGACAACAAAATCATATATTCTAAAGCCTTTTAGAGGAAACCTATTACATTGGTCTGAACAGCAAACCGAACAGCTCTATAGCTGTCACACAAAGCTTGATTTTCATGCCAAATGAATATGATGGATCATGCACAACAATCATGTTGAGATTTTTGTTCTCAGTTTCCCAGGAGAGTCAATATTAATGGATTGAAAGAAGTTTAAAAAATGTTAATGGTATTTTAACCCAAGCATAAGCCCCTATAACCATATTTACTGTAACTCTGCATCTTGCGGTGTAATCACTAGATAGCATACGGTATATAGGAAGCATTTGTGGACTATATTCAAAGTAGTGCTAAGTCTTTTTATTATCAAAATGCTTTAATCAAGGATGGAAAAGGAAGCAACTCCCACAATTACAGCTGTGCAAAGTATCAGTAGTTAATTATTACAGATGCTGAAACACTATTATTTTAACACATTAGACTAGATGACTGAATAAACATTTTTTGTGCCTTGTACTAAATCATAAATCATTACCAATAACATATTTCTTTAAAAGTACATCGGATTAAGACTTTAATTGATAGTCTATAATGTCCCTTACATAAATGTGATATGTATATATGTGGGGAAAAATAATAATAATAAGACAATTCAATTGTGTTAGTAATAGTCATGGAAACCTACATAACTCACAAATAATTTCATAATTTCCAGAATACGACCTGATTAACACTACTGTCCCCTCCTCAGTAATAACACATCATGAGTACACTTAAAAAAAGCATACATGTACAATTATCAATTAAAATAATCCTGACTAAAATTATTTACTAATTTTATATGATTTGACTGACTGTTACTTAATATTAAATATCAAATCAGGTAATGACATTTTAAAATAGGTTAGGTGCTTTACTGACATGCACAGCCTTCTTGTACACTGGAAATACAATAATTTTATTTCAATAATTAACTGCATTTAATCACTACTATCCAAACTTTTGCATAAGTCTGCTGCTCTGCACTCTGCGAATTAGATATATAATGTACATGATATGTAATAAAGATAATATTTATTCATTAATATACATTTCTCAAAACATATGTTTTTTGCTACATAGGCGTTTATTCAACAATTGCAGTCTGAATTACAGAAATCTATTGCTCAGCACTACTGTAGTTTTGTACTTTCTAAGTAGCTTCAGAAAATGACTGCTCCTTTAATTCTCATACAGTTTTTCTCATAAATGTTCTATAACTGTGACCTTGACTCCCACACACTCACAAAGATATTGATTTATTTCTTTAAATTAAGAATTTAAAATGCGAAACAGTTGCTGAATCTCCCTTTTCATTATGTTTTATTTTTCGGTGTATTTGGTGTAATCATCTTGTCCAACGCTGTGGATATTAATTGTCCTTTCAACATTTTTCATTCCAAGTCACTTGTTCTATATTAAAGGGACCTTCTGAATCTGTCTCCACAGGACACACACAGCATGCGGAACCTATATGTACAAAATGTGCATACATAAAAAAACAATTATTCAAGTATTTTAATGAATTCATGTAATTAAATCTATCTGTCTATCTATTCATCATCTTTTTATTTATTTACTTTTGGGTTTTCTATCAGGACATTCAATCTCCATGTGCCACCATAAAAAAAAGAGAAATGAGACACTGTGACACTTAAAATATTTATGATATTTATGCTCCATATTGTTAGCATAAAAAAATAGATATTATGTTAAAAAAATACAAGACGAACATTCCTTGAAACAATATATTTTTATGTACTAGGGTTAAGTAGTTTATTTAGAACAGAGGCTATATGAAACTATTTTGTTTACTGGAAATAAATATCATCATGCCAAAGTTTAAGGCAATATTTGTCTGTTAAAAGTAAGTTCATTTTTAAGCCACATTTTTTTGTACTTTTCTTTCTATAAAACCATACACCAGTTTAGAGTATGGAACAAATATTGAAGTGCATAAAAGATCAGTTTAATATACAACATTACAATAAAATTCTTTAGATTACTTTAGGCATATTCACTTTGAGTGATAACATATATTTTGATTAGCTATCAAAAGTCAAGCATTAAGAAATATCTTAATTTACCTTGATGGAATTACAAAATTCACTATTTATGATCATTATATTTTATAGTTGTTGTTTTTTTCTTTTGGAGTTTTTAAATTTAGTTTCAAACCTTAAAAATACAATAAAAAAAAATTACATTTTTTTTATTACAGTTTATCTCAGTTGCTTTGGTGTATTTCTCACAACAGTATTTAAATTTGCACAACAGTTAATGCATCTCAAAACTATTAGTGAAAACTGCAAAAAATGAATAGTTCATTGCTCAAAAGCAAGTATTCATACAAGATAGTCAAACGGCTTTGTCATGTTTTCATTATGACAGTTTACTCTGTAAATGTTTTCCAATACAAAAAAGTCATATTTTGGTGACACTTCCTGAAAATGCTCAAGACAGCACTAAATACTATTTGCACAGCCATTTGAAAACTACAGTAGAGTTAGACATTACTGTATATAGTGAGGGTCTTCGTGATGTTGCCAAGTAGGACATGATCCTGGATCAACATTACTGTCCAAAAATATAAACATATCCCAATCCTTACCCTTAAACC
>JAUYWG010000057.1:4446860-4477690 GCA_034779775.1 Enteromius afrohamiltoni | reverse complement strand
TGGCAACTAGTTCAACATTTTTGTATGTAATGACTCAAGCAATGAAATGAGGACTATTAGTTTTATATGGAATGACTGTTCAGCAGTCACAACTTTAGTTAATTTTGACTGACATGACATAAGCAAATGATAATGTTATAAAACAGCAGAGAATTGTATGAAAGCAATTAATGCATGTCCAAAAGCATTTGCAATTGTTGGAAAGAATGAGAAAAACTGCAACTACATGCACACATGACTAATTGTTTTGAGAAATGCACTAAAGCGACTGAGAAAAACTGTAAAACAGCTATCCATTAAAACCATCCTAATTCCATGAACTCTAAGCCTAGCCAGTGATTTGGCGTTAAAGACACTGTCGACTGCCCTCGCTTCTTTTGCAATGCACAGAGTGGCACGGTTTGAATGTACTGACACCGTCATCACTAGTGATGTCATCCTGAACTCATTGATCTCTTGCTGATGTGTGTCCTGTTGCACATGGGAGATATTGATTAATATAGTTTAAATGATCTAACAATTACATAATTAGAGAATATGAGATGATAGCTTTACAAAAAATTTACTATCAGTGCACAATGAATGGACACTTTTGTTGGGGATAGTGATAGTGCTCCCACACCTGAAAATTCTGTTATTTACTTATTTTGTCTCATACAGTACCTAGTACCTACATTTCTTTTTACCCTAAAGTAGATTTTCTTTTCAACAGTAAAATGAAAGTCAGATCCCCAAAAAAATAATAATAGGAATGGAAAGAGGCAGAAAAATGATTACACAATTTTCATTATTAAGTAAAAAATCCCTTAAATTATATTGTTTGGGCCTCTTAACTTGCTTTATTTTTATAGAATATTTAGAAAAAGAGAATCTAAAAATAAAGTGTCATTGAAGTAACAGAATGTCTGTGACATAAAAAAATGTGACAGAATATCTAGGGGGGGAAATATATGGATTTTTAATGTATAAAGGGATATTACATTCAAAATGTCCATGGTGTGGAAAAATCTATGGTATGCTATATCTTAACCAGCTTTATCTAAGGAAGAGTTTTTAGCCATAAGAAAACAGCTAAAAGATAACCACATAATGTTAAGGAATTTATTTTATGTATATATATATATATATATATATATATATATATATGGTTAAAGAAGGACCTAGGAACTGTTATTCAATATATAATTTATGGCTCATGTTTTCTATATACTGCATTGTCAAGAGCTTACACATTCTTCTACAAACAAACAGATCCATGCAAAGTGAAATAATGTTTTATTCCATGTGCAATAGACTGATGAATTGTTCCAGTTTTAATTAATTTTTGATTTGCTAAAAGACATTTTCAGGGAATGGAAAGATGTTTTTAAAGGTGCTGAAGATATTGCAGATGTTCTCACAATCTTCATTCATTCTATGCAAGTCCTGTGTTTATCTGTACCTGTCACTGGCATGTGTCAATTTCCTTTTAAACAGCACTTAAATAGTCATGAAAATGAAGCCCTTTGATCTTTTTTTTTTTTTTTTTTTTTTTTTTTTACAAACCTTGCATGAATCTCAGGCATTTATTGTAACCCTTTGCCTCTTTTGTTGCTGTTACTATACTGTTGTTATAAGTATTTGCATTAGTTTGTTATGCTAATTCATACTGTTTCAAAGTAGCAGCTGCATTTTTACCATTGTCAATACAGTAAGTAAAGAAATTGTGTAAAGGTTAAATTGTGTAATGGTTATAAATTAATATGGCAATGTGTCTTCTGTAGCTGTGAAGTATAGATGCCATGATGATGATTTATTGGGATAATGGGATTTAATGTGATCACAAAAACCAAAAAGGATTTTCAAAAATGTAGCTTGCTTATAATCAATGCCAAAACTACTATGAATTCACACTTCCCTTCTATTAACAGATGCTATATTTGTCTAAACTATATTATTGATATGAGTGGAGTTCTATGATGACAGATATGGCTGTCAAGATGTGAATGATTAAATTTCATTTCACCCCAAAATAAAAACGTAGTCATCATTTACTCACCCTTGTCTCATCCCAAACTTGTTTGACTTTCATGTTCCCCATAAACCAAGGGGTTTGAATGATTTGAGAGTGAGTAAATGATGACTCTCTTTCTTTCTTTATTTTATTTTTAAGTCCTTTAATCTTGTTATATGTTCTTCTCTTTCCAATTTAACTGTGATTTGTTTTTTCTCAGTGTATACATGCCTTATGTACTATTTTTTTCCTTTTCAGAGATAAATATAAAACAATGAAATGGTTATCAGATATAATGTGGATTGTGCAGGTGTTTACAATCATTTGACATCAGAATTTCATATGGGATCATAGCTACACTGCTGTGCTCAAAGAAGTGTCTAAAAGAAGAAAACAAGTGAAACATTTTGAAAGTATGTTTCTTCTATAAGCAAACATATTAAAATAAAAGGCAGAAAAACAAATAAAACAGAATAACTAATAAATGAATACATTTGTGGCAGAAGCTTATTTTTATTGATCATAATTAAGTTTAAATTGTGAATGTTGTCTGTATATTTTAGTTGTTGCATATTTTTTGTACTGTTGATGAAGTTTAGCTATAGCTTCCCAGACTGTTTGTTAGAGGACATGATATTGCTATAAAATGGAAATGATGATAAAATTTCTAGACAAAAGTATTACATGCAGACTTACTTTAGTGACTAAAAGTTTTACGAAAAAATGTACAGTACTTACCCTCAGGTCATCCAAGATATATAATTGTAATTTTTATTTTTTATTTTAATCAGAGCAGCATTACATCACTTGCTCACCAATGGATCCATTGCGGTAAATGGGTGCCGTCAGAATGAGTCCAAACAGCTGATAAAAACATCACAATAATCTACACCACTCCAGTACATCAATTAAAAGCTATTCCTTTAAAGCTTTGCATTTTTGCAGTAAAACTGAGTAAAAATATTTGCCAAGTGCACCCAAAATAAAGAATTTATCGATTTCAATGTTAAATTTCAATTTCAAATGTTCAATGTTAGATATTTTTCATGTTAAATTTGTGCGTATTATACATGTTTAGGCAGAATTTCACAGAATAAAAGTGACTTCCTAGATATATGATGACAAATCCAACACTTGATTTGTCCAAATTATTTAAATATGGTTAAAACAAGGAATTATTTGTATATTAATCACTTTGTTAGTATGCAATTCTTAAAGAAAAACATGAATATCAGTTAATGATGAATAAATTAACATTCAATTTGATTTACATTATTTATAATAATATAACAAATGATTTATATTTTATTTATATCACTTATATCATAATTTATAAAGCTTTAAGATTATTTTTTTTGTTTTCAAATACTATATTCTAGCTTCTTGCTGTAGTTTAGTACACTAAAAGCATCTGCACGAAATTCTTTGTGAATTCGCCTAATTGTGTTTGTTTGTTTGTTTGTTGTTTCTTTGTTAATTACAAATAAAGACACATACATACAGTATTATCTCTGCAGAGAGTGCATGACACAATGCATGAGTCAGGGATAGTGTTTAGGTGTTTATGTTATCTAGTGTTGAATTATTTTTCTTCTTCTTAATTTTTTTTTCTATGTTTATTTATTTTTAATTCTTACTAAGCTATCCTTTTTGTTTTTTTCATTTTAGGGGCCCGTAGCTTAGCTGGGGGGCGTAGAATGTACGGTAGGTCTGACAGGGCTCCTTTGTAATATACCTGTTGTACTTCATTTCACATCATTGTTTTGTCAATTTTCATATTATCTAGTGAAACATTATCTTTATCAAAAAAAAAAAAAAAAGTTTTTGAGGCTAATATTTACATAAACTTTTAAAGACTTCATGTTATATATATTTTTTAACCTTAGAAGAATTTCTTTGTCTGTTTTTGAATTTTTATTGCTATTATTATTACTCTTGATTTTTTTGTGTTGAAGTGTTTGATTTGTTATTTGAATTCACAGGGGATCGTGCATGATTACATCATCAATAAAGTAAATTAACCCGGAATAAATTTTTAATAAGTATGTGAAATAACTAAGTGGAAGTCTTAACATATTCAATAAGCACATTCAGCCAATAAGAAAGTGCTATTTTAAAAGGAATATTTTTTTTAACAATTTAATATTTAATTGAAACAAAACTTATTTAAAGTTTTTTTTATTATTATTATTTAAATGAAATAATATTTAAATGAAAATATTTTAAAGTGAGATTGTAATAATTTGAAATCATATGTTACCTAAAAACATCTAGGTTACGAACGTAACCCACGTTCCCTGAAGAAGGGAACGGAGACGTTACACATGGGAACTCGCCAGAGAGACCAATTGCCTTTGAGCTTTATACAAAAGGCACTGAATATTGGTGTGCATTTGATTGCGCTCAGGTGCACCTCATTACTGCGTGAGTATAAGAGGGCATGAGCGGAATGCACCTGCAGGTTTTCGCTGAAGAGCCGAGCCAGCTTTAGCGCGACCTCAGAGTCATGGCAGGAGAAGTGTAACATTCTAGGATAACCTAGACGTTACCCTTTCAGTCGAATCACTTCGATGTTACATATGGGAACACCCATGGAACAGGCCACGACTCTGGGGCCGCGCTACGTGGAGACCCTTTTCAAGAAATTCAAGATCTACTTCTCAAGTTTGTCAGCAGAGGATCTGCGTGTAACCTTCTCAACCCTCACCCAGAGTTGCTTTCAGTTGAGAGCGGAGCACATGAGTTAACACACAGTTCTAGCATGTGGAATAAGGAATACAATATATTGATAAGACAATGTATATAATTGCAGGGAAACACAGCTTTCTGGATGACTGTGAAAATATTGAGATTTGTAGCCATACCTACTGGGCGAAGGAGACCCAGAGGAAGCACAGCCGGAGCTACTCCGCTCTAAGTCCGACTGTGGGGCAGGGAGGTTCAACAGATTTATCGGAGCATAAGCCAGCCTCGTTGATGGGAGCTTCCCACTTAAGAGATGATCTCATGACAGCATTGAAACGTCTGTGACATTCCGTGGGATGCGGGTGCCATAGGTGCCCAATCCCTTGAGAAGGAGTCCTTCAGGGGATTTCCAGAAAGGGGCTGCCACGATGATTTGTTCCTCATCCTCCCTGAATTTACACATCTGTGCAAGGAGGCTTGGAAGGTGTGCTTAAGTCCCGGAGACCAGCTGTGCGAGTGCATCCTGCCGAGTGAGGGAAAACAGCAGGCAATGGGCAGACTCGGGAAAGGCGAAGAAATGTGTTTTGGCCTCCCCAGAGTGCTCCATATCAGCTGGACTACCTGGGGGTGGAGGCGCTTTTCTCCCGGAAGGGTGGACTGTCGTGAGCTGTGGCTACACAGCTGAGAGCCCTGGAATATGAACAGCGAGCAGCAATTTTTATTTTTTTTCAACAGGAGCAAATGGCGGGCGAGTTGTGACAGAAAGTGTAGTGTTTCTTTATGTACGCAGTTACCACTGTGTTGTCCGTCCGGACCCGTGCTTGCACGGCTAACAACTCTAGGAATTTTTATGTTATATGCCAAATCAGCTGGACGCCTGGCTGCTTGCCCGTTGTATACAGCCCCCCCGGCCCGTGGACGAGGCACCCATGTCCTTGACTATGACTATAATAGGTGGCTACACTGCGGGAAAACGCCAATCCGGAGTGTGACCAGCGTTGAGTGGCCTCATATGAATCAGCCCAGCGGCATGTTTGCATGCGGCCGTGCTGTCATATACTCCAGAAACCTCTTTTGAGAGGGACCGCTGTCTTTTGCCTGATGTATTTAGGCAGTTCAGCGTGGCCTATGTGCTCGCTGGCGAGTCGAAAAAGACATCCTCTCCTCTCTTTATTTTTCGGAGAGAGTTTACTCTTTACTTCGTTGGACCTGAAGACACTGAAGGCTGAAGTGCCCAAGCACTATGTCCCTGTGCATCCTTGTACAACAAATCTCGCGAGTGAGCCATTATCAGCCATTCACCAAGATAGCTGTTAGAATGTGGATGTCCCTCTGCCACTTCAGCAGGGAGAAAACAGCTTTTGAGAGGGACAGGCCACAGGGTGTTGTACTGATATGCTCGATCGTTGAACGAAACCATCTTTATTAAAAGGGGTCTGCGTCGAGGTAAATCGAGGCATAAAAGCACGCATCCTCAGGTCGGTGGCTGCAGACCATTCGGAGCGAGTCTTTTGACCGGCTGCTTCACTAGGAAGGAACCGGTTCAAAGCTTGTGGTGGTTCAGGATGGGTCCCCTGCCTCCCTGGATCCCGCGCTGGCGAAGCAGTGCCCTAGGTCTGCACCTGAGGAGACAAAAAAAACATGGCCTGGAGGTGATGAGAATTTTTTATTTTTTTGTTAGGACTTGCTCTTTCCGTATACACAGAAGCTCCCGGCCCTCCTCCGAGAGTGGGGACGGAGATGCCATCGATGTCGCCCAAAGAGTAGTCCTCATCACCTCTGGGCTGCCTGTGTCAGCAACGCTCCCCGCCCCTCCAGGTGTTATAGGCTGGTCCCTGAGCAGCAGGCGGCACCCCTCACCCGTGACCAGCTCGACAACGGGCTGCCGGTTGGGCATCTGGTGCTTCGGGCGAGGGTCGGAGCAGGATTACTGGGTGCTGCGGGGGGATGCCCTCAGCGACGAGGAGGCGGAGGCTGTGCACTCAGGCTGGCTGGCCAAGGCAGGATGTGAGACATCGCCTTGGTCTGCTCCTGAACTGTGGAGAACTTCTGAGCCAAGTCCTTGACAGTGTCGCCGAATAGGCCAACCTAGAAGGTGGGGGCGTGGAGAAAGCGAGCTCTCTCGGCGTCCGGCATCTGCGTCAGATTCAGCCACTGAAGTTGCTCTTGGACCACTGTGGTGGACATCACCTGACCAAGGGCACGCACTGCAACCTTCATCACTCAGAGAGCGAGGTCAGTCGCAGCGCGGAGTTCCTGCATAGACCTGGTCTGGCCCACTCTTGTGCAGGGGCTGCAACACTTTAACCTTGTAGACCTGGAGTGTTGCCAACGCATGAACGGCAGTGGCGGCCTGCCCAGCGGTATAGTAAGTCTCGCCCGTCAGAGCGGACGATAGCTCACATTCCGCGGACGGGAGACGCAGCTGAGGCGGAGGCAGTGCGCGGGCATAAGTGCACCTCAACCTGAGGGATCGCCGCATACCCCCTGGCCGCACCGCCATCAAGAGTGGAGAGGGTGCGAAGAGCCTGGGCACAGGCGTGACCAGTAAGGGGCTCGCTATGATCTGGTAAGCTCTCCGTGCACCTCCAGGGAGAATGGCACTGGGAGAAAGTGCTACGGAGCTGCATCTCTAACTCTAAGAAACCAATCATCCAACCGTGAAAAGTTGGCTGAAAGAACACGCGGCACCTCCAGACCGATTCCTACCGCGACATGGAGGAGCAGAGCCGACAGTTCGGTATCCGCCGTGATAAGTTCAATGAATGCATTGACCATCCACAAAAGGTGTCTTAGCATGCACTTGACCCAGACATGTAAGACATCATGTCCGTCCACAGAGGTGAGGACACTCCGCATCCAGAAACGCACGGCCGGTTTGACACCAACCGTGTGAAAATTCGCTGTTTCTCCCGGTTGCCAAGGGAAGACCTAATGCGGCAACTCCGTGCACTCAGGGGTCTTTTGCTCACTGGATATGCAAGATGACTGACACACAAGCCTTTAAAAAGGCTACCAGCCCACAGGATTCGCTGACAGCCGCCCAGATGAAACGCTGTCAGATGAGAGAGCAGGAATGCAGGAACTCTTAAAATCAGGACTCTTCCTCGATCATTCTGCAGAACTCGCAGATAGGGGTCTCCTGTAGCAGCTCAGACGGTGAAGGATCTGAAGCGAAAATCTGCAGGTGCATTCTGCTCATGCCCTCTTATACTCACGCATGAGGTGATGAGGTGCACCTGAGTGCAATCAAATGAACGACCAATATTCATTGACCTTTTGTTTAAAGCTCAAAGGCAATTGGTCTCTCTGGCGAGTTCCCATATGTAACATCGAAGTGATTTGACTGAAAGGGTAACTAAGCAGATCTGAATTTTCACTAGAATGTTGTCTGAATGATTTTAGCTCATTGTAGTTCACTGTTAAAATGGTCTCTCACATTGTGTTTATGACTTTTTGGGGGAAACTCAGTTTTCCTCTGAATATTGAAGCCTGATTTGTTAACATTTGTATAGCCACACAAAACTAAGGCATTTTAGCCCACCAAAATAACCAGAACCAACTGCTTATATAAGTTGGTGCTAATTGGCATTTCATTAGAATATTTTTCCTTTAGCATGAAGTTCTTCTCCTCGCTGAGCTCTGAAGACAATGAATGAAGAAGCCTGCTGTAGAAGAGCCCTTGCAGAGGAAAGACACTGCCACACTAAACTCTTCTCTTCTGCATCCATCCAGTAATGACTCAGACTCAGATAGCTCCACTCTTGTGAACCTAGCCATGGTTCCCCGTACTGGTTCACCTGTTATCAACAGCACCACGGTGATTCTGCTCAGAAAAGCAGTGGCATCCCCAACTCAAGATGTAGGCTCTCTGCATCTCTCTACATTTTTGACCTCTCTACAGGAAACTTTGCAGCTCCCTATACACTATAGTGGAGGTCAGGGCATCATCTTGTGGGATAGTAACTATTCTGCTGGATAACAGTTGCACCCCTTCTATTCTTATGTTATATGTAGCGACTATCCCAACAAGCCATGCCCTGGCTGGCCATTTGGTAGTAAGAAATAGTCGAGTTGGGAGCCAGAAAATTTAACCTGCATCTACAATCCTCAGGGACCTTAAAGGCCCTTTTTCTAACTGCTCCAAATGGCCAACTTAAAGCCCCTGCCACCAGTTTGCTTTAATGTTTGTCAAAATGTGGCTTCCTGTTTGATTTTGGGCCAAAAGTACCTAAGGTGCTCCCTAGTCTGTTTAGACAGCAGGTCAGCTTTCTATAGCTCTTTGTGGACAAGCAGGGCTAACTTAATTTGCCCAGAAGGGGCATTATGTGGAGCAGCTCTTTGTGTGCTTTACTGGATAGTTGATTCGATTGACATGGCTTACACATCAGTTAGTTCAGTCTATTATGAAGGCCTACTCCACTAGGAGGATGGACTTCTCATGGGCTTGGTCCAGTGACCTTGGGGATATTTAAGAGGCTGACCTTTGTCAGGTTTTATAACAAGGACATTACTGCACTACAGACATAGATCTTGTCAAGTAAGTGGCTTGGTCTTAAATGAGTGCTCCAACTGGTGGCCTGAATCTCACTATTTAGCCTATGTTTTTTAGTGCCCTCATAACGGTGCCCTGATGTGAGTCTGATGCACTGTTATCTGTCGACTTACATAGTTGACTCACAAAATTTTGGTGAGGTGAAATGCCATAGGTTTGTGCAGCTGCACACACACTTTAAGCCTACAAATCAGGCTTCAGTATTCGTAGGAAAACCAGGAGTTTCACCCAAGCATCATGAATGCAATGATTGTTCCCGTTATCTCAGGTAACCAAGATTAGTTACTAATGTTAGTAACTGGAGTGTTATACTATGATGACATCCACTCTGCATTCATGGGGGCATTGCCACTGTATGTATGTATGTATGTATGTATGTTGGGGAAAAAAGGTAATCAGGCTCTAACCTCAGAAGACCAAGAAGTGAGGTGTTCGAAATCGTCCTCCACCTCTACAGTTACGATGGACAAATGACATCTCTTTCTCCATTCACCTACCTGTGTTTCAAGCCATCTATTCAATATTTTTTTTCATCCACCATATGTCTGATTCACCACACAAGTATTTCTGAAACAAATCAGAAATTTGTTGAAACTCAGAGAAGTCAAATTTTGGCTTTTTGCCCTAAATAATTCATTTCTACAGCGAAATAAATGATCCAAGATGGTGGGATTGAAAAAAAATGGTTAACACTTTATTTTTATAGTCCACTTTAGACATATATCAATAGTAAGTAACTTTGCAACTACACGTGAACTAGCAGTTATTAGAGTATTAATAGACTGTCTTTATTTTAATCACTTATTTTGATGGGCCCACAACATACTGACTATCAAACAGTTTACAAGTATAAGACAACTTATTCTAATAAACTTATTCCTAAACCTACCCTAACAGTCTACTCTGAGAGTTAGTAGACATGTAGACATGTACACAGGGCACTCATGGTTGAACAAACAAACGTCTGTAGTGATAAGAGATACTATATGCATGGAATATCCAGATGACCCACTACAGTTCCTTCATTGAACATATGTAGCTTTTAATAGAGCATATCATGTGAGGGACTGTATCCCACAATGCAATGTGCATTGACTGGGAAGATTATCAAGCATTTTGTAAATCATTGTTTATAGCTATATAAATATATATATATATATATATATATATATATATATACACACACAGTACTATGCAAAAGTTTTAGGCCACTAGTATTTTCACCAACAAAAAACAGTTTTAAATCAGTTATTTCTATCTTTTGTGGAAGAGTGTCAGTTGGAAATATCAGTTTACATTTCCAAACATTGTCATTAATTGTAATAATGCAGTGAGATTATTGTCTGCTCAAGGAGTCTGACAACAGCCAGCAGGGGCGTAGCACCAACTCCTTATACACAAGCAGTGGCCATGGGCCCCCGTAAGAAAAATACCACAGAAAAATACCTTCTTACGGTATCACTGCATTAGAGCATGTAGCAAGGGTCAAAGAGCGACATTAATTTGCAAGACAGAATCAGAAACTCATGTAATTTGTGCAAAAAGTTTATTAACTCTGTTAACACACAAGTATAAATGCAATCACACATTGAGAACGTGCAAAGAAGGCTTAAAGGTAAACCATTAGGAAAAGCAAAAATTGAAGTTATGAAAAGATAGTCAGTTGACCACCTGTAGAACCATCAGTGGCATTCATAATGGGTTCTATAACTAATACTGAACCTCTGTATCGTTTAGTTATATGTATGATACTTGCAATGCCTCTTTGGTGAAGGTCCGATGCTCAAAGTCCTGATGGTTCCAAGGTTTTGGATTGGCAGTCATGTTTTTCCTGGTTTGAAGAGGGATGAATTCCAAAGATGTCCTGATGATTGGAAGATGAAAAGGGAGCTGAGAGAGAGATCTGTCACGATCTGTGGATCCTGAGTTACATGGAAAGTCAAGGCCTCTGCCTGGTGTTGCCGTGGAGTTAAATCCTCAACTGCAGACTGCACTGCATCTAGGCTGTTTGCATCAGTCCCGAGGGCTTAGCCAGGAGACAAGGGAGATGGTGGGGGCCCAGCAACCAGAAAAAGCCCTGGTCACCCCTGTGGGGCCTTTTGAAACATGTTGAGGTCACACCTCTAGTGGGTCAAAGAGCCAATAATGTGTTGAGTGTCCTTTGGAGGGAACTTTTATGGCTCTTTGTTTCTATGCATGGTCAATTTGCATATGCACTGGATTGGAGGTTTATATAAAAATTTGAAGGGATTCTTAAACACTGAATGTTGCAAAGACATCAACATATAACATACACTCTCAATTAGCTCTAGAAAAGATCTAGAAAACGAGTTCTTAGATACCACGAAATGTGTTGATATTATGAGGTGATATTAGCTAGTTATCTATAGTTATCTAGTTATCAATAACAATATACACAATGACCTGAAGGATATATGTTCACTCAAAGGAAGTTTTTCTCTGAATTCATTTAGGGAAAAGTCCATTGTCTTTTCAAAAGGCAGAACTAGTCAGAGTTGCTTTGTTCACATTCCATCAAGCAATAAACCAGTGTTATTAATCAGTTGCCATGGAATCATGGAAACAATCCTGTTTTGCCTTCCTGAGGCTGCCTATCGGGGGAAGGGTCCACAGACCCTCATAGTTGCAGTTTGAGTTACCCCTTAGGCTGGGTAAAACGGTATTAAAGATAATTTGTTAAATGTAACAAATAGTTTGCGCCTGATTCCCCTCTTGCTACTTAATCCCCCCCTTTTGAACTTTGTTGTCCATCCAGTAGATGGACAACAAACAGCAGGAGACGTAGAAGTTGCCGAACAATCAGAGACTGGCTGGCAGACAATCATGGCTGGGGAATAGTGGTGGCTCTCAGGTTGTTAGTTGCCTCCAGGAGTGGTTGTTGTGCCATGGTGGATGCTTTCAGGCATTGTGCTGTGGTAATGTAAGTTGTTGCAAGGTGCAAGTCCTAGAGCTTGTGCTGCAGTTCAATGTTGTCTGGCCGCTTCTGTCAACTGGTTTTAATGGATTCTGATCCTTTTTTGCTGCAGGGGGTCAGGAATTTGTCCTTCCTAATGCTTCTCAGTTGAGTTTTGTTTCAGGAGCTCTTTTGCTAGGGTCAGCAGCTCCTGTAACTTAGAAGTAGGTGTGTCCAGCAGTCTTTGTGCAGCCTCCACTTGGTACCTGTGGGAAAGAGGTATAGAGGAAGATGTTGTAGTGCATTGCTGTTGATCATACCGTGGTGTTCCGGTTAGAGGTGATCCAGAGTAGAGTCTATCTTGGTGGTTTACACTGGTCAAAGATCTCGGAGGTGAGCATGGACATCATGGTCTGGCTGTATGACGTGCAGCAGGGTGATCTTTACTTAGGTCTGGGTTGTGTACTTCAGCTCTAGCTGCATGCAGATGGCCTTCCAAAGACTTATCTCTGCTTTTACAGTATGAAACAGGTCTTCTTCAGGTCCTGCCTGGGGGCTTTTCAAGCTGCTATCTATGTCCAGCAGTTGTTAGAGCCTCCTACGGACCGGTGATTTCCTTTTGTTGTGCCATTCTGTAGGTTTCTTTGCATCTGTTCGGTGCCTTCGCTGAGCGGGTGTCAGTTCCTCAGAAAAAGCAAAAAGAAAGGCGGGTCACCACCGTAGGGGCCTTTTGAAACATGTTGAGGTCACAACTCTTCTGGGTCAAAGAGCCAATAGTGTGTTGATCCTTTGGAGAGAACTTTCATGGCTCTTTGTTTCTAAGCATGATAATTTGCATATGCACTGGGTTGGAGGTTGATATACAAATTAAAAGAGATTCTTAAAACACTGAATGTAAAGATATCAACGTATAACATAGAAGGGTTCACAGACCCTCATAGTCACAGTTTGAGTTACCCCATTGGCTGGGTAAAGTGGTATTAAAGTTTATTTGTTAAATGTAACAAATAGTTTGCGGCTGATTGGTTTAAATGCTACAAATGTCTCCAAGATGCTTAACAAAACCTGCCTACAAAGCTACAGTACTGTTTTAGACACTCATGTAAAAATGCCTTAATAATGCCATAAATACAGTAGATTTTATTTAATTTATCAACTTTTATTAACTAAATCAAATAAATATTGATATTACAGCTTTTGGTAAAACAGCTTCTGTTCCGAGGTACACTTGCCCATAGTTTTCAGGTGGCTTTCCAGGTAGGTTTTTTGAAGCATCTTGGAGACATTGCCAGAGTTCTTTTGGATTTAGTCTGTCTCAGTTTATTCTGTTACTTCATGTCATTCCAGAAAGACTGGATGATGCTCTGTGTGGAGCACTGGCTCCTTGTGCAGACAATAATCTCACTGCATTATTACAATTAGTGAAAAAAAAAAATGTTGACACACTACTGCAAAAGATAGAAATAACTGACTTTAAACCTTTTTTTGTTGGTGCTAGTGGTGATACTAGTGGTCTAAGACTTTTGCACTCTACTATATTATTAGCAATATTTATATTTTGGTCATGTGATACTCCAACAAATACATTTTTGGAATGTGTATTATTGCATTTTGCATACTGTTTGATAAGTTTGACAAGGAAAAGTCAATGGAATTTCTTGAAGTATATGCCAAACCAGGCTGTGAGGTAATATTCTGGTGAAAATGTCTTGATGTAGGCCTACTTTGTTCCTGTGTCTCATATCATTCTTCATCCATGTCATCATAGTTATTAAGCATATCACCTTCCACAATGTCAGAGTCCATGCACACATGACAAGGACGACCCAGATGAAACGCTCAGGATCAAGCAACACTCTTACTGGAATCTTCAGTCAATGACCTGGCACAATGGTGAATTTTACCCACTTTTCCAGTTATGCAAGCACTGGAACTGAAACGTGATACTGATCCAATACCCCTGAATGATTGTATAATTCATTTAGACTGTTGTTTTAGTCATATATAAGTTATATACTTATAACTTTTTTTTATTGCTACATTTTAATTTATTGACAAAAAGCATACAGAAATTACTATTGTAAGAATGTCATTTAGTTTTTTAGTGATTTTGTTTCATAAAAATGTATTTTTTTTCCTTAATTTATTTAGTGTTGTGCAAATGTATGAATGCCTTTAGTTTCATCTTTAATGCTGAATGTTTAAAATAGTTTTGGGCTGTTTTGTTTATTTAGCACTTTTACCTTTATTGTTTATTTTAAAATATTATTTAAAATGTCATAAAATTAAATTGTGTTTAAAAGTGTATATTATAATGATTTGGTTTTCAAAGTTTTTTTTTACCAAGGTGGCAAATGACCAAGTGCCATATATTGCACCATTTTCCTTTTAGACACAACTATAATTGGTGGATTATATATAATGATGTTTATATGGACTGATTTTGAACATCATTTTAATTGGCATGCCAAAGGAAACAATACCCTTGTGCAAAAGAAGCTTGCTTAATTGTGCTAGTACTTACAATCTTAAAAATATATAAACTAATTGCAGATAATGTAATATCAAAGAAATAAAATGCCATTTAAGTATACTTTCAGAGTTCATTTTCATGATTACGCTTCACATTCAAAAAGTGGTTTTAACTTTACTTTAATGATCCCTTAATTATTTTGACTATAAGTAACGTTGCACCTACAGTACATATATACTAAGCCTCACTAGAGTGTTAGTATAGTATTAGGAGATTTGTAGGGTTAAGTTGACATGTACTTTGCAAAGTTATTTTAACTTATAGTCAGTAGAATATGAATTGGGGAGCATCACAATAAAGAGTTGTTAATAAAGGGATATTAAAGCAGATATTAAAGGGATAGTGCACCAAAAAAAAATAAATTCAACTCTGACGTTAAATAATCATCCTAGAGTCATTTTAGAGAGTATCACGGCATAAGCACATGCTTTCCTCTGAAGTTAAACAAGGTGCAGTACATGCACCTACTATGTCAGCAGCACCATGCACATGTATTTTATGATTCTACATGCACGTCATACCAAAATGTTCCCTTTCTGTACCTTAAATGTACTATTTGCCCTGTCTGTGGAGGGTCAGAAAGCTCTTAGATTTAATCAAAAAACATTAAAATAAAGTGTTTCCATAAAGTGCACTTTGTAAGACTTTAAAGTGCATTTTAAATAATTATGTTTTTAAGCTTTTGACATGCACTAAAGAAGTACATAAATTTTAATGTGTTGACTAACATTCTAAAGCACATGTAAAATACTTTTTAACTACATTTAAGCATAATGTATGTTGTTTTGACAATAAATGCTTGACAGTAAATTTGGCAGAGCATATTAGCTGTAGTTAACTGATTACAGTTTCAGAAACAATGGTAATTATGAATTTAAATCCTACTTACATGAGTTAAAAACACTGCACAGTTCAGCTTTATTGCATTTAATATAAATGTAAACTATAATATAATTTCATTAATTACAGTTACTAAACATACTAAACAACTAAACACACTGAAATAAAATTAAGTAGTTGTATAATTAACTTTAAGTGTATTTTTCTTTTGAAAAATATATTATTTCCATAAGGTACAAGTCTTTTTCACAAGGGTCAAATTAAATTAATACTTGCATCATGATCTACATTAAAGATTATGGTGACAAAATCATAAAGAATACGTCCTTAATAATGTTCCAGAACCTCTTTTGGACAAACATTCTACCAACCACCAAATCTAAATAACTAAATGTTCTGGCCTGTTTGTGGTTTTAAATACATGTGATTTCATACTGTGTGTTCATTTTTGTTTCAACAATCTGACACCACTGATTATAGCTTAATTGGCATTTGTAAACTTTACTTTAAAATTAATTACTTATTACTTACTAATGCACAAGTGAAGATATCTGGAGATTCAAACAACTGGTGTCAGATTGGATAATATTGTTCACTGTTTAAAAGGTTTTATTGATTGTAATGAATATGAAATGTTGGGAGACAGGGTGCAGTGGCTTTGTCTGAACACAATTAGATTTTTTTTCAAGCTCTACTAATGACTTTTGTTCTTTTCAGGGATCCAGTTTCGTCTCCCTACTGCCTGTAGTGTGGATCGAACAGATACACCCACTCCAGGTAAAACCACACATCCTAGTGAAGCCACATCACGCTCAGACCCTCTCAGATTTTCATGTCTCATACAACCTTTTCCTGTGAAATGCAAAACAAAATGTCAAAGCTAGTCTTTGCCACACAGTGAAGATGCATGCTGATTTAAAGTCTGGACTGCCAAAACAAAACAAAACAAAGCTGAACAAAGCAAAGCTTGGTAAAACAATGAAATAAGACCAAAACAAGCGGCCAGGCAAAACAATGAAACAAAACAGAACAAAGCAAGGCACAAAAAAACAGTTAATCAAACCAAGCCTAGGCAAAAAAAAAAATTAATATAATAAGGCAAAAGCAGACAAAACAATGAAAGGCAAACCAGTTACTCAAAGAAAGACAAGACAAAACAAAAAGTAAAAAGCAAAAAACAAAGCAAAGCAACTACACTTTTATTGGGAAAACAAAGTCCTCCCTAACCCTTCCCAATGCATTATTTTCAACTTTCTTTTTCAACTATTTCTTTCATTTTTATTCAAAATAAATGCTTTTCTGATGTTATTTGTGTTTTTTTTAATTATAAAAGGGAGAAAAACGGGTTGGGCGCTAAGAGGGGGTCTCGTCCAGGGAGTAATTCAATCTAGAACTGCCGCTGCGAGTGTCCGCATAACGGTCTCCAAAAAATGGCACGATTTTGCAAGCACTGCCATAGCTATAAAGTTTGTGTAAACTCATCTTTCTTCATATAGGTTCGCCAGCTGATGTGCTTTAGGACAGTCATTAAAAAAGCTAACAACCATTAGTGTATGGAAACTTTATTAATGGAAACACTTCCATTCACTGGGTGTAGACTATAACAACTTAAGTATTTTATGTGTAAAAATTTTAAGTAAAGTAAAAATGTAAATTTAATGCTAAATCAGATTTTGTATTAAATGTTCATTTAAACTGTTACGTTAAATTGCGATGAAAAAACACTTTTTGCGTATTGGTGGTCAGCTAAGGTAGGTATAGCTAAGAGCGCTCCAGAATGATTTACAGAAGGTATACTTAATTAAGAAGGTTTCGGAAAACAGGCGCTAAAATTAAGGTACGTCTTAAGGTACAACATAAGAACGATATACCGTTAAGGTGGTTTCGGAGAACGCAGCCCAAAGCAACAGAGCAAAACACAGTAAAGCAAAAGCAAGACAAGTCAAAACAACTAACAAGACAAACCAACAAAACACATTAAACCAAAGCAAAGCAAAACAAACAACAACACATGATGTTCAGCTTCTTTCTAGGGAAATTTTGTCACTAAAGCTTATTAAGGCTCTGTACAAACATTATTAGAATATCTGCACTTATATCACTGGGCTGCTGTTTTACTGTCTCTTATCGTACGCCACATGCACTGAATAGCTGATTTTAGTGGAGACTGAACATCTGTTGTTGATTAAACAGTCACACTGAAAGTTTTATAACTTATTCAATCTGGCATTAAAATGCAGAACACGTAAATCAGCACATGCACTGATAAAAAGTTCAAGATTCAGTTCACAACCTTACGTGCTATATGTACGTTTAGGTAAAACAAGTAACAAATTAACACTGCTATAGCATCAAATAGGTTAATTAGCAATTAGTGTGTTGTTAGTTCAGTAATGTCATAGTAGGCTGAAATCTCAGGATGCAGCCTTGAGGCTTTGTGTTTTCTCAATGTGCAGGTGTGTAATGAAGAATACACATGCATCTGACCTAATGTGAATTATTTTACAAAACTTCTTGAGATCATGCAGGCCTGTGATAAAGATCAGTAATAAATAGAATACTGTATATTGTACACATAAGATATGCATTAAATATATTAAGACATATCTGTGTTTTTTGGTAAACACAAACTCTAATTTCGATGATTCATGGTTTTGATCATGCCTACTATGTTTGTTTCTGTGTTTAACGCCATTTGATACCCCCCTGATAACCGTTGCCAAGACACCAAATCATTCAGTAGCCTTTTCTGAGAAAAAAAAAAAAACTGGGCCATTCAAGATGTGTTTTTTCAAGCTACCAAAACACTGCTTTCTCAGAGATTTGAGAAAAATAAATCTAAAACACAAATACAGATTTTCAAGATTTTGAAGAACTGCTACATGCGTATCTGTAGGCTACATGCAAATGCATATTTTTACGACTATTTATTGATGTGGTCACAATAACCATAGTTTCGCAAACTAACAAGTAAATGTTAGTTTAAAAAAGACGTGAAGTGTTAGAGGTGTTGTTTAGTTTTTCATAAAACATTGAGTTTCTTATTTTATATTAAACATATCATATTTTATTTTAATTAAAATCTACTTAATACAAATGGAATTCTTTTTTTACATGTAATAAATACATATGGCATGATTTATGTTGACAATGTGTTTATTAAACAGCAAAATTTATCATATATTATTATTTCAGTATTATTCTGGATTTTTTCTTGTTGTTTTGTTAAACTGAAGTGCTGTACTTTACAAATGGAATTAGGAAAATATAAACATTCCTCAACCCTTTGCCATTGAATACTTTATTCATATTCACATAAATACAAATACAGTAAAAAGATATCAAGATATAAAAACAATCAACTACTTTTAGTAGTATCAGTTACTTTGCGTGTCAGTATGGTTGTCTCTGCATATAGATGCAATAAAAGAAATTATCCACTTCCAGAGAGTGGTTGCAGAGATGAGTCATATTCTGTTGCTCTGGGAGTTTTTATATTTAATCACAGCTGATGAAGTGTTCGACATACTGATGACAGAATGAATTATGACACTGAGCATCAACACAACAGGTCATGAATGGATTATTGTGTTCCTCTCTTATACAACCCTACATTCTATTTTTGGAAGTGTTTTACTCCTCTGTATGAATCACACGTCTCTCTCCCACATTTTTCCCCTTCAGTCTGTGACTCATTCAGCAGTTTTATAATAGTGTGCTATTTGCAGCCCATGGTTTTGATTGGCACATCATATGTAGACTGTTTCGTTTAACCACACTGAGGTATTTTGTCAAGTTGGCAAATACAAGCATCCTGCAGGTGCAGCAATGTAGGTCTGAATTTCCTTCTTTTGAAGTATTTATACTGTTAGGTCAGGGCAGCTTGATTTTTCCAAGGCTTCATTGCTTTCGATGAATCAAGCTGGATTAGCACCATGCACATGCCAGAACTAACCAGAACAGGAGAGCAGCAGCACGCCATCTCAGTGCTGTCAGCTGTAGCAAAATAGAAAAAACACTCACAACTATTAACAAATTGTATATGCCATTAAAAAAAGATTCACACTCTCTGCTTCGTGCTTTCCATATATGGGCTTGTCAGTGAAGCACGTCCTGATTTAGCTGAGTTTGACATGTTACTGGGTTATTTTGTTGACCTTGGAACAACATTTTATTCCAAAATTTTAGTTTTGACCATATCTCTACACCTAAACCTAACCTTACCCATTCGTATTGCCTAAAATCAGAGGAAATGATAGATGACTGACACTGATGTACAAGCACCAAACACTGATTGTAAGCCTAATCTTCACAAAAACTCTAAACTGGTTCTTCAAATCTGATTGGCTAATCACAATGTTGTTCCAGGGTCAAAAAAGTCGAACTCAGCAAAATCAGGTTCTGCCTCAGGGAATGTGTAAAATGATTAACAGGCAGAAAGCACCTTACAATCTTCTGATTGGCCAAGGAATGTCAGTCTCAGAGAAATCTGATTATGTTTCTTTGAGATTATACAGTGAGATCAGGATATAATCATTTCCATAGGTCAGTTTACAGGAAAACTCCAACATTTTCTCATATTCCACTATGTTCTTCCCTCAACTTAGACAAGTTGCACAGCGCCTCTATGTTAGCATTTAGCTTAGCTCCATTCATTCTTTAGTATACAAACAGGGATGAATTTAGTTTATTAATAGCTTATTAATCATTTACTATCCCTTTATAAATTATCTAATGAACCTCTGAGAACTACTTACTAACCGGTTTGTATATAATGTAATAAATAATTTAGAAATTGTTAACTGATTCTTAAAAAAGTATGATAATACAATTATTAAGTATATTATATGTATGCTTATAAACCAAGAATAAAGTATTTATAGCTGTGTTAACAAACTGGTTACTAATGTTTATTTAATCTAGGAACAATGCTTTACAAATGATTAAGTACTTATTTACTAATGCTTAACTAATGACTCATAGTTTGTAGTTATTATAAAGTGTTACTCCTATATATACTGTATATATGTACTGGTTTCATGGCATAAACGTACCTTATTGCACTTTTTTAGAGAGACACGAAAAACATTAGGCTGGTACTGTAATACCAAACTCTGCTACTTTGCTTTTCTTCCTAGACAGGGTCTGGAATGGCATAATAGAAAAGTGTTTACTTTTTTGTCTTTACTTTAAAATCGTTGGTGTACCTGTATGCCAATCACATAATATGATTCAATCACATTTCACCAATCACATACCCGTAAGCCAATCACATATCGCCTTTGGCCTCTCCAGTTTCTTGCTGATGATTGGTAAAAGTTAATAAATTAAAAGTTTCAGTTGGCAAATGCCTGGAATCTTTTTCACGACAGAGCGAACAGCATGTCCTCTGTCGTTTTAGATTTCCATAACCTAAACTACAATCTTAAATTTGGCGCTTAGCATCTGTGTCATGGCTATATACCTGCCCTCTGTTCGTTGATTGGTCCAGCCGTTTTGGAGCTGTCTCTAACTGAATACAGACGCGAACTGAAATTTAGCGGAAGTACAAAGTTTGACGTAGTCAGGCTAGAAAAACATACCAAGAAGTACATATCACTGCAGTTTCCAAAAGAAATTAACATTAGAAGGCAGTTTTCACACAAGTGAGCGCGTAAATTGGTGTTGCACAGAAAGTGCACAGAGGTACGTATATTTTTATGAGACCAGAGGCCGGTTGCACCAGGTCGTAAAACTAGGCTGGACGTAAAATGCGTTTTAAGTCCTGCGTAGAATGTATACCAGTTGCACCATCTCGGTGTAAGCTCCGCCTGAGACTAAATCTTACACCTAGTCAGAGGTAGGTGTAAAGTAAAAATCATGATTTGCTGCAACGTTATTAGTTTTTTGATTCATGTCTGTTTGTTAATTATTACAGCAGACAATCACAAAGCTCACGTGTTGGCTCCATCTCCAAAACCATTATTTTTCAGGAAATAAAATTTATTTACAAAGTTATTAAACATTGTATGGTGAAAGTTGGTAGCTTATATTGCTATCATATGCTGTCTGAGGTCGCCTTGAATCTGCACGCAAAGAAAATTAAATTAAAATAGTTTAGTTTTGTGTTTAATGTCAAAATGATTATATTTAGTTTTGTTTTTTAATAAGTTAATTTAGAAAAATGTTTGGAGTATTTTTTGTTCGTTAAATATAGGTTTTTGTTTTTTAAAGTAGGCTAACGACTAAGCGGTATCAGCAGCAGTGAGCTGGGCTGCTTTCTCCGATAACGTTGTCTCTTAGCGCGCTACGAAGACTCAAAAGGTACACCTTAACTACAGTTATACCTTTTCTACGTGTGTTCGCAGAACTATACCTTAGGTTGGTGCTTAAGGTAAACCTTCTTAAGTGCGACCTTAGCAGGTGCTGTCCATTGATATCGAGGCATTGATCGATCGATTGGTCTTTCCCTCACAGCGGTATAGGAAAAGTATTGAGCAAACAATGTTCTTTATAAAGCAGCATTTTAGAAATAGTACGAATTGCATTTATCGGAGCTAATTTAAATATGAACATGCAGAAATAAATACGCTTATGTGTTTATAATTTAGCAAGTACGCAATCCCACACCCACACGGGAGTTAATGTTCTCCGTATGCCGACCCACCAGCCGTATAGCGTTGACCTCGATTGAAGTGCATTATAAAACAGAATGCTACTTATTGAGTGCAAAATAAATGCTTTTCTGATGTTATTTGCGTTATTTGAAATTATAAAAGGAGGGGGTCTCGAGTAATTCAATGTAGAACCGCCGCTGCGAGTGTCCACATAACGCTCTTCAAAAAATGGCACAATTTTGCAAGCGCTACTATATCTATAAAGTTTGGGTAAACTCATCTATCATTATATAGACTCTTAAACCTTTTCTGTCAGGTGGTTCACCAGCTGATGTGCTTTAGGACAGTAAAAAAAGCTAACAACCATTAGTGTATGGAAACTTTATTAATGAAAACACTTCCCTTCACTGGGTGTAGGCTATAACAACTTAAGTATTTTATGTATAAAAATATAAAGTAAAGTAAAAATGTAAATTTAATACTAAATCAGATTTTATATGTAAAAAAGGTTTTTGCGCGTTTTGGTGATCACGTCAGCAGTGATAAGGTATAGCTAAGAGCGCTCCAGACCAACCTTATGAACGAATGACTTACAGAAGGTATACTTAACTAAGAAGGTTTTGGAAAACAGGTGCTAAAATTAAGGTACGTCTTAAGAACGACATTGCGTTAAGGTGGTTTCGGAGAACGCAGCCTTGATCATAATCTATGTTTGATCACTTTAGGCTTCTCAAACCATCACGGCTTTGTCTAAAATAAAACTATAGATATACCTGCTAAAACAGTAGGTATATCTATACTAAATGTTTATAAATGTTTAGATTTTAAAAATGCGCTATAATAATTAATGTGGGATGTTTGTGCGCTCAAGTGCGCTGAGCAGGACACGGAGGCAAAAGCGCAATCACTTGCATTTTTTTTATCAAAAACAAAACAGGTTACGCCGTCAGTTTAAATGTCTATAAATAAATACATCATTTGAAACTGTAAAGAGTTAACAAAACGTTGTGATTTTATAGGCTAAATGAAAAAGATTTTTTTCTTAACCTGTCGCCTTCCTTTTTAATGTATGTTTGAAGAAATCTGTCATGGAACGTAGGGAGACTTCAGATAGAAAAACGGACTCGTTAGTACATGTTTCCTCAGTGAAATCATGGCGTTGTGGCTTCACTTGTTGTTCACTTCAGCTGTATCTATAACTAGGAGAGAACGTGTCAGCGCATCATCTACACCAGGCTTAGTGGCGCCTGGTCGTAGTTTTTGATTATGCAACTGGTGTAAATATTGAGCGGAAAACTGGTCGTAACTAAATCCAACACCCAGCTTTTTTATGTCCAGCTGGTGCAACCAGCCACTTTATGAATTACTTATTCTAGTAATCATAACCCGACAGTCTACTAATGTTGTAATAAGAGTCAGTTAACATGTAGTTTCAAAGTCATTTAAAGTTAGTACAGTGTTTAAAGTGGCCTACAAAAATAAAGCATAACCTACAGGATTTGATTGTTGAGGAGAAACACTTATGTACTTGTAAGTAAATGAGAAACGTTTGCCAAACTAATACCTTTAATGCACAGTGTTTTGCCACACTCTGAACATCCCTTGAAATGAAATCAGAATGAACTACTCTTTGCCAGATTAAGATACAGTATGCATCAGATTTAATGTGGATAGTCAAAACATTGGCTTGCAAGACAAGCGTCTTTGTCTAGTGAGACTGCATTGTCAAACAGAAACAAAAAATCTGCAGTTCATATGAGCTGCTGAGACACATGCATAATACAGATACTGTAAACACAAGAGCACCGAATTGCAGAGTACCAGATCACTTCAAGCTCTGGAGTGTTCAATTTGCTCACTTTACACATTATTTCATTTACAAAAGATTTATTATGGTAGCTTGTGGTGTTCTCTTGTTATTAAAGCTACATTATGTACACTAACGTTTTTGTTGGAAATGCATTTACTGTATTTATTTTTGTGAGTATTTTAGAGCTGTCAAGATGGATTTAATGTCAAACTGATTTCCTGATTTGTGTTTACATCACATACCTAAATAAAGCATGCTGTACTTTTTTATAAAATCAGAGATTTATACATCATTAGAAATCTTAATAAATAAGTTCTCATAGATGTATGGTTTGTTATGATAGGACAATAATTGGCTAAGATAAAACTACTTGAGAATCTGCAATCTGAGGGTGCAAAAAAACCCAAACCCAATAAACTAAAATCTAAATATAGAGAAAATTGATTTTCTTAGGAATGCATAGTTCTAGTTGTTGACTACATCTTCATTTTGATTATATAATATATTTTTCAGCTTTTTGTTCTAAATGTTTATTTCTTATTTTCTATTTTTATTTATGAAACTTACCCACTGGTTTGTTTGTTTGTTTGTTTCAGAAAATAATGCATGACGCTAGAGGAAAATGTTTTTGTTTACCATGCTTTCTTTTGATGTTTTGTATGTTCAGATATTAATTAAAAAAAAAATACATACAAATTAAAACCTAAATAGGGATATAGTAGTATACGTAAAGTATAGTGTGAAAAGTATACACTTTTAGTATGTCTGTAAAGTAGTTGTGTACTTAAATACTTTATATTTAAAGTATACTTAAAAATATACTTTATATACTAGTAATTACTAGAACACTGATACTGTATATTCTTGAACTTTACTTATGTAAACTTAAATAAACTTGGAAGTACTTTTTGGTAAGGGCAAACTATCTACACACATACAAGGTTTTTTTCACTTTAATCTAACCAATCTGTCCTCTGTTTCGTTGTAGCGGTAGTGACATATACACCTGACTACAAGAAGACCCCTCCACCCGTTCCTCCTCGTTCCACCACTAAGCCGCTGATTTCTGTAACAGCCCAGAGCAGCACAGAGTCGACGCAGGATGCATACCATGAAGGTCGGCCATCGCGGGGAGGGCTCTGGGCACCAGACAGCCTCGGCCGGGTTATCTACAACTCCACCGACAGCCTGGATAGCGCAAAGGCGGTGACCCTAGCGATGGAAACCGCATCCAAGCGCCTGGCTTCCGCTGGGAGTTATAGTTCGGTTCAGACCTGCGATAAGGCCATCCTAGTGTCCAAAGCAGAGGAATACCTCAAGACTCCACGCTCTTCCATCGGGATACAGGTAAACCTCCCTTAAGGCTTTAGGTCTGTGTCATTATAATCGACTCAGTTGGTCACTGCCTCTTTGTAAACCCAACGGCTTTGTGTCTCGCCTCAAATCTAAAAATAGCTGGCAGCATTCAGACAGTGACTCACCCACCCAGAAAGTGCTCACAAAGACACCTCATATAGCCAGATTCTGTGGAGGAGAAGATGAGATTACAGATTGACCCTGAACAACAAAGATTAATGATGCTGCTTTTCTCTGTGGGCTTGTTCCTACACAAAACCAACAGTCCACCGCAGCACGCAGCTGTTGAGATGAAGAAAATATTACACCTATAAAGCTATGGATCATTAACAACCAAATCCACAAAGGCTGGAATGACTTATTTAGCTAAATCCGGAACTCAAACCACCCAACCATTTTATTTCTGCCACTGCAGAAACTAACAAATACAAACAAGGCTCTAAATATGATTCGTGTTTTCTGATGAACTGCTAAAAATTTTAGGCTATTTTCTCTCCTGAGTCATACGTACTGTCCAAAAGCACTCTACACAACTAGATGCTTTGGTAACACTTTATTTTAGGCTTGCTTAGTATCATGAAAATTACTAGAATATTAGCTATTTATTATTAGTAATTAAACACATATTAAGGCCTTATTCAACATTACGTTATTCTACATCCTTAATTCTATTACTCCAATTTTAACCATACTAACTATAAATAAGTAGCAATTTAAGAATATTATACTGTAGAAGTGACACACAAGAACCAGTATGGCTTGTTTGTATGGATATAGAATGACATCAGGGTACATTTTTATTTTGGGGAAGACTCTCCTTTATATTTTAATATTTTAGAGCATCTAACCCAACCCCCTACCACTAAATCTAAACATTATTAAGTATTGGGCCTCATGGAAGTGAGAATCAGTTGAAAAATACTAGATGCATTTTAGTGACTTTAGATATTTTTTGTCACAATAATAAAGACATGTTTACAACTGAGAGACGTGGATTAAAGAAAATGCATCAATAAGTCATAAACCTCCAGAAGACTTTGAACTTGTTTAAATTGCAATTAAATTGCGTCTTAGAGTCTTTGAAAAAAGGCCAATGAATATTGGCGTGCAATAATTACAGCCAGGTGCACCTTATCACAGCGTAAGTATAAGAGGGCACGGCTGGATTGCACTTACAGGTTTTCACTGAGGAGCCGAGTCTGCGTCAGTGCGACCCAGTGTCGTGGCAGAAAGATGTAACGTCTCCGTTCCCTCCTTTTAAGATATGAATATAAGTGAAGGGAAGCACAGCCTTTCGGGCTGACTGTGGAACAAAGATGTTTAGAGGCCACAACCTGTGGTGAAGGAAGTCCAGAGGAGCACAGTTGAGACTGACTCTGTTCTGAGTCCGACTGCGGGGCAGGAGGAAGGGTTCGCCTTGGCATCGGAGAACCTTTGAGATGCACAGCAGCAAGCCGACACCAGCCGGTCTTCCCGCTACCTGTTTGTCTTATTTAAGACACTGTTCGCAGAGGTCATTGAACCTGGCGAAGATGTTGGGTGTCGCCCAGCCTGCAGCTCTACAGATATCTGCTAGTGAAGCACCGTGCACCAACGCTGAGGTGGAGGCAACACTCCTTTTAGAGTGTGCTCTCAGACCTAGGGGGCATGGCTCTCCCTGGTATAAATATGAAAGGGAGATGGCTTCCACCACCCAATTGGCCAGCCTTTGTTTGGAGACAGCATTCCCTTTCTGCTGACCTCCAAAGCAGACAAAGAGCTGCTGAGAGTGTCTGAAGCTCCGAGTTCAGTCAACGTAGAGGCGCAATGCGCGTACTGGACATAACAACTCTGAGGCCGGGTCTGCCTCCTCCTGGGGCAGAGCTTGCAGGTTCACTACCTGACTTCAGAAAGGTGTGGTAGGAACCTTGGGCACGTAGCCGGGCCGAGGTCTCAGTGTTACGTGAGAGTCAGCTGGGCCAAACTCTAGGCACTCTTCATCGACAGAGAAGGCTTGAAGATCCCTGACCCTCTTGATGAAGGCCAGAGCAATCAGGAGTGCTGTCTTCAGCGACAGGTATTTTATCTCGACAGATGCTAAGGGCTCGAAAGAAGCATGCCGCAGGTCGGTTAGGGCGACGGCAAGGTCCCAAGAGGGTACAGAGGGTGGTCTCGGGGGATTAACCCGATGTGCACCTCTAAGGAACCTAACAATAAGTTGGTGCTTACCTAGGGACTGGCCGTCCACTGCATCATGGTATGCCGCTATGGCAGCAATATATACTTTAATAGTTGAAGGGGACTGCCGTGAAAGCTGATCGGCTGCACAGTTGAGTCCGCATCTGAGGAGATAGCAGAGAGGTTATATGGGGACCTCGGGGCACTGGGCCCAGAGGTGAGGAAATTTGCCCTTTTTTTTTATTTGGCAGCTGAATGCACTGATGTTTCTGGTGCCGCTCCCAGCCCTCAAACGGGGGTGGGGGAACTGATGTTGTCATCCCCTGAAGAGCAATCTCCATCACCTCTGGGCTGCCCGTGTCAGGGGCGCTTCTGTCGCTTGCGGGTGTTCTTGGCTGGTCCCTGCCAGCCTGGCATTGTGCGCTTCTGCTGGGGATGGAGCAGGTGTTGCAGGTTTGGGTGCCGCCCTCGGCGACGGGCAGGCTGAGGCGGGGAGCTGGGGAGCTTGGCATACTCCCGGCACGGTAGCACGTGGCTAATGGCCTCAGCCTGCTGCTGGACTGCCGAGATCTTCTGGGCAAACGATCTCGACAGTGTCACCGAAGAGGCCAACCTGTGAGATGGGAGCATCGAGAAAGCGAGCTTTGTCGACGTCCGCCATCTCAGCGAGGTTGAGCCAGAGGTGACGCTCCTGAGCCACTACTGTGGGCATCACCTGAACAATGGAACGCGGCGCAGAGTTCCTGCATTACCCCTTGGTCAGGTCCACCCTCGTGCAGCTGTTTCAGTGCTTTGGCTTGATACACTTGCAGTGTAGCCATCGCGTGCAAGGAGGTAGCAGCCTGTCCAGTGGCATAGTAAGCCCGGCCTGCGAGAGCGGACGAGGTCTTACATGCCTTGGACGGGAGTCGTGGCAGCACTGAGAGGCACTGAGAGGGACCACGGCGGAACCACGGCCTGAGAACTCAGGAACCAATCATCCAGCCGAGATGGATCGGATGAAGGCACAGATCCTCTGCACTGGCCAGAGTTTGACTTCCTCGGGGAGCACCACGGCGGGACTACGGATGACGGATGACGGCCGAAGCCCGCGAAGTGTCTCTGCTCCACGAGGCATTCTGCACCATCACCTGGAGATTGCCCAGGCACCTCGCCATAGTTGCGGTAAATCCTTTACGGCTTACCGGACCACGAGGAGGATGCACCGGGAGCCGTCACATGAATGAGAGGCGTGATCTCAGCGTAGCAATGGTCATGCGTCCGCAATGAACGCATGACTCGTCCACGAGCACTGCTTCAGCGTGTTCCCGGCCCAAACAGTGCTCATGCTCGTCTGAGGATGTGAGGAAACTCCCATACTCAGAAGCGCACGGCCGCATAGACATTCCGAAGAACAGCTATGAGGGCGTGCTTGAAAATCGCTTTTTTGTGTTGCCCGGTTGCCCAGGGAGGACCTCTGCACAGCACTGCGTGCACACAGTGTGAGGTACTCGCTGACGAACAAAAGATTGGCTTACTCACAGCCTTTAAAAAGGCTGCCAATCTCGCAGGTCCCGATCCACTGCCCAGTAATGTGAAGATCAGCGAGAGAGTGTGAACCCTGCAGGAACTCTTTTTGATAACTCTCTTCAGCAGACTCAGAAAACAGCATACAATGCAGAAGAGTGCTCCGAAGTGAAAGGCTGTAAGTGCAATTCAGCCATGCCCTCTTATACTCACACTGTGATAAGGTGCACCTGGCTGTAATTATTGCACACCAATATTCATTGGCCTTTTTTTAAAGACTAGAAGACGATTGGTCTCTCATGCGAGATCCCATATGTAACGTCGAAGTAATTCGACTGAAAGGGTAACTGGTGTTACTTTATTAGAAAATCTAATTTGATATTTTCTTGTAAATTAAAAGGGAATAAGTTACTTGAAAAAAGTAATCTGAAAAATAATTTGTGCTTAAAAAATAATGTGCTCTTTAATTGAAGTCTCATATGTGTGCCTCTGTAAGCTGTTGTTTTCTCTTCTGGGTCTGTGCTAATGTGTTCATGCCACCAACAGGATGTTGTATTACTGTAGCAATATTATATTATAGTTGTTCTGTAAGGATTGCTTTGACACTTACGTTATTACTCATTGAATGTGCGAAAGGCATTTTGGATCTGTTAGTTTTGTTATTATTTGTTTGGCTAAGAGTCTGTACAACTCTTATACAGGAACATCTGTGCAAATTTGGAGTCTCAGACGCTCTGATGCAGTTGTGTCAAATTCAGTTCCTGGAGGGCCACACAGCCCTGCAGAGTCAGTTCCAACACATATACCATATAGTTTTCAAATAAGCCTTAATGACTTGATTAGCTGGATAAGGTGTTTTTAATTAGGGTTGCCTAGGGTTTAATTAGGCTTAACTAGGGTGACCATACATGCCATACGTGAACATACTTGATCGTGTTACTGGGACACTTCCCGGCCAGGATTTATATATTGATTTCTATACCATTTTGAAACTTTTCCTACAGCCTTTATTTACTTACAAATTTATTTACAAATAATCTTCAAACAATATTGATCAATGGTTTGGCATGTTGAAATTGAAACTTAAAGGGATAGTTCACCCAAAAATGAAAGTTCTGTCTTTAATTACTCTGCCTGTTTTCATTCCAAACCCATAAGACCAGTAAGAACACAATTTCTTTTTTTTTTTTTTTTGTTGATGAAATCCAAACACTCTCTCAGACAGCAATGCACCAAAATGTTCCCAGACCCAGACACATAGTAAGAACATTGATAAAATAGTCCATGTGACATCAGTGGTTCAACTGAGATTTAGAGAGCTCTTGGATTTCATCAAAAATATCTTAATTTGTATTTTGAAGATGAAGGTATTACAGATTTGGAATAACATTCATGTGAGTAATTAATGGCAGAACTTTCATTTTTTGGGTGAGCTATCCCTGTTACATGGAAGCACACCTTGAAGATACCACAAAATACAGTAATTACTTGTCAAAATGTGTAGTAGATAAACTGCAAACTTTTACATAAATTGACATAAAGGTCATAGTGCCTTATTCTTTTGGGTCATGCTCAGGACTGGACTGGGAGTAAAAATCGGCCCTGGCATTTTATGGTCCAGCCGGCCCACCACCACATATAGGACTACCATATATATATATAAATATATATATATATATATATATATGTATACCAAATTAAATAATTTTGATTTTAATAAAAATAAGTATACAACTGTGTACATATACATATACTCCCAGTTTCACAGACAAGGCTTAAGCTAGTCCAAGACTAAATTGCATGTTTAAGCTTTCTCAGATGAAAATATCTTGCTCTGACATATCTTAAAACATGTCAGTGTCATTGTTCTGTGTTAAGATGCACA
>JAUYWG010000057.1:4419469-4446760 GCA_034779775.1 Enteromius afrohamiltoni | reverse complement strand
GGATAAAAATAAAATGTCAGGTCATATTTAAACTAGATTCATTCGCATTTGCAAAACCTTATGCACACATTTGACTTTTTCGCTGTTTTCGCAGGCATTAGGAAAGGTAAGATTCCTCTGTTTCCCCTTCATGCAAGCTACTGTTATTAAGCTCCTTTTGCTGCTTCCACTTGTAGGCTTTTGCGTCTTTTCTCACACAGCTTCTCTGCACCCCTCTTGCTCTTTTCTGGTTTATCCATTGTTATAGACGGACTCATCTCAAACTCCAGTCAAACTTTAAATAGCAGATTTTGTCAAGGGGAGATGGGGCTGGCCAGAAGGGAGGCGGGGCATGGCCTGAGATTTCATTGGACTAGCTCAATGTCTTTAAGACAGTCAACCAATGGGCCGCGATTGATGTCTCAGATACTCTACCCTTACAGTAATAAATTGACATAATAAACATTTTAAATAATACTAAATTATGACTGACAGCTCCAGCCCAAAAATGTGCGTCGGCCCTATGGTCAGTCCAGGCCTTGTAATGCTTAATGCAGTGTACATAATCTTAGCGAGAGCCTTGGCCCCATAATTGCAGCTTTCAGCAATATGTTCTTACTTCTCCTCAGAAACAGATACCATGCTACCTTACTATGTGTGTGTGTGAGTGTTCTCATTCATTCTGGGCAAATTTGTTCTCTTAATTTTCTTACTCAGGTGGAAGCGGCCACAGATTCTGAGACAGACAGTAAAGGTCTCCCACAGTATCAGTCTGTGGGTATCCAGGTGGAGGATGAGAAGAGGTAAATTTATGAAACATTTTGTCTGTAAAACTATAGGTTATCCTGAATTAATATTTAAAGTCCAGCAGCTCAGAAAAACAAACAAAGTAAAACAATGAACAGATAAATTCATATTTGTTTTCTATGTGTAAGCACATAAAATGCTCTCTTTAATGTTGTCACTGTTATGTTCATTTTCAGGCTTGGTCGTTTTAAACGGTCCAACAGTGTGACAACGGCAGTTCAGGCAGATTTGGAACTGGAGGGGTTTCCTTCAACTGAAGACAAGAGTCTGCAGTTTGGAGGATTTCAGCGGCATTCAGAACCCAGTACACCCACACAGTACAACGTGGTTCGGACCGTACGCACACAAGGCCTTTTTAGCTACCGTGAGGATTACAGGCCCTCCAGTGGTCCGCCCAGTCCGCAGCCCGAGCCCTGGCTGGTGGAGCCCACTCATGAAGCAGCCGAGTCCGGCCGTGTGTCGCCTCTCCGACGCGATGGCAGCTGGTTTATGCAGCTTCTGCACAGCGAGACCAAACGGTTGGAGGGATGGTGCAAAGACATGGAGCATGAGGCGGAGGAGCACGACCTGTCGGAGGAGAGTGAGTGTGCGGGACACCAAAGAAACAGATAATGAGTTTAAACCAACACTGTCTCATATTGTAACTATTTTACCCTTAGAAGACTGCCGGCTTATTTATATGAATTCATACAATATTCATATGATTCACACTGGACAAATTCATAAAAAAAATTACCACCTTGTAATGTTTTACATTGGTCTGTTCTAATCAATTCCTACTAAATTTTGTATTTAATAATTAATAAATGTCTAAAAAACCTATACATTATAATAAAATATGTACCAGTTTCAAGCTGTGGGTGTGCGTTTGTATATATATATATATATACCCCCCCAAATAATTTTAAAGAAAATTATATTATATAGAATATGTACATATTTCTATTTAATAATGCATACATTTCTATCTAATTATGTCTTACAGTTCTTGGGAAGATCCGGAGTGCTGTGGGCAGTGCTCACCTCCTCATGTCCCAGAAATTCCAGCAATTTTACTGGTTGTGTCAGCAAAATCTGGTATGTGGCATTTCTACGATCCCCATGAGATATAAATTAATGCTCCTTTTGCATAATAAAATACAGCCATGCACCAGTTCTGTCATAAATGATTCAGTTTACCTCTTTGACAGGCAGTTCATCAAGAAGTATTTGTGAGAGTGTTTACCTTGCATTTATTACATACACAATATTTTCTTTAAATATAATTTTTTGTTTTTTGTGAAAAGCAAATCTTTAGATTTTATATAAGCTTCGGCATCTTATATTGTTTTCACATTATATATATATATATATATATATATATATGTGTATATATAAATATCCTTAGGACAAACTTTATGTTAAGGTATGTTTACACTTAGCATGTATATTACTAGAATTTTAGCCATTTATTAGTGCTAATTAAGGAAAGGAAAGGAAACATGTGGCCAGGAATGGTTTCCCATACTAGGAATTGGTGCATTTAGGGAAAGGTGCCTTGCTCAAGGGTCTCACCTCAGTCGTGGTATTGAAGGTGGAGAGAGCGCTGATTATTCACTAACCCCACCCACAATCCCTGCTGGACCTGGGACTTGAACCCATGACCTTTGGGTTACAGGTCCGACTCTCTATCCATTAGGCCACGACTGCACATATTAATGCCTTATTCTACATCCCTGATCCTACTAAGTACCTAAATTTAACAACTGTAGTGTTACCTATTCAAGTGTTACGTAAAAAAGTGTTACCTATTCTAAAGTGTTACCAATCTATAAGCCAATACTTTTGATAATTATAATAAAATCACATTGACAGTACCAAGTTTGATTGTTATGCTTAAAAACCTTAAAAACATACTAAAGATATTATGTTATAATAGATCTAAATATATTGTGCATTTTTACATATAACGTAAATGAATCATTTTACTGAAAACACACACACAAACACACATATATAGTTTAACAAGTATGTTTACTCTGTTTAGTTGACTGAACTACACACTTATTAGTTGCAATGTCATCTCCTCTGAATATAATTTCAGTCTGAAAGGAGATTTAACCGGTTTCAGGCTGTGTAAAAGAAAAAGATCCTGACATTAATTGGTACTTTGTGGGTTGAATGACACTTTAAAGGGTTTGTTTAGTGGTCAGTGATTGTTTCTGTCTGCCTCTTTCTCTAGAGATTGTGAAATGATGGATGTTGTAATACATTCACACGGACAGGCAGACACCAGCTTGTCCTCTTCAGTATGAGCATCCACAAGACTGAACAGTTTAGCTTAGCGTTGTTGTGAGGAAACATCAGAAGCAGTCGGATCCATTTGCAGCTTTATTAGTAATGAGAGTCGTACAGGCAGAGGTTGTAATCCAGGCAAACAGTAGTGTAGGAGATAAACAGAGTTCATAGTCAGTAAACAGGCGAGAGAGATCGGTGCAGGCAGCCAGAATCAAAGAACCAGATAGACAATCCAAATAACAACCAGAAAGGCAACGGGAATAAATGCTCAATTATGAATGCAGGGCAAATCAAGACTTCGCGCCGAATAAGCGTCTTGTGCTTATATAGACCAGATAATGATCTACACCTGGAGGTGGAAGCGGGCAAGGTACGTGGGTGAAAAAAGGTCCGGGTAGGAACTAAAACTCAGGTGAAGTTTCCCGCTGCTGAGTAGCGGAGAGAGCCAAGGAGGTGTGGCTTGTGACAGAGCCCCTCCCCTGCGAGCGGCTCCTGAAGTGAGAGGACTGACGACGGCGGGGTCTTCCACGAGGTCTGGGAGCTGGTTTCTCTGAATGGTTTCGATAAAAGGTCTCAGTGAGAGCGGGGTCCATGATGTCGTGTGAATTGACCCAAGATCTTTCTTCAGGACTGAAACCCTCCCAGTCAATGAGGTATTGCAGTTGTCTGCCCCAGCGTTGGGAATCCAGGATCTGATTAACCTGGTAGATTTCCTCTCGGTCCTCAACAAGGGGAGGGACGTCGGGTGCCACAATCTCTTCCTGGTCCCTCTCTCCAGCGGGTTCAGCAGGGGGCTTGAGCAAAGAAACATGGAAGATTGGTGAGATTCGATATTCAGCAGGTAACTCCAAACAATATGAAACTGGTGTGATTTGACGAATGATTTTGAATGGACCCACGTACCTTGGATTTAGTTTCTTGCAGGGCAGGTGTAGACGCAGGTCTCTGGATGACAACCAGACCCAGTTCTTCTTGTTTATATTGATTCAAGCTTTCCGTTTCAGGTTGAGATACTCTGCCGTGTGGGGGTGTACTGCCAGGAATCAAATAGATAGCACAGTCGGTGGGTCACTGTGGTGGTAGTTGGGTATCCTTCTTCTGACTGAAGGCAATTCTAAGGTCATGATACTGTGCAGGCAGAGTGGTGATGTCTATGATTTCCTCAGGTAAGTGCTGAGTACAGGAAAGAGAGCGTTTGGCCTGAGTGAGACAGGATGTATGCCAGTATTCCGACCACCGGATGATTTGATATTCCCTACATGAGATGATGGGGTTATGGAGTTCTAGCCATGGTAGTCCGAGTATGATGGGATGGTCGGGTGAGTGAATGACATGGAGTTGGATTGTTTGGACATGGAGTGAGCTGGTAGTTAAAGTGAGTTCCCGAGTCTTGGAAGTGATTCTTTCTGATCCTAGGGGGCGCCGGTCGAGGGCTGACATAGCCACGGAGGGTGAAAATGAAACGAGAGGGGTATCATTTTTAGTAACAAAGTCATGGTCAATTAAATTTCCTGCAGCGCCTGAGTCAATAAAGGCCTGGGTCTGGGTTTTAATGTCACCATAACTCAAACTGACATCAATTCTCATGGCTGAAGTGACAGAAACTGCACTCACCCGAAAGGTTCCGGAACGAGGTGGTCGTGTGGGACAATTGGCCCGGATATGTCCAGCGACACCACAGTAAAGGAAAAGATTGTTCTGTAACCTTCTCTCTCGGTCCTCTGAAATGAGATGCGTGGCTCCGATTTGCATAGGCTCCGCTGGAATGGTGTGAAACCTGGATGATGGTTGCAACATGGGAGAGCGTCAAGCCTTTCTAGATCGCATCAACTGATCAGTCCGTATGGCCAGGTCCATATATTCCTCTAGGGTCTTATCACAATCTCTGCTGCCCAGTTCAGCTTGAAGATCCTCTCTTAAACCTCTGCGATACAGTCATAAGCAGATCACTGTCCCATCCAGTCTGAGCAGCCAGGGTTCTGAATGTCATTGTGTATTCAGCTGCTGAAGATGTGCCTTGCTTTAGTGTCATTATTTCATCCTTAGCGTCTTTGCCATTGACTGAGTGATCGAATACCTCCCTATACTGACGCAGCGGCGGCCTCTCCACAGAGCCGTCACCCAGTCTAATGCTTTTCCCAAAAGTAGTGAGCAGATTAATGACACTTTGCTGTCGCCGAGGGTGAAGCAGCTAGGCTGCTGATTCATATACAGCTCACATTGTAATAAAAATCCTTCACACTTGCCTGGGGTGCAATTATATTTCTCGGGAAGAGCTAGACGCGCTGGGTTGATCACTGTTGAAGCAATGGCCGGTACCGGAAGTGCAGCTGGTGGAACTGGTGGAGGAGTAGGCTGATTATGGACCACGGTAGCTGTTGTCAGGGCCTGGACTAAACGAACCAGCTCCTCCGTGAACGTGGTGAGCTTCTCCAATTGAGATTGATGTGAAGCCAACATGGAGGCTTGTCGATTGACTTCTCCTACCACTTGAATGATCACTGCTGAATCCATGTCAGGCAAAGTCTTCTGTGGAGAAACATCAGAAGCAGTCGGATCCATTTGCAGCTTTATTAGTAATCAGAGTCATACAGGCAGAGGTCATAATCCAGGCAAACAGTAGTGTAGGAGATAAACAGAGTTCGTAGTCGGTAAACAGGCAAGAGAGATCGGGGTAGGTAGCGAGAATCAAAGAACCAGATAGACAATTTAAATAACAACCAGAAAGGCAACGTGAATAAACGCTCAGTAATGAATGCAGGGCAAATCAAGACTTTGCGCCGAATAAGCATCTTGTCCTTGTTTATATAGACCAAAAAATGATCTACACCTGGAGGCAGAAGCGGGCGAGGTACGTGGCTGAAAAAAGGTCCGGGTAGGAACAAAAACTAGGGCGAAGAGAGCCACGGAGGTGCGGCTTGTGACAGATGTAAACTGAGATGAGCATATATAACCAGAATTAACTATTACACTTGTAACTGAAATAATTTTTCAATAAATTAGTTTTACAGAAACAGTTTTACTATGCACTCCCATTCCGATCAGTATTGTTAATTGCTCAATTAGCTCATCACACATCCTTGTTTTTAACATAAGATATGTTATTGCGCTATTTTAATGCTAATATGATCAGTGTACATGACATGGTCAAATAGTCATTGTTTGGAAACAAGATGATGAAAATGACCACAGTGACCTCTAGTGATTATTTAGGATAATTTACAAAAAGTTTTTTCTGATACATTTTTTGTAACTATTGGCTATTTTTGCAAAACTCAGCAAATCAGCAAAACATTGTAGTTTTCTTGCAAAAGCTAATAAACCTTGCTTAACTCTAAAAACCTTAAAAATTGTGTTTTCTTATCAAACAGTTAACACAAGCCATCACATTAATATGCACACAATGCACCAAATACACACTGATGGTATGAATAAAAACACATCTGGCTTTTGCTTTCTCTGTGTACAAGTTACACTTTTGTCATAGCGCTGTAAGTCAAAACAAAATTGTAATTTTATTGAGAGAAAAAAAAGAAATCAGTCTACATTGTGCTCGTCCTCAGTCCTCGGCCTCGTCTAATTCTCACTCTTCCTGCTCCCTCCATTGTACTCTTCATGGACAGCTTGCCTGTAGCTTAGTTATAGTGCTTATGCTGATTGCAAAGTGAGCTAATTATCTAAAACAGTTTTCACATGTGACAGTTTGCCAGACAGTTGGCAAAATAGTGTAAATAATAGCCATAAATGTGTATAGTTTTGCAAACTCTTGAGTGGTTTTGCTATAAGTATTAATAGTTTTAGAAATTGTGCTATAAGAATCGCTGAAGAATCAAACTGAGGACTCACACACAACTATTGACTAAATATGCTAAAAACATTCATTTACGCTCCATAGACAACATATGATAACAAAACCAAGGGAATGTGCGCGTATGCAAATTATACATATATGCCAAACAGCTTTGTTGCCACAGAACTAAATAAAAACCAAAATGATCCCATGTAATCCCTATTATTTTTACAATTTTAATTTTAATTGATTATACAGGGTCTTTTTTTTTCTTAAAAACATTCATGAGATTCTTCGAGGGGTGTGTATACTTTTGAGTGAAAGTGTAACTGATAACTGTTCTTGTTCTTTGGAAGGCTGTGACACATAATGTTGTGTGCAGGACCCCAGCGCTATGCCCCGCCCCACGGCTCAGGACCTGGCTGGGTTTTGGGATCTCCTGCAGCTCTCCATCGATGATGTCACTGCCAAGTTTGATGAGCTGCAGCAAATCAAGAGTAATGAGTGGAGGGTAATGGAGAGTCCAGAGAAAAAGGTACACTGAGCATCACAGACTGTGTGTTTGTGTGTATATACTGTAAATATGTTTGTCAGCATTTGAAATGGATCAAAAACGCGTTTTTTGTTTTAGTACAATTTTGATTTACTTTTATGATCCACTTCAAATGTTCACTACTGTACTATATATATATATATATATATGTGTGTGTGTGTGTGTGTGTGTGTATATATATATATATATACACACTTTTGATTTTTGACATTGAGTGTATTACATAAGTCACTTTAGAAAAGAAGTTGCTGCACATTTCAGCTTATTAAAAAAAAAGTAAATTATGTTTCAGAAAATATGTTCATCTCTGTTACAAGGTTTATGTAAAGGCTATGAATGAACTCATTTACCAAAATGTTTTTTTGTGGTTGAGAAGAAATTAACATTCATCTCTTGTATGCTATTCTTTATTTGGAATCCAGAATGGCAGCACAGCTGAAAGATTAGTTTGAGCTTTTTTTACATTTCCTTCAGCCTGAGGCTTATTCATTTTAACTTCTTGTTTTGTGGTTTTAAATTTTCCCCAAAATAGAACTTTTATAAAATAATATTTTATTTTATGTACTGTATTACTAATACTGATGCCGCTGTTAAATTAATTGTTTTAATCAAGGATCAAATAATAAACCAAGCAAATGATAATGAAATCTACTTCTTTACCTTAGGAAAGAAAATGGCCCCCTCCCATTACAAAGAGGCCTCCTAAAGGTCGTGGAGCTATGATGCGTGAGCGATCCCTGGATCTGCAGGACCGACAGAGGCAAGAGGCCCGACGCAGGCTCCTGGCTGCAAAACGGGCTGCTTCTTTCCGCCAGAGTTCAGCTACAGAGCGGGCCGACAGCATAGAGATTTACATCCCTGAAGCCCAAACCCGTTTATGAAACACATATACTATGCCTCACCAGTGCGCTTCACCAACAGGGTACATCCATTCTGCTCCTGTTACAAGTATTCTTCCTCTGCTCATCATATACTCTGAGCTGGGAATAGTGGTGAGTTTATATATGCCTCAAACAGAGTTCAATGCAAGACCTGCAGCTACTGCAAACCAATTTGTAAAACAATTTTAGTAAATTCAGAGGCCAAAACTAAGGCTTTGTTCACACCGCACACAGATCCGATTTTTTTCCGGTTTTTACGTCCCATTTTTAGGACACAGTTAGGAGGCAGTTGCAATAGTAGTTATAAGCATCAGCATGATGCAAAAAGGACAGTTATCATGACATCCTGCCACGGTGCTGAACTCATAAGTGTGCGAGTGATTAGTTCATGTTAGCAATTCTCATATTAACATTCATGCATATGCTTTGTCCGAAATCACTTGCTCACTATTAATGACATGAATATTATGGAGTCATAGGGACATGATGATGGAAAAATTATATTTCAATTTCAATTATATTATATTTTATATATTTTTTATTTTACGTTCTCTCGCCAAAAAACAAATCAAAAACACAAATCACTTCCATGTGGAATTTGCATTTTCTCATAAAACTGTGCTCTGAGAAAATGTTTGCGTTCCCCTGAGAAAATCTGCGTTCGCTCGCAAAACTTTTGCATTCCCCTGAGAAGCATGGCATCTCTCACAAAACATTTTTAATTTACCCACAGAACATTTGCATTCCCCTGAGAAATATTTTTCTAAAAAGCAAAAATGTTGCATTCTCTCAAAACTTTTGCTTTGTCCAAAGAAATAAAATAAAAATACATTTTAGTTTCTTACAAAACGTTTCTGTTTCTCACAAAATTCCTGCATTAAATGTTTTTTATCATTTAACAAAACATTCACAAAGCATTTGCAAAAAAAAACTTTGGCATTCCTCTGAGAAACTTTGCATTTCTTTAAAAAAAAAAAAAATGTTGATTTCTCTCACTAAATGTTTGCATTCTTGCATGAAATTTTTGGATTCCCTGATCATTTTTTTTATTCACTACATTTGTGTTGATATGAGGTGGCACTATTTAAATGCTTTTTTGCTTTTTGCAAAAGTTTCTGTGAGGACCGCAATTATTAATTTTGCTAAGAAATATAATTTTTATTTCCATGTCCCCTTTGTCTGGAAAATGTCATATAATTTAGTTTAAAAGTAATAGTAAAAGACAAAGAGTATGTGATACTTCCAAACTAATGAAAACTACGTTCTGTACATTCTAAAAGGTTTTCAGCTGGATGTAGTTTGGAGACATCAGATAAAAAAAGAAGAGAAAAATGAAAAGTTAAAAAAAGTTCTAAAAATAAATCGGAATTTTGCTGCCTGTCTGAACAAAGCCAAAGTCTAGCCCTCAGCACAGGCACAGTTAACACTCCTTTCAGAAAATATATTCTATTGCACTGGCACAAAGCTAATGTCACAACATAGTCATCCATGGCGTCACTCCCAAATAGAAAAATAAAATGACTCAACACTTAGTATGGAGTTTAGATTTAAATAAGCAAATATAAGATCGCAATTTCTTTACGATTGCAAAATCCTTACTGCTTAAAAGGTTGTACAAAGCAGTTCTACTTCTTAAATGATCCACATTGGTATTTCCAACGGAAATGTTGATCGCAATCCTCGTGATGTTGTCGCTGTTGGGGATTTGCATGAAGGTTTTGCTTCTAGACTTCAATTTAGTTTTAGCTTCAGGGTTGACAGATCCAGAATCTAGATCTGGACTTAACCACACTGTCAAAAAGAGTTTTAAGAAATCATTTTATTATTAAGGTTTAAAAGTTAATTTAGCCCAAAAAGGCCTTGATATCATTCAGTCACAGCTTGACTTTCATTGACTGACCACCTGTTATACACAAAAACATTTACAGAGAAGTATTTATAACACCAATCTTCCTCAATCTTCACCACTCAAGGTAGTCTGTGACATATAAAGGTGCAAAAGAAACTTTAATAATATTACTGTAAATGGTGCTGCTTTATACTCTAAAATGTAGAAGCCCCCTCCTCTCCTTTCTGCACAGCACTATAAACCACCTGTGGACTTTTTAAAGGGAGGTTTAACACGGTGTCTCAATGCATCTTGGATTATCATATACCGGTCACTGGTTTGTTTAAATGAAAATCATGTGTTTTAGGTTAGACAGTTATGATTTTTATATATCACAGTATAACGGTCCAGCATTTGCACAACAATGTGCCCATCTGCCTTCTCACTTTTGAGAACAGAAACCCGGGAGTGCAATAGGGGTCTCGTAGGATGAAACGTTGAATTCAAATACCATATTTTAAGTTGGGTTACAACAACTCTGCTTTTTAATTTTCATTTGGCTTTAGGTTATTCATTACCTTGATTGTGGATTAAATTATTACCAACAACAGCATTAGATTCAGTACCTTATATTTGTAAATACAACAGCTATTTAACAGCAGTTGATTTTTACTGGCACAATGATGAATTCTACAACTGTGATTCCGGGATTTTTCCCCCCTGGTTGCAGACCTAAATATCCAGAGATGGCAGTACTGTCTATCCTCTTAGCATAACTGCTGCTTACAATCATATGGCATTGGAAAGCAGCATATAAATCCCTGGCTTTTTAGCTATTTACTTTACCTGGCAGCCTTACAGCATCTTAAGCAAAAAGCATTGTGAATGTACTGCCCTGCTCTTGCAAAAAAAAAAAAAGAAAAGAAAAAGAAAAAAAAAAAACCCAAAAATAAAGAAGATTCAGAAGAAGAGAAGGAATTGTAAATAAATGTCAAAGGTCGTTTTAGAAGTATATTCTGCCTCATAAAAGGAAAAAGTCAATTTGTTAATGATTAATGGTCTAGTTCAACCTAAAATTATTTATTATCGTCTCCCTATCTTGATCTCCATTGGTTAATTTCCATACTGAGCACAAAATAAGCTCTTTAGTAAATATCCAGGCAGATTATTTTTACACAGTGGAAAAAAAATGGTGCCAATTAATGGCAAGATTTAAAATAAATAAATAAAAACAAATCAGATGGTAGGACTAAAGCCTGGGTCCTCATACCTCACTGCAAGGACGAAAGCAGTCTGCATGAGTAAATGATTCCATTTTAAGGTGAACTATCCTGAGATATGTTGAGTGTGTAATGCTGTGCTTTTACATGCTGTAGTGGCTCAGTATTGCTGTCTCAGTTCTTGTCTCAGTGTTTTGAAAGCACTACATACACAAATAAATGATCAACGCTTTACAGTTAGTCCAAATATATTGAAAAGAAAGTTATATAAACTTATATAAACAGTGAATACAGATTTTATTTTATTTGCTTGAGTTTGTTCTTCCTGGCTGTGTTTCCTTTTTCACGGCAACTGTAAGTCAGTGGGAAGATATTGACATGCTACCAACTGCTGCTAAATATGTACACTGAGGTACAGTTATCATCTTGCACATTTTATATGAATATATAACAGCTAAAATATTATAGCCCCAGGACAGTTGTCTTTCTCAAAGATTTGCATATTTTAGTCCAGTTTAAGAGTACTTTACAACTAGGTCCCTTTTTCAGAGAACGTTCCAGCCCTGTTTTAAAAAGACAATTTCATAAAATAACGTGTTCAGGCAGTGCTGACAAGTTGTGGCTAGATGTATCGCTGCTTGTGTAAATGTAAATAGTTGTAGAGTGCCATCACCTGACACATGTGTCTGTCTTTATTTTTTATTTTTTAAGTAGAGATCTAGATATTGGTGATTATAAAAGGTGGAAACATCCATAGGTGCCTTATAATCAGTGTTGGAGACTTAAAATGATTTGCATGAGATACGACTTATGCAGAGGAAATGTCGCTTATGGTCAAAGACTGGCGAAACCCTGCAGTATTATTTCTTGTCATGCATTTCTGATCATGTAGGGACTAAAAAATGCTAAAATAGATGCATGATTGGTGGGATATTGATATTTTGATAAAGATTTTTTTGCTTAGAACATAATCTTGGATTATGTCTGCAAATATGGGTTCTGTACTTCATCAGGACTGTGTGATAGTGATGTGTTCAGTATAAGGTAAATACTTCAAGCTATTAGGGGTATTAATATAGTTTTATCAATATGGAAGTCTAAAGGTGCGGTCACATTAAACTTTAACAACTATACATTTGTAAAGTTGGTAAACTTGGATCTGCAATTTCATATAGTGTGAAGTCTTCGAATATAGACCTCAAAGCTAATTTGCCGTGATATGAAGGTGGAGTAGATCGAATATATCATTCAATATTTCAAGCAACTTATGCTTATTGGAAAAATGTGCCTACTTACATTTTTGCAAAACTCTAAAAATGTTGGGGTGCAGTAATGGGGACATGGTTAGGCTTATTTCAAGGGCCCAGATGAGAGATTTCTGATCAGTAGAGGCCTTGATATTGCAGTTTTAACAACTTTTTTTTTCATTGTTATGATTAGGCAAACTATCGATTTATAAAGACTCATTTGTGTGTGGTTTCTTGTGCAATAGTACTATGTTCTGACCTCAGAACACATTTATCATAGTACATGATTTGTAAACAAAAACGTTTTGATGAGTGCATTACATGACCAGCTCCTTATGTATGGCTTTTCTTAGACAGCAAATTTGCTCAGTAGTGCACCCGGTATAGCATATAATTTGAAGTTTAACTTTAAGAATGAGTCCTGTAAAAGACAAGTTGCAAGTAGACAATTGAACAAAAATTGATGCTTCTTGTTTTTATTTAATGTTTTTAATTAAATGCTTTTGGTAACACTATTGGTTGCGTTTAGTGTAGTACAGTCTTACTATGACAGAACAAACCTTTTTAGTGCCACTTAATAGGCATTTTTAGGAACAGTTTTCCAATAAGCCTGGATTGATTACAAACTCATTTGTGATTATTTATTTATAGCTATGTGACATTACATCCTGTTGCCCATATTCATTGCACCATGAAATGTAATTAGTGTGACCGCACCTTAAGACTGAGGAAAGTGTTAAATGCAGGTAACTTCAGTTTTGACCTATATCTGTCCTCTGTTATGACGGACACATGAGGGCTTCACATTATTCATCTCTACAAATCAATACACAGTATCAGACTAAATGCCAGTGTCCACCTGGTGTGCTTACACACTCTACCAGACTTGCCAGAATGTGCAATAGTGTATAAATACATGGCAGGCACATGGTGTCATTACCTCTTAGTGTGTGGTATTTATGGCAGGACACTACACTAGCGCTAGTAAAGTCTCTCTACTAGCACTGAGTCTCTCTGCAATCAGTTCAAGGCAAACAGAGCGATTTGTCATGCCTTTTTACTATGCAGCAACTCTAGTCTGACTTTCTGAGTTTCAGAAGAGATGTTTATTCACAGAAACTACATGTTTTACCCATTTGTGAATAGATTTTATTGAGAAATAACAAAATATGCCTTGCAACCCTGTTGAAAAGATGATTTAGAGCTGGTATGATGCTGGTCTAGCTGGTGGACCAGCATAGCTTTGCTGTTCACCAGCAAAAAAACTAAATTTAGTCTGATTTGTCTAGTGAAGCTGGTAGGTGTAGGTTGGCCTACAAAGGCAAAATGCATGAACAACCTTTTATTTTCAAAAACGATTTACAGCTGAAATCTGAACTTTTTACAATTTGGCTCAACTATCCTCAGATTATTATTTATTTATTTTTTCGGTTTCTGTAGTTACTGCGTTTGCATCTGGTTGCATTTGGTTAAGCTAGTTAAAAAGGAAACTTTTCACATCAAAATGTCCACAATGTGCTGGTGACCAGCAATGCTGCTTTTTTTAACATGGTTGCAGTTTATTTATTCACTACTTCCCCTGAATATATTTCTTGCCTATAAAAACATTGTATAAAGTTGTGGCCAGTGTGTGCACAGATATACAGTAAAGCCGCATTGCAAACATTACAACAAAAAAAAAAAAAACTGCGCTGCCACTTTCAGTTTACTGACGTACTGCAGGGAAGCCCTTTAATAGGTTGTGTTAGTTTCCGATTCTCCTCTTTGAGGGTCAGCTCCTCCATAATGCAAAGACAGCTATTGTTCTATGAACAATGCTGTTATTTCTTTTACTGAAAATGTGAAACAATGTAAACAACTGTTTAAAAACACACTGAGACATTTGAGAGGTTAAAACTGGTGCTTTTGTCATAGAGGTGTATTGGATTCATATAGGCATGGATTGGTTTTACCAGGACAATCAACATGCATATACTCACACTCATACAGAAACAATATGTTCAGTAGTGTATAGGCCTCACTATCTGCCCTTCAAATGGCATGATTATATTTTGAAGATATATATAATTGCTTATAATTACAAAATTAAATATTATACCCTTTATCAGTTGTTCTCTACCCCACGCTCCCTTTCATTTGTTAGTTGTCCAACTATTTAAGGCTTCTCTGCAAAGAAACCACATTATTATAGGCAGTTGAATAAATGTTCAGCTGTAAAAGTTAAGTACAGATATTTCGCTGCCTGTTCAGCAATAACCTGAAGGGTTTCATTGATCATGGCACAGACACAATTTGACATCCTTTCATTGGTGGAGTATGTGGAAATAATGATTCTTTAGGATGTTGAGGGCTGTCTGTGGTGCTCCGTTGACTTTTCAGAGCGTGAGGTGGAATTCAAGGCAGTTTTTTAGTCTCAAAGGTTTACTATAACCCCAGTATGAAAATATTTTTGGTCTTAGTTTCTCATGACTAATTTGTCAAGGGGAGGGATTTTTTAGTTTTTGTTTTGTTTTTCAGCACATCTGATGTAATGTGGTTTGAACAAGTGAGACCTCTCATATATGGGCTATTAACAGTGAGTTTTTGAGAATGGTTTGGCTTCAAACTTGTTTTGAATCATTAAATATATCAATAATAAGGATGAGTCTAATGCCAAATATACATTATTTATTTAGAAGATACATATATTGATAAATAAATATATGCTTAATTTAAATTATTATTATTTTGCTCTAACCCATGTTTATTTGAACTTATTATTTTATAGAGCTATGACAGCATGCAGGATCTTAAAAGAAAAAAAACTGAATGTATGAATTGATGTTTCATTGCTGTTAGTCGTTTTGACATTTTACAAATAGTTTGGTATTTGTAAGATTAATTTGCTTTTTTATTTCTTATTTATTGAGTCATATTCACATATCTAAATATGAATTGTTGGGTTTTTTGCAGATGAGGATTTTATGAAGGGTTTGGTCCTTCTCTGCTTTAGTTTTGCTTCGGTATTCTGCCTAATTTCAGATTTGATCAATCTGCCTCTTTGAATAACTGAATATTAAGTATGATAATTTGTTGTACATAGAACGACTATTAAACTTTTTTGAAGAAAAGAAAGAATTTTGTGCTGCTCTTTTTTATTTGTTCTTCACTTGACTTGACTTTGAGGGGCTGGTGGATGTTCTAAAATGAAGTTTTTAATACCACAATGTTTTTATTAAAGTAAAGATTTCCAAAACATATTTTCTTTGAAACGACCACAAAGATGTTTCCGAAGTTTGCATAAGCAAGCCAACATTTTAGACCGTTGACATTTTCCTATGTTTTAGCTTCTGAAAGGCGCCTCTTGGGTGAATTCTTTTCAAAGTACTTAGAAAAGTTGTTCATGATGATGGTGATGGGTAAAGAAACTACAAGCAACCCACAGAGAATGCAAAGTGTAGCTACAATTCTCCCAGCCGCTGTCTGTGGATATACATCCCCATAGCCCACCGTAGTCATTGAAATAATGGCCCACCACCAACAAACAGGAATAGAAGAGAGTTTGGATGAAGCGTCTTCCTTTTCAGTGTAGTAGATAAAAGTCGAGAAGAACGATATTCCAACAGTAATGAATAGAATGAGCAGGCCCACCTCGCTTTGGCAGTTCTTTAGAGTTTCTCCAAAAGCTCTCACTCCTTCAGAATGTCGAGCAAGCTTTAGTACCCTGAAGGCCCTCATTAACCGCAGAACCTGAACCACCTTCCCTATGTTTACCAGATGTTGGTTTTCCTCCCCATCCTCTTCATTCAAACTTTCAAAGGCCAGCATCACATAGAAAGGCAAGATAGAAGCCATGTCAATCATGTTCAGAGGGTTTGCCAAAAACCTCCACGGCTGAGGAGCTGCTATGACACGCAGGACAAATTCCACTGAGAAGAAAATGATACAGATGATCTCCAGAGAGTCCAGGACAGAATGTTCACTCTCAGTTGCACACCTGAATTTGGGTATACTGTGGATACACATGGCCACAATTGAGGTCAAAATGACCAGGACGGAAACCGCAGCTACGCTTTTGGAACAGTTGGAGTGATTGGGATCTTCAAGAGTTTGCCACATGAACTTGCGCACATTTGGACACCACATGCCCTCAATCCTCCACAGGTCACTGCCCACAATCGAGATCTCTGCAGATGATGCTGCATTACTAGACTGGCTAGATGCATTCTGCTCCCGCTCATCTTTGCGCTCAAGAAACCATTCGAGACAGCAGGCTTCCAGATCCAGCTCGCCAATGCCCCAGTATTCGATCTCCTGACTGAAGCAAAACACACAAAGCTCCTCCAGAGCATGAAAGTGTCCTGTACGGTAGAAGTTCAGAACGCAGTGGAAGACTTGCGGGCTCCTGTCAAAGTAGTATTCCTGCTCAGCAGGGCTGTAGTCGTCACAGAGTTCCAGGATTGCGGCATTGCTGCAGCACTGGATTAGCTGACCCACACGAGTGTTGGGGAACCGGAGGAGAAGGCAGCGCTCCACCTTGTGCTGGGTACCTCCAACGTTGAGATTAACAAGATCTTCCTCCCTGCCTTGATGGTGGAGAACTTGCCCATACATCATGTTGGTACTGATACATTGAATCCGGAGGTCTTGCTAGTGATATACTTGCATTTTCTACTAAAACAACAGAAATGTGAATGTTAGCTACATTAACAACACAGAAAACCACTCAATCAATTTAATTAAATTAATTAATTTAAATGTTTGTTACTTTAAATTATACGTCACATCACAGGCCAGTAAAGCAAAGCATGCCATACCAATACATACAAATGAAACACAAATTAGCCACAAATTCACCAAAAAAATTTAATTGTTATGAATTGCATTGAGATGAAAAACCATACAAATAAAATTTACATTTTTACATATACATTTTAACATTAATAAAAAGTTGCCATTAAAAGTTCTGTGTAAAGGTCAATTTCTTCTCTGACTTTTTAAATGATGAATTTAAATGAAATAAACATTTATAGATTATGATATATCAGAATTATTTTAATTCTAAAACAGTATTAAGACTTAAGTATTAAGTATTAAGGCTTCCTTAACTTAAAATGTACTGTCACTTTTGTAAACAGATCCTCCCAGACAACAGTGATTTCAAACCACTTCCGATGTTGACTACTGAGATAATGAAATATAAAAACTGTCAAGATCTCATCAATGACCTTGATAAATTGTTATTTAAAGAAACTCTTAATACAGAGTAGGACCCCTATTTATCGAATTAAAATTTAGCTAAGGGCGCATTTATAAGATGTAGGGGTAATTGGTTAGAAATGGGAGAGAAAACTTTTTTTTTTTTTCGCTCTGGAAAAGAAAGAAATATATATATAAAAAACTGTCTAGCAGCATTAAAAATTGATAATAATAAACACACCCCCCCCGTCAAATTAATCAATATGCATATATATATATATATATATATATATTTTTTTTAAAATACTTTTAGAAAATTATTAAGAGACTGTTATGTAAACTGTACAATGAATGTATTATTAATGAGGAATTATGTATGACCTCTCCCTTGACAATTGGAGGTCAATCACTTTACTAAATTTAGATTATAAAATTCTATCATTAGTTCTTGCAAAAGATTAAAAACAGGTTTATCTGATATAATTAATGAAACTCAAACTGGGTTTATGTCTAAACAACATACAAGTTGTAATGTCAGGTTTAATTTGGATCTCATAGATTATACGAATTGTATTAATTCTGATGCGATCATTTTGTTTCTAGATTTTTACAAGGCGTTCAATACCATTGATCATAAATTTCTATTTTCTACTCTAGAGTTGTTCAGATGGTTCAGTTCTTGTACAATTTGACACTACTAATAGATTTCCTATTAACAGGAGTTTGGCAAAGTTGCGGAATCTCCCCCTTTCTGTTTTTATTAGTTGTGGAATTACTGTCTGTATTTGAAACAGTTCTGATATCAAAGGGTTGACCATTTTTGATCTTGAGATTAGGATTTCAAAACTTGCGGATGATACAATCCTGTTTTTAGAAAACACAAATCAGATAGCAAAAATCCTTGATATAATTAACACTTTCTCTGAGGCTTCTGGTTTAAAATGAAATATTCCTAAATGTGAATTATTTTGTTTATTTGATAACCTTGAAACCTCTGTAAATAATATACCTATAAAAATAATGTGAAATTTCTCTGCATCCATATTTCCAAGAAAATCTCTTTTAGGCAAAAAAAATGAATTACCTTCCTTTGAAGCCAGTTGTTGAATATTATTTTTTAAAGAGACTAATCTTTCATTGGCAGAGTTCTTCTAATAAAAGAATTTTCCTGTTGTTCATAATGAATTTCTTACAATTGCTAAAGCTATACCAATTTGTCTTGTTCATTTAATGAAAAGTCATTTATCATTTGAAGGGGTTGTAAAAAAGGGAGCAAAAGTTTTTGTTGATGACAAGTGTATCTATGACCAAAATTGTAGTAACAAAATTATAAGAATGTGTGTTTCATATGTGTTTCAATGAAGGAAAAAAATTACTCCAAGGGGAGTTTTTTTTTTTTTTGGAATTCTTTAATAGATCATATTAATTGGATAAAAAAAGCGTGGCTCTTAAATTCTGCGTTCCTAATAAATTTAAACAAACACATTTAACAATTTTGCTAAATACATGATAACATCTAAATTTGGAAATCCTCATTTGAATTGTAATTTTTACCACATGAACTTGCGCACATTTGAGCACCACATGCCCTCAATCCTCCACAGATCATTGCCCACAACCGAGATCTCTGCAGATGATGCTGCATTAAATGCCCCTTTTGTTCAGGAATTTTGGTCTAGTGTATCCAAATATTTTTTTTCCCCCCTCGAATTCTAATATAGACATTGATTTAAATATGTGTGATATATTTGGTTATTTTTCTCATTGTAAACATAACAGAATATATAGAAAATGTATTTATGTTATTGGGAAAATATTATAGCCTTTTCATAAATGTAAATACACAAAAATTTGTCAAATTGGTGAAAATGTATAATGATCTGCTGAAGGTTTCACAGCTCTAGATTCACTACCTCTGTCCTTTTACTTCCTATATTGTCTCTGTACTAATATTGTCATCCAATGTTCCATTTGTTTGTTGTGAAGATATTGTTTACATTTGCAATAAAAATAAAAATAAAAAAGAAGCTCTGAAAAGTATATGTGCTCTATCTGAGAAAATATTTGAATCTAAAAACTTCTTACACCAAGAGTAATTTTTAGAACGTCAACAACAATATCGAAAGAAAAACAAAATGTATTACTGATCCCATATTGCGTTATTTAATGTTCTTTTAATCATGTTTTCATTAGTGTCATGTTTTCTTATCATTTATGCCAGCAAGTGGAGTTTTGGTAAACAATAAAATAAAAATGTAAATTCTGTTACACTACTGTCAACGTTGTAAGTTTGTTTATAGGTAACACAGTTGACGGTGACAGACGGAGACACCTGCAATTATAGAATGAGCCATATACTGAAATATAGCCAATGTTACATCTAGAGTGATAAGTACAGTCAAGCATCAGAAAATAATAAATTAATAAATCAATAAAAGAGAGAAATCTTACCGCGAATATAAAATCAACTGAAGATCACATACCCATGCGGCTTCAACTACTTCGCGCCTTTCCGTACTGGCGCAAAACTCTACACAAAGAGTCACTTTATAAATAATACATGATCGCTATAGGCACAAAGAGCCGGCGGTGCCCCATTAATCATTAAATCCAGGTCCACAACTAGCAGGGGCGGAGAGTCCCATCAAACTGTTTGAGTTTCTCACCTACGCGCAATACTGTGCAACCAGACGAAACGCGCACGAGACACATCGTCGCCCGTCGTTGAGGTCGTGCGTGTGTGTAGAAGACGAAGGTTATCAAAGATTTCAAATAATGGGATACGTCGGAATAGGATATGTTTTAGGGTATGGAAATGTGTGTTTGATTTCATTACGAAATGTGTTGATTTAGCCTATTTATGATAATTGTAGGACTATTGTCTCGATAATAAGCATTTATGCAGACACCTCTGCAGGTAATCCATGCTGTGCATTTATTATTTTGTGTCAAGTCATGTAATTCATTACTTAATGGACACATTTCTTGATTGCAGATGGAATCCAAGCTGAATGTCTTGGAAATAGGGTTCAGTTTATCCTCCCTGGTTCTTTGAGTGCAGGAAGTTCTTTAGACCTTTATGCACTCAGTAAGTTAATTATCTCTTTGTTCGTGTGCCAGTTAGTTTAATACACCCAGGAATCAATTCAGACGTTTCAGATGACACACAGACAGTCCTTCTCACACCTCACCTGGCGGCTCAATTTGTCTATATGCAGAAATCTGATCCTTGGGGGAATATGATAGTGTCAGCTTCCCTACAGAGTTGTTATACAGAGAACAAGGTTTGTGTCTTTATAAATTAAGCATTTCTTTAACCAGCCCTAATTCTGGACCTATAGGTTATTGTGCAAATAATTAAGAAAATGTGACATTTGAAATGTGAAAGTGGATGTCTAAGTTGGAAGTTACCCACATTTAGAGTTACCTTACAACTACCTAACCACTTTTTAATTGGATGACAAGGAATTGAGAGTGCATTTCATACTTGAAATGCAGTTTAAACCATATTAATTATCCACACTATCTAAGAAAGTCTAAGAAGTTTTCAAGTTCTGCAGTTTTTTTATTAAATGTGATACTTTTGATAAAAACATGGACATGTCTGACATTATGTGAAAGTTATGCATCAACTTTGACCAGTGGCAGCTGGATAGCTGCTAAATTAAGTTTATCTGTAAGATAAACGAGATCTGTAAGAAATGCGATACCAGAAATCAAGAGAGCACCAGTACAACAGCTGGTACGTATAATAATCTTTTTGGTGACGCTTCAGTAATCTGCTGGATGAATGATGCCTAAAATTGTGTGCTTTTAAGGAGAGTGCGCTGTACGATTGTTAGTAAATGTATTGGAAGATCTGTGGAGAAAAAAAATACTTCTAACCCTAAAGGGGCCAGTCTAATTGTTGAATTTTAAACTGCATCATTGGAAACAATGCAGTATGAAGCGTTAGGGGAAACATTGGTTTGTACTTATTTAATTGCATGTTTTATTCTGAATTTATCCTGAAGAGGATTCTATGTATGTGAATACCCCTACACCTGGTATATCTGTGTTTCATTGGTATTTGTGAAATGGTATGTGAGAAATAAAAACAGTATTTTTGAATGTGCATTAAATTATTTACTATCCATGAAGTCATGGCAGTGGAGTCTTGAATAGGAGTGAAGCATTGCAACTGGTGTTGTAAGCAGTCGGGGTGAGATTCTGTTTTGGCATACCAACCACTAAAAGCTCCCTAGAAACCATGACAATGCACTAAAATGACCCCTAACACTTTGCCAACTGTGAGGCAATATCCTTGCAACTACCCTAGCATTTTTATGTGCAAGTACCACTTACTTAAATACCTTAAGTAAGTGATTTTTTTATCAATTAATTAATTAATTTATTATTAAAAAATTAATTAATTTTGTATGGTATGTGGTTTTCCTAAATTATTGGTTCCCAACCACATTCCTGGAGGCCCCCACCACTGCATGTTTTGTATTGCTGTATCTAAAATCGCTTACTTCCCTACTATATAATACGCGAAAAACAGTATGCGAGGCGAGTAGTATGTCTGAATTCATAGCTTTCTTAATTCAGTAGGCGAGAAGTACCCAGATGACCTACTGCTTCTGTCCGAATTCTATAGTAAGCATACCATGGACACTTTCCTATCCCATGAAGCTCCAGGAGAGAAGGCGTCATATTCAAAAAATGGCGGAAAGTGGAGACACGGCTCATTTTAAGTCTAAGCACCTCAGGAAAAAAACATTGTTTATTGTGACTAAATTACACTTGTTTCACACATTCTAAATAAACGTATGACATGAAAGTAAATGAAAGTTTAAATTTTCGCGCTGTTGAGATGACGCATGACACGTGACAACATCAATATGGCGTGGATGTAGTACGTCCAAATTCCATTCATACAACCCACATTCATACTATATAGAACATACTTTTTAACAGTTGGGTAGTACGTTCAATTTTAAATGTAGTACCTACTTAAGCAGTATGTGATTTCGGACACAGCACCTGTCTCCTTATTCAAACACCTGATTTAGATAATCAGCCCATTAGTAGAGACTCCAAGACCTGAAATGGATGTGTCAGACAAAGAAGAGATGCACAATGTGCAGGGGGGCCTCCAGAAACGTGGTTGGAAACCACTGCTCTAAATTTTCACATTCTTCATAGATAATGTCGCGATTTTCTTTGATACTGTAGGCTGTTCCTTTTTAACAGCCTACAGTTATACATAACTTGCAACTGTGGAATGTCCTACTGTACACGCCTGAAGAGAAGTCATTTGATAAAGAGACCCTACAAGTGATGGGCCACAATGTTCAGAGTGTCTCTAACACGACTGGTCATGCGAACCCTATACAACATGGCTGAAACCTTTGTCTAAAATATATGCACATTTATTTGCCAGCATACACAATAAATCAACTTTTCTGTATTGTCTGAAGTATTTTTCCTTGTTAGGTTGATGGTGTTGATATGTTGGTGTTCAAATCAGTGGTGTTGTTCCAGGATCACTGGATGGTGGCTATAGTGGAGTCGGCAGCTGCCTGTCCAGTGAGATTTTATTCACACATACTTGGCATTTTGCAATTTTTATGCTCTGATTTGACTTCAGATGGAGCTTCAGTTATGGGCCAAGTGGTTTATTGGCAAGTTCCTCTGCACATAGCTCCTTTGGTGACCTAAGAAGTTGAAATCCTGGAGATGCACTTGGATGTCAATGGATGAAGGCTCACACCTGAAGAGATGGAAAGCCGTAACTATGATGTGGCCTTCTAAAAGTCTCATGTAGTTGTTGTGATTTCTGTTGGGGTTGCCGATGGATACTACAAGGTTGAGTTTGTCAACTGTTTTCCGTTTAACTTGAAAGTAATGACTGAAAACTTTTTTTGTTAATTACAGAGTCACGTTCTTGAAGAACATGTCAGTTACACCATAGAACCTTTGCTTGAGCTGCTTTGGAAGGAGGGCCACAATAAGACCCCGTATACAGTCTTGTACATCACCACTCCTTTGACACCATGACCACCCCAAGTTACACACCGTGAGTGTTAAAATTAATCTTTCTGACCTAAATTTGTGTATAGAACAAGCAGAAGGTGTTTCTTGTAATACTGGGTTACTTTTTACCTGATGTGGAGCTGCTGAATATCACCTTTAGCTCTGAATTGCTCACAGTATCAGAGATCATTATTAAAGGCATTACTCTTCAACAGTGTTGGAAGTAACGCATTACAAAAGTAATATATTACAGTAATATATTACTTTTTGCTGTAACGTAGTAGTTTAAGGCATTACTAATCAAGTTTCAGTAATATTTTACTCGGTACATTTTCAGTAATGCTTGCATTACAACACACTCTTAGCCGAAATTAATTGTTCAAAAAACAGCGAGACGCAATATATTAACGTATTATAAAAAACAAAACTCAAGGAAAAAAGACATAAATTAAAAAAAGCTTTAAATGACCACTTAACGAAATAAAAAAGAAATCGAAAACAAAACCTCTTTCATTATAATTTTAATCCATAAAGATGACTTAAGGTGCATCAGAGGAGATGGCGAGTCAGGAAATTTATTTTTGTGACATGAAAATGTAAAAAATCTTCCTACTATTTTCCTCAGACATATTGCTGGTAATTAGGCTACTTTTGCTGATGCTGTAACAATCTATAGTCTCACCCTGATGTAAGAACCTACATACTTGATTTGGTCTTTGGTTTCATCATCTTGCCTAAACGTACAGCATTTCCACACTCTGTTGTAGTAGAAGCTTCTTTAGCTGACATTGGTAAGGCCTTTAGACTGAAAAAGACCTTTTAAGAAAAAAGCATAGTAAGGTCCTGCTCCTGGAGATCTTTCTTTGATCACAATACTAGCCAAAACTTGACCACTTGGCACAAAGTAGCATATAAATGCATAATTGTAGTAATAGTACTTTTATTATGGTTTCATCAGCCAGTTAGCATTGTCTGATGCTTAATTTTTTGCTAACCATTGGACTCTGCAGATCTCTAGGAGCAGAACTGCATAACTGTGCTGGGCTGTGCTGATATTTACCTTTGTGTCTTTTTCTGCAGTTATTCCACAAGTAGAGGATAGTTGCAATGAGGACAGCTTCAGCATGTATGTCAAATATGGGAGCACCCCAAGTTCCCAAATAAAAATCCATCTGGGACATTTGGAGCTGAATAACATGTTGCAGCAGAATGAGCATCATTCAAACGAAACCCATTTCGAAATCATTGTGCCATTGCTAGCACCAGTTTTGGCTTTCAAAGTATTGTTGAGATTTTCTGGTTTGTGCTAGTGATTCTTACAACCGCACACTTGTAATGTGATGCCCACACAAATACAGAGGGATATTTCACCCCCAAGGAAGTTTCAAAGCTGTATTCTGTTTTTTTTTTTGTTTGTTTGTTTTTTTCCTGTGGAAGAATTTTATAATGTTCACTTTGTGAGTTCCCAGCATGCATTGAAGAGTGCATAAATTATGCAGTTACTGTTGTGGGATTGTTTTGCTGTTTGCTGACTTCATTTAAACTTTTCTGTTGTAATTGTATCAATAAATATTACTTTCTTTTTTTTCTTCAGGCAACAGAAACTACTAATTTTTTTGTAGTGTGTAAGTTTTCTAATCTCTACAGACCATTGGCTACCACCTTCCTAATTCCTCTAATTCTTTTTTATACCCTTATTTTTCAAAGTCCCCCCTACAGTTGTAACGTATCGGCTGCGGTCAAGCGAGCTCACGCTCTCGCTTCCTTTTCGGCAGGCAGGACTCGGAAACAGGATTACAAAAGGAACATTTATTGATCTAGGAAACATAAAGGAAACCGCGGAGAGCTACGCATAGTTCACAACACGGGCACACACAAAACTTTAAAGCAAGACAATGACAGACTGAAAAGAACTGAATTAAATACAGGACTAATTAGACACAAAATGAGACACACCTGGACAGACACGGCTGGGCAAGGATACAAGGTAATGAGCGGGGCGGGGTCACAAACAAGGCACGACACATGGAGAACACAATGAAAACACAAACAAAGGCACATGGAACGCCGGACGGCGTGACAACAGTCAAGACTACTATGCTTATTTTATCTTTGGTGTCACCACTCGTGGAACCATGCGAAAAGTACAATGGTGCTCACATCAATTATTCACACAATTTTTATGTAATAAGGTGATTCATTAACTCTTTAGCTTGTTCAGTTTGTTGAAGATACCATGATATATGAGAATGAAGTCACATGAAAAAGAGATGTACTTTTGCCAGAGACCGTACTCCCCGAGCAGGAATACAGGTTAGCCAAGTTAGGGTTTTGTAGCGTTTTTATTTTTTTATTTATTTTTTAAACAATGCAAAACTTTGTTTCCCAGAATACAACACCCAGCCAGCAATGACACGTGGGGCCCAGATGGGTTTGGCATGAATTGCCCAGTTAGGACCCATGCAGTACCCTTACAGGTCCCACTTTTAGTACGTCTTGGCTTCTTCGGCTGGCCCCCATGTGGATCCCAGGTGCAAGTCCATAATGGGGCCCACATTTGCCTCCCATGAAGCCCTCATCTGGGCCCCACGTGTCATTGCTGGCTGGGCATGCTCCATGTGACGTAAGTATGCCAGTTTGAATACAGCCAGTGTTCAACTCTTTGCTAAACCAAATAAATTAACTATTAAATTAGGATTAAGTTTCATTTAATAAATGTGCACAACAAAGTGCCTGATGGCCTGTCCTGGTGAAAATGGACCATTAGGTCAGCATTATGAGTAATTCACGCAAAAAAATTATTTACTTCATGATTAAGAATTGGACAATTTAAGGGTTAGTTTACTCCAAAATGAAAAGTCTGTCATTGATTACTCCATGTGTCATTAATTGCACATCTCAAACAGGTTCACGGTATCCTGTGTTTATATTGCAAACAACACTCAAAGCATGATCTTTCATGCTGTTTCGCAATTTAAACAGCCACACGCAGATGTCGGGAAAAGTGAACCCAAAGTTAGCCCGAAGCTTTCTAAGGGTATGTAAACTACTTTATCTAATGGTGATAGGTATGTGTAGTGCTGTCAAAAGACCCGGTACTTCAGTACCAAGACTGTACTAAATAATTTAAAATGTTATTTAAAATGTAATTTAAAAGGTTTTCTAAAGTACCGGCAGTAACGAGCAACGGGTCAACCCGGTTCTTGCTGCGCTACCCGAAAGGCGCGCAGTTGCGTCTTCTTCATAAAAGCACAGAGAGATGGCGATTGTCTGTGCTATTGATGAGGCAGCTCTGAATCTGCTCGTTGAAAAGAAAGGAAAGAGCCACGTGTGGAAGTATATTGTTCCCTTTCGACATTTCACTCGTACTGCGTCTGCTAACAGCGGGCCAATGCCGTCGACCACACCCCATGGCGTGATGTCTCTGCTCCAATGACTCTGTGGCCCTCTCCACCGATCAGCAGCGGGAACCCTCGCCTGAATATTAGCGTTTCCCCCCGGACTCTTTAGACT
>JAUYWG010000057.1:4386083-4413371 GCA_034779775.1 Enteromius afrohamiltoni | reverse complement strand
GTGGGAACATTAGTATTCCGGCGAGGGTTCCCGCTGCTGGCGGCCGGAGAGGGCCACAGAGGAGCGATCTGTTACAAAATAATAGGGTTTGTGTTTGTAATGGTAAATATTTTAATGTTTCTTACACAAGTAATTTAGCTACTTTTTATACAGTCTTATTAAACACAGTACATAATTTGAAATGTGGGATATGGCCAAATTGAACTAGTACGACTTTTCAGAATGGTTTTAAAGTGTTCACAACACCAAAAGCGATAAAACTGGTTAACATTGACATATCTTGAGATGTTTATTTCAGACGTATGACTCACTGAATGAGCCAGTGCACTCCACTAGATGGCATTTTACAGTAATGTGCTGGAAGAGAAGAATGAACTGTGCGTGAGCGCTATCTATCCAAGAACAACATAACACACTGCTGCCAGGAAACGGATATACAACATACACTTAATATATTTGCAATATGTAATATTTAGCCAGCCTCAGCCAAGTAAATTATGCTTTATTTAGTTTTCTGGGATCGGAAGGGAAAAGTACACAAGGAGTTTTGTTTCCTAGTGTTTGACAGCTTTTTATGTTTATAAATGTTTAGTTCACACTCATTGTTTACATCTGAAAAAAAAAATCATTTAATCTATTGAGATTGCTGGCAACAGCAATTTTAGGATAGTTTGTGTCTTAGTGACTTAAGAGTCCTCCTCACTCCTCGTATGGGCAGTTTCCCTAACAGGGTTTAAGACTAGTCCTAGATTAAAATACATGTTAAGAGCTGTATAAACTGGAAAAGGCTTGCACCGAGATATCATAAAATACATCATTGCCATTGTTTGGTCTTAAAATGCTCACAGATAATGCATTTTTGTAAGACATGTTTCTAAAAATTCTTTAATGTCCTGAATTAGCAAAGGTCTAGTCCTGGCTTAATCTAATTCCTATCCGGGAAACCAGCCCATAATGTTTAGCAGATTTAGGAGCTACTTTTAGGTTTAAGATAGGTCTTAGCCTAAACCAGGATTATAATTTAGGTAATTTTTATAAACATGCCTTAGAAAAAAGCATTACTGGTTTGTATCTTAAGGCAAAACAAAGGCACTGACATGTTCTAAGATTACTCAGTACAAGTTTCTTTTTTACAAGCTCTTATTTACATTTTAGACTAGGACTAAACTTAAGCCGTCTGTGAAACCAGGAGTATGTGAAATACTCTTAGAGCAAAAATTATCAGACAAGAAATGCCGGCTTTTATTTCCAGGTATTTACATCTGGATCTTTTGCTTTCAATAACTGCATCAAGCTTGTGACCCACTGATATCACCAAACTTTTGCATTCTCCTTTTTTGATGCTTTTCCATGGTTTCCTTCAGTCTCCTTTTTAGCAGGTAAAAGGCATGATCTATAGGGTGTAAGTCTGGAGATTGATTTGTCCTGTCTAAATCCTTCCACTTCTTGCCCCAGATGAACTCCTTTGTTGTTTTGGCAATGTGTTTGGGTCATTATCTTGCTGCATGATGAAGGATCTCCCAATAAGTTTGGTTGCATCTTTCTTTAAATTGGCAAACAAAATGTAGACTTCGGCGTACATTTTTCTGCTGCCATCATGTGTTACATTATCAATGAAGACTAATTAGCCCGAAGAAGCAATGTAAGCCTGATCCATGACATTACCTCCACTGTGTTTCAAGCTCATGCTTGTCTTTTTGAGATCATGAACAGATCCTTTCTTTCTCCAAACTTTAGCCTTTCCTTCACTTTGGTTAAGGTTAATCTTTGTCTGATCAGTCTGTAAAACCTTTTCCAAGAATTTTCAAGGCTCATCTCTGTACTTACATCATATATACAGCTTCAAATGTATGCAATTTCATGTTGTGTTGGTTTTCTAATTCAGGAGGTTTACACGGTAACTCGTATGATACTGTGTTGCACTTAGGTAATCAAAAACTCTGGTTCAAACCCTGTGAATCTACGGTTTAACAAAACAGCTCAAATCCTCGCAAGGAAGATGAAATAGCATGGCTGAATTAGCGAATATGTTTTTACGTTATCATTTAGAATTATTTGCAACATGATAGTGCATTAATTTTTAACACTATGAATATTTGAATGCTGAATGGTTGCAAAACATACCGCAACCACCATAATAAAACCTATACCTGTACCACCATAATAAAAAATGTGCCGCAGTCACATATTAAACTTGTTTTAGCACCAATCTCTGGACATTTCACTGAAACATGGAGTAAGGTACATAATTATGGGAAATTAATGCAGAAATGTATGTAGAGGCACATCTACAATGAGCCTGGGTTGAGCTCAAACTGCTGAAAGTATTAATGCTCGCCATGATAGTAATACAGTGTATCAAATTTTGAAGTATTTGTATATCAGAAATATTCATCTGTTTTATTCTAATCCCGAGGTCAATGTAGTTACTCAGATCCAGTCCATATCCAGATCAGATGGTGGATCAGCACCTAGAGACGAGCTCTACAGCCCTGAATGTCAGCTAGATGAGCATTAGAGACAGATCCCCTGCAAAGACCTCATCAGCCACTGTCACAGGACCACGAGAACCAGAGAAGAGTTTTGCTTTCAAAATCTGATTTTGCTGAGTGCAACATGTTCCTGGATAAACATCTTTGTGATTCACCACTCACATTGAAGAACCGGCTTACAATCAGTGTTTGTTGCTTGTACATAATTTTTGAGAAGGACCTGTATTTGGGTAAGGTTAGGAGATATGGTCAAGATTTGTCTTAGAGATAATCTTTGGATTAAAACGTTATTCCAGGGTCAACAATATGTGAGCATCAAGCATCAGATTTAAACCATGAACTGATTGAAGAAAGTTTCCTGCTTTAATGATTTATGGTTTATTTTAGATTAGGTGGATGCGTGTGTTATTTACCTTACAAAAAGATGGGAGCAAAAACAGTATGAAAAGGCGAATCCACCTCCACCCCACCTGGTACCAGCTAGACTTGTAGTTGTAGATTGTTAAGGAAAGGTTTGAGCAGCTAAAGAGTTTAAAGTACTGCCTTGGTCTCGAGATCCCCAGGATCTGATTGAGGGTTTATGTGCTGGATCAACAAATCCCATCCATGAAGGCCTCACCAAGCAACTTGTCTATCTTTGTCTTACACACAGGAACTCTTCATGTAATGGTTTTTATACTGCACATTATATATTTTATTGCCCTCCAACAAAACCTATCCCTCACAGGAAACTTTGTGCATTTGCAGATTTTCAGGAAAAAAAAAGAAAACAATATTTTTCTTTATAATTTATAAGCCTTTTGAATTACAGGGAAACTAAAAGTTGAAGGAACCACCTACACATTGTAATACCTTAATCATATCTATTATACACAGATATGAGTCCTTAAACACACTATTCTAGACAAATTACAGCAACTTGGTTTTGTGAAGAAACAGAGATACATTAAAAATTATGCTGTCAAAGTAATATACAGTGGGTATACAGAAAGCATTGAGACCCCCTTAAATATTTCACTCTTTGTTATATTGCAGCCATTTTCTAAAATCATTTGAGTAGCCAAAGATCACTGTGGATGAGCTTCAGAGATGTAGTCGGGAGATGGGAAAAAAGTTGTAGAAAGTCAACCATCCCTGCAGCCCTCCATCCGTTGGGGTTTCATGGCAAGCCTCTCCTCAGTGCAAGACACAAGAAAGCCTGCATGGAGTATGCTAAAAAAAACGCCTGAAGGACTCCTTTTTGGCCTTAATTCTAAGCGGAATGTGTCCCAACAGTGAAGCATGGTGTTGGCAGCATTATGCTGTTTTTTAGCTGCAGGGACAGGACGACTGGTTGTAGTCAAGGAATAGCAGAGGATCCCCAAATCCAGGTGTGAAAAACTTGTTGAATCTTTCCCAAAAAACTCATGGCTGTATTAGATCAAAATGGTGCTTCTACAAAATACTGAGCAAAGGGTCTGAATACTTGTAATATTTTAGTTTTTCTTTTTTAATAAACCAGCAAAAATGTCAACAATTCTGTGTTTTTCTGTCAATATGGTTTGCTGTTTGTACATTCATGAGGAAAAAAAATGACACATGACACACATAACAATCCAGGCTGGAGTGCCCTCCCTCGAGTGTATTTATTATCCATGTATTTATCACAATAGACGAGTTTTTTATGACTGCCCCCCCCCATATTTCATAGTATTTAGCAATATAATATTTTTATTTATTTATTTATTTTTGTCACGAAACGCGCTGTCACTGCGGTGAAGCGTAACTCGTGTTTTTCCAGTGGGCACGGAGGACACAGAGGCAGGACTTAACTGAATAAACATTTAATGAAAAAACAAGAAGATAACTGAACAAAACTCACGAGACGAACCACAAACGTACAGCAAAATAAAGAAACTTCAATGACTGACATTCGAACAAGACATGGGGCATGGACTTTATACAAAGACTAATTAAACACACCTGGACATGAATGAACATTGATGAGGAAGGCGGGGTTACAAATGAGGAGTAGACATGAGGGAGCTGACAGGTAAATAAACAAACACACAGATTCACATGGCACAAGATACAACAACACAGAACTCACGATCGCTAGAGTGTCATCCAGAGACCAACCTGACACACCAGCTAGATCGTGACAATTTTCCCTAAAGTTATTGTTTTGAACAAGTATTAACTTCACTAACTAAAATCAATGTAAAACCTCTCACATATATTCTGCCACTCGTGTTGTTTTTCATATTTTGTTGCTGTGGTTTGAGTGCTCCATTCGAATTTTCAGCACCACAAACACTATCATTATGTTTCCTCAGGGGTCAGGAAAACAGTCTTCCTTTACAACCTGTGACATCAAACATATGTTTCTTATCAGGGTGAAGATATAGCTAATCTTAATGTTTAATGAACACTCCAGCCCTAATGAGGCAAATATATGCTGAAGGCCTCAAATCTGTATAATGTTGTAATGCAAGATCATGTAAAGCACACACACACACACACATTTGTTTAGCAAACAGCAAGACTTGATGCAATTGCCAAAGATACATATGAACACATACAAAATACAATGCATATATTGCTCATGTTTTTTAATAATTTGCTTTTTAGTCACAAAAATGTCTATTAATATTTTCAATTGAAAGCAAAGAGAGAACAGTAAACTTTTGTACACTTAAGTGGAAACAAGACTCATAATCATGCAACAGACGTTATAGATAACTGAAGAGGTTGAACTAGAGAAAATGTGTTGAGACTCATTACTGAATCACCCACAAAAGTTTCTGCCCCAGTCAGGACAGATAGCAGCTGAAACGGCGAGAGGGAGGGTAAAGAGATGGGCACAAGTGCTTGGCCTCTGTTTGATAACACTGGCCCTGCCATTCAGAGCTTCTTATCACAAACAAAAACATTCTTGCAGTTTTTTCTTCAGATGAGAACTTTTCGTGGCACGACATGCAGGCAGTGGAGTCTGAAAGCTTTAATGCATATGAACGATGACTATAGTTCATCAGTCATAGATTTAGTAACATATATTAATCAATAAGCTTGTCATATGTCCAGCTCCCCAAAGTAATTTTGTCCCACAAAAATAAATCAAAATTGAGAGTCCAAATGAGAGGTAAACTACACAATCTGGAAACACTGATTGTGTGGTGCAATCAACAACAGTATATTTATTAATATTGCAAACATATGTGAAGTCATGTGGATTTTTTCTTTTTTTTTTTGGGATGTCCACATTTTTAACACTTTTAAATCTGTAAACTTCTTTTTTCAATAAATATCTGAATTTTTTTCATCCAAAATATGATAAAGTGTGTAATTTATTAATGTGATCCTATGATATCAAAGCGGAATTTTCAGCATCATTGTTCCAGTCTTCAGTGCTGTATGATTCCTCAGAAGTAGATTTAGACAGGCTAATTTATTATTAATGCTAAAAGGTTTTTGATGCTTAATACATTTGACCCTAATACACTAGCAACCAAAGTTTAGGGTAATTAATAAAAATATAAAATAAAATAACATTTTAAGTAAAATGTATTAATCTTCAAAGACAATGAATGTATCTATGAAGTTGCGTATAAAGATATGTTTAAGTCTTAAGTGCAATCCTAAATGTAACTAATTTAAGAGATTTCACATAAATGTAAACTATAAAACAATTTAGTTGTAACATGCAGTTAAGTGCCTGAGAAATTATTTATATTACTATTATTTCTGCAGGTCCTTTTTAAAAGTATGACGAAAAAAAAATCCACAGTGGTAATCTATAAATAATTTTCAATAATATCAATTTAATCAACAATAAAAGTGTTTTGCTAATGGAGAAAATTGAACGCTCTTGGAGGGTCAGTGTAAAAACCTTAGAGGGTTCTTATGAATCATTTTTTACGACTATTTAAGATAAACACAAGCTTTTAGAGGACTTTTAAGGACTTGCCACCATTCATCAGATCATAATGCAAACCGTTTTTTTAAGAAAGCTGTGTATATCTTTGCATCCCTGATGGGATGATGGCAGCTTTGAGCTAAGTCTGGAGAATCTGTGCAAACACTGTGGGTCACTGAATCATTAACCAGTAGCCTCTTTCAAAGGATTCTCCTGTTTCATACCTAGAACTCGCCTCATGCAAAGGTCTCAGGATTTCTCGACCTCTATAAGTAAATCAGAGCTTGTAGCTCTAGGGTTGACTGTTATATATGACAGCACCAGAGGCATCTCACCATCTTGATTTAATTAATACACATTCCTCCATCTAGAATTCTGATAATGATGTACTCATACTTTGCAAAGAGGATGTAAAAAGATTAAAATATAAAGATTAGATAATCAGGATCATATGCTTTCCTATCACATGAAGTTAGGGGTTTCGTGGTCCCAATTTATATAAGGCAGTCTTAACTACTATGTACTTTCCATTTATAATTAATTTCTGTAAATACATTGACATCTACTCTTTCAATGGTATATGTGGTAAAAAAATTTGGACTGTAGCTGAGGAAAGTCAGAGCTGTAACGGCAGATTAGTTGGGTGAATGTGACATAACCCAGCACTGGCTGACTGTGTGGGAATGGTATGTATATATAAGCGGCTCTCCTATATCATACATCATGCAATTCCTAGTAGAGTGATTCGCCTCTGATTTATTGTATCCTTTGGAATGTATGTAGAAAGGAGAGATGCAATTTAAACATTCCTGTGTGTTTGAATGCACACGTTTTGTTTTTCTTGGACATTCTGATCTGTGGTAGTGTAGGGGGTCTGTGTTTGTTACTAATTAACTATTGTTACAGAACAAACAGACTAGACATGTTTTCACTGTGTCCCTTTAAAAGTATTTGTCACAAAAATTTGTCACTGGGGAATTTTTGTCATAATTTTCTTACTCTTGACAAAATATATGTTTTTTTTTTTTTTTTTTTGTTAAATATTTTTTAGAGTTTATTCTTTTATTTTATGTTATACTTTTAGTTTTTGTTGTTTTCCAGACAACTCAACATGAGGATGAATAAGAACATATGAACAGATTTTTATTATTATTTTATTTTATTTTTTATTTTTTTTTTTGGAACTATTACTTTAAAATCCCATTTGATTAAGGGGTTAAAGGAATGTGCCATTCAACTGGAAAGGCCTTGCTGTCAGTCACTGAAGAACTACAGAGTCTCTGTAAACCTCTTCTGTTTTCATTCTGATAATTCTCTCTGCTGCATTCTGCACTGTTAATCATCATAATCTTTCTTCTGTCTAACATCTCGTCAATGGGCATCACCAGAATTGCACTTCACTGATTTGATTTGAGTCTTACCTCAGAGGTAAGACTCAAATCAAATCTATTTTAGGGATCTATATCAACTGGTTACTAGGGTTTCTCAGGTATCGGTTCTTGTACCCTTCCTCTTCTCTATACACTACATCACTGGGACCCGTCTTTGCAGGCACATGGTTTCCTACCATTGCTGTGCTGATTACTAGCAGCTCTACCTCTCATTTTAACCAGATGATCCAACAGCACCTGCTTGGACCTCAGACTGCCTGACGGACATCTCAGCATATGAAAGAACATTATCTGCAACTCTACCTGGCAAAGAAAGAACTTCCCATCTTCCCATTAGTACAGCATCAGTTTACCATTGAACTGGGCTCATCATTGATAATCCCATCATGTTTGGCCAGAAATCTTTGGGTGATCCTTGATGATCAGCTGACCTTTAAAATCATATTACAAAACAGCACAACCATGCAGGTTTGCACTGCACAATATCAGGAAGACCAGACCTTTCCTAACAGAGCATGCAAAATAGTTTTCATCCAGGCCCTTGCCATTTCAATGCAAGACCAATGCAATACTATTCTGTCTGGATTCAAAATATGATGATTCACCATAAAAAACACACCATCTATGCATACACTTTTTCCTATTATCCTTTTTCGCTTTCTGTCCTAGCTTTTACTACTTGTATAACGGACACTTCACTTGTCTATTGTCAATTTATGGAAAATCGCTTGTTGTATTTCTCATCTGCAAGTCGCTTTGGATAAAAGCATTTGCCCAGTGAATACATTTAAATGTAAAAGTAAAGGGTTCATAGAGAAAGCAGATATCAATCACTAAGAAGTGATCTGTTGGGAATGAAAGATTTATCATAACTTTTCCATTCAGCACTCTTAGATTATACTCCCACCGGTACTTCAGAATATGTACTGCATATTTTTTCGTTACATGAAAAAACAAGTTCATCTCAAAGCTCACATGTTGTGTGTTTGAGGCTGGTGTAAGTGAATCCGTGCTGACCTGCAGCTGTCCACCGATTCATCACCCCAAGGATCCCACACCTGTTTGACTGCATCAATACATACGCCGGCCAAGGTCTGTCAGCAGGAGTGCTGGGCCTCTGCATAATCTAAGAAATGCTAGGTGTGTTCAACTCTAGTACAACGTTTTGCGATTCATTAATCGAAAGCATTCCAACAAGAACTTCCATCTGTTTCCTAAAGAAAGCACTGGCCATAAATGCCCCATTCAACACTGATGGCTTCCCAGTGTTAGAAGATTTTATCAATGATGTGTTTTGATGGAATTCCAGTTTTTTTTTTCAATTGGAAAATTCTTTGAAATTTTTTTAAATGTGGCCCCACATAAACAGTGAGCTTCATCGCTGTTTGTATGAAAAGACTCACATGGAATGCAGATCTCTGTAGATATTTAGATTTTCCTAAATTATGACACATATTTCAGTTTCATATCCTCTGCTAACTGTGTGTATTTCTAATATTTATGAAATACTTTATTTATCATAGTTGCAATTTTATATCTCCCAAAGTGACTATAAACCTTATAAACCCTATAAGACTTTTAACTTTAGATCTTATGCTGTCAACTTTTTTTCAACTGTTTTCCCCCAAATTTCCAATTATTTTTCATAATTGTGACTTTTTAATCTCAGAACTGTCACTTTATATTTTACAGCTAAAACCTTTTCTCATAACTATGATTTTATATATTTCAATTTGACTTTATAATTGCAACTTTATATCCCATAATCATAACCTTTTTCTCAAAACTGTGATTATTTTTTAACACTTCTTTGCAATTTGTTGTTTTTATGTTAATTTTTTTGCTGTTTTACCTCAAAACTGTGACCTCTTCTCACAGCTACAACTTTGTCTCTCAACTTCTTAAAATTTGCATTTATACAATTGCATTTATTATCAAAATTTAGATCTCACAATTGTGATTATTAATATCAAAATTGTGACTTTGTATTTCACAATCTAGACTTTTCTCATTACTGCAATTTCATATGTGACATTATTTCTACAAATATTTCTGTAAATTATAAATTTCTTTTGTAAAGGCGACATTATATTTTAATATAATAAGTATATTATATTATAATCTTTATACCCTCACAGAGTGACTATTTATTTTGTTTATTATTTATTTTTTCTGTTGCTGTTTTACATTTACATTTTACATTTTCATATGAATTCTTACTTGAATTCGTAATCTCATCCATGATCATTGATCAGCTCCGCCCCCCTCATTTATCCTTTGCCTCCCCTTTATAAAGTGTTCTCTTGCGTTTGTCTTGCCTCTGAGTATGTGAGTGTTTTACTCCTCTACAACATGTTTCCCCTGTCTTTTGTTTCTTGTTTTCCTTGTTTGATTCTTCTGTTTACCGACTTTGCCTTGCCTGTGGATTATTCTCTGTTTTGCCCCTTTGGACTCTGATCGACCGACCCTCGCTACCCTCTGGATACTTCTTGTTCACTGTTGCCTCGCTATCCCTGTTTACCATTGTTTGACCCTGCCTTTGTATTACCAAGAACAAGATGGCCGCAGACCCAGAGCCCCGGCCGCAGCCCAAGATGACCGCCATTCCAGAGCCCCAGCCACAGCCCAAGTTGACTGCCAGCACAGAGCCACAGCCCAAGATAGCTGCCACTCCAGAGCCACGCCACACCTTGTTAGATCACTGACCAGCCAGAGCTTCTGTCCATGATGGCCACCGACCCCAAGCTTTCAGCCAAAATGTAAATCAAGCTCCAGACTTCAGCCACCAGGAATGCCACACAAGTGTATCCCACCAGGACACCAGGGCTTCCCCAGGGCGTATAAGACTGATGGCCAGTTTGGCCCCGTTGATGTCAGTAAGGACAGCCGGCGTCCCCAGGGTTTCCGCACAAGCCATCTTAGAGACCTCACTCCTCAGTGCTTCCTGTCATGGCTGTCGCCATTTTGAGCGTGTGGGCCACTCACTGTGCCTCAGAGGTCCCATATACTCACCCGCGTCAAAGACTTCATTCCCCCATGAGAGTGTTCCCAAGTCCACCCCAGAATCGATAGTGGTGTTGGTTCAGGCCATAGAATCTCTGGAGGTTCCGCAGGTGGCAGCACAATCCCCAGAGGTTTCTGCTATAGCTTTAGCTCCTCTGGAGGTGGCTGCACAACCCCCAGAGATGTCGTGTTCGACCGTAGATTCTCCGAAGGTTCCACCGGTTGCTGCACAACCCCCCGGACTGCCTGTTTGCACCACAGAACCCTCACCTTATCCTGTCACAGCTATGAAAAACGTTTTTGAATCCACGTCCAGCTCTGTCAAGGCCATGGAGGCCATCATTGAATCCTCGTCCTGCCCAGTCACGGCCAAAAGGGCTGGATACTTCTTGTATGCTGTTGCCCCAGCTATCCCTGTTTACCATTGTTTGACCCTGCCTTTGTATGACCATGCCTGTCAATAAAAGCCAGCATTTGGATCCACTGTTGTCCGTCCCCTACATGACTGAATACTCAGCCAAAAAAGGACAGGTATGAACACTGCCTGCTTACTGTCCGTCCCCTTCGTGACAGCCTACAGGTTTAGGGGTGGACTTTTATGTTTTTGTCTTAAACTTTTATGATTCATTGCACACAGTATTTAATCTGTAATTTCTACAAAATAAAATATTTACATTTTTGTAATAGTATGGTCAGATTTGTTTAAACGCATAATGAAGAATTTTATACAAATTTCTTATTAAAAAATTGTAACAGGAGGGAAATAAAGGATTTCACTTGATATCTGCCACTTTTCTTTCAGAATGCGCCTCATTTTTGCACAATTCTTATATAAAAGCCCAGTGGTCCATGATACAAACTCTTGCCCAGTTACACATTAATGCTAAAACAGTGAGGGTCTGTACAGAAACTGTAGCATTGACAAAAGATATTGTTGTGGTACCTCTGTCAGTTCTGAAGGATTCTCGATGCCAATAGCACCCCTTCCCAAATCCACCACACCCTCATTTCCTGTGGTAAGGGGCTGTGGGAAATCTTGTGCCGTCTGATAAGGGGACCAGGATGGAAACCCAGACAGGCAAGTAATCAGTACATTGGAGGTTGGTAATCAAGAACAATCACAAGTCAGCATCTTGTTTGTTTAGCATCAGGCTGCCATATACTGTACCTAACCATTACGTAATGCTTACAGAAAATTACAATAGATACTTTGTTTGTTTAAACTTTGAGTAGTATTTGTACCCTTAATTAGAAATCTGCTATTAATAAGTACATTCTAAACCAAACAGGTGTTTGACTATAGAATCAAGATGTTTCTTTTGAGCTATTGGCCATTTCAGAACCATTTGAGTCATTCTTATATCAACTGCATGCATATATGCAGTTGTTATAATGTATCTATTATTGCCTGTTGGACTCTATATAAATGTACGAATCAGTATCTGCTTCTAAAATAGCTTAAAGCACCTGAGATCACTTGTCTGACAGCAGGAGGGTCTGGATTTAGTTCTGGGTTTGTAAGAGTGCTGTGGTATGCGCAACAGGCGCGTTATTGATGGTGGAGAGAGGATGGCCTGTGAGCACAACTGCCTTGACTCACACGCAATGCTTCAGCCGATGAAATGAAGTCAAGAGTGTGTTGTGATGGGATTTTTTTCTTCTTCAAAGAAACAAGAAGCATAATTTTGCACAGCGAATTTTAAAATAGAATATAAAATCAATAGAAATATGCCAGTGTAAGGTCCAACATCAACGCAGTTCTGATTTACAGTACTTTTCAATGAATTCTGATTAATTACCAAAAGTATTTTTTACATTGCATTCGATTAGAACTAAAAAACACAAGAAGAGAAAAACTCATACTAATTACATTTTCCTAATTGTTTCCGGGTTTATCTGCTGGACTTCCTCCCTTCTACAAAGATTACAGCATTTTTGTTTGTGTGAAAAGAAATTTGTACTAAAATTAGCACACTGGTTATTAAACATGAATTTTGTGATTATGTTTTTTTTTTAAAAGCTGAAATAACTTGGCACCAGATCAAACGTAAAGTACCATAGTAGGTCTTTTCTTCTTATAGTAAAGCATTAGATAGTATCTTTAAATTCTTCAATTATCCAGATAACAAAAACAGAAGTATGTCTCAGTCTGCTGCCAACTTGAAATGTATGATAATCTTGAAGCTTTTAAGAGCTTTTTCGCAATATTCCACTTCTTTGTTTAAAAGAATTTCATATAAATATTTTTGAGCAAAACATTCCCTACACTGCAAAATTGCAGCCAAACAGTAATTTGTAATTGAAAGAACGTTCAGTTAACTTTAATGGACAATAGAGCTGAGTAGGGTTTTGGGGTGGACACAGTCTACGATGTTAGTTTCCTTAAACTGGATTTAATTGAAGTGGCCTCATCCACCCTTTCCTCCACAGCTTTAATCAATCAGGATGCCTTTGAAAAACCTAAAGAATTGGCTACAACCTGCCAGATGGAAAACAAGGAAAGGAAAACAGGATGTATGTACAGGAGGTTAGCGATTAGTGATGAATAATACACTGTAAATAAATGATGAGAAAAACTGAAATATGTTTATATAATTAATGTATTTAATTTAATAATGCTTTTAATTTGTTGAGCAATTTGCTTTGATGGAACTGGGAGAAATAAGTAAAATTAAGGAGAAAACAGCCAGTAAAAAATTAAATACAATTAAATTACAAAATAATAAGAAATTAAAATATACAGAGTAGAATTACGCATTACAAATCAGCACATATAGCAATGTGAAGGTGTAAACCTTACAAATTAAAATTCGCATTGCAGCTATAAAAGAATAAAAATTGAGGTGTAACTGCACTGAAAGTGATTTTTAAAATGATTTGGTTACACTTTACAATAAGGTGTCATTTATTAACATTAAACACTAAACAATATATTTATTACAGTATTTATTCATAATTGTTCAAATAAGTTAATACAAATACAATCATTTATTGTTAGATCATACATTAACTAATTTTAACAAACACAACTTGAGCACAACTTTTTTAAGTGATTTTAAGTAATGCATTAGTAAATGCTAAAATTAGCTTCTTAGTTCATGTTAACTAATTAACAAGTGAAAATGTACTTTTGATAATGTAAAGTGTTACCAACTGTTCTTATCACTGAATTTGTTATTGTTGTCTGTCAGGTGACGCAACTTACACTTAGTGAGAAGCAGCAGGCAGTAATTGTTATTACTGAGGCGAAACAGTATAGACATGAACACTACAAACACTACATGTGTGTGACAGGCATGTGACCTTTCTCCCAGAAGGTTATGGATGGCTCCTTGTGAAAGTCCGTAATGGCAAACAGATCCTGGAGGATGGAGAAAAGGAATGCCGATGCACATTATTTACATGTGAAACCTGGAAAATGTCTGTGTCAAATTACAGTTAGATTCAGAGAGGCAGATGTAAAGGCCCTAGAGCATCATAATTTATGAAGCGCATATCAAGTGCATATTAGATAAGTCATTTGATAGTGGGTATGAGCATAGGAAAAAGTCTCAAGAGCATTTATACCACAAAGAAACTCAGAAAGTCCTGGATGAGTACACTTTTTATGCATAATATTTGTGTTATGTTCTATAGCTCATGTACGGACACGCACTACTAATTTAATTTGATATAAAAAAATGTAAAAGAGCAAAGACAATAATAATATTTTTAATTTATGTTAAAATAATTTTTCCCTATGATGTCAAAGCTGAATTCTTCAGTGTCGCATTTTCTTTCAAAAATAAATCTACTATGCTGATTTGGTGCTTTTCAGTTATTGCTGATCTATTATTAATAATGGTTTGTTATTAATTAAAAAGTGTTGTTACCAATGTCCTGTTACACATAGCTCCAGTGGGTTGTTACAAGTGTGTAGTCACCTTGAACATTAGAGCTGTAAATATGTACCATACGTGTACCTAGACTATGGTTACATACTACTCTATGTACACATCTATGCAAGCATTCATTTATATCATTAGACAGATAGAGAGAGAGAGAGAGAGAGAGAGAGAGAGAGAGATCAAGGTCCCACATTAGGTGGCCTTAACTGCTACGTACTTACATTTGAATTAATCATTTGGTAATAAAAAAATCATATATGATTTTACATTACAATTAAAGTAGTTATAATTACACTGTTACCCTTTCTTTTGGTTACAGGTGTTACCTTACACCTTAATACCTACCCATTCCACTAAACCTGACCCTAACCTTACCCATATCCCACCATAGCAGCAAAAGTGTTTTACAATACAATATAAAAACATTGTATATACTTACATTTTTTATGTAGGTACAAAGTAGTTAAGACCACTTCATATAAAGTGTGACAGTATAATATGTTCCCAGGAAATTAATACATTATGACACCTGTAACAACTTATTGATTATTTTATACACAAATCATATAGAATCTAGTTGTTGGTAGAGTGGTTTAATTCATCACGAGTTATATATTCTCGTTCCTATTCGCAACTAATTATTATCTATGCAGTAGTTAAGCATTACCAAATTGGAAAGTGTTACCATTTATTTTCATACAAGATTCACTTGTTAACATTACAAAAGATACATTTCTTATTTAGGAAGTGAGAACCAATAATATTAACAACAACACTTGCTTGCTCCATGCTCTACTACTCAGCTCTCAAACTTCAGGGTGTGTTCAGTCTAAAAGAGGAACCAAAATACAAAGATAAAAAACAATATAAAAGCAAATTAGAAGGCAATCGTGACAAAATAATACATTGTAATGTTTACAGTGTTAACCCAAAAAAAACAATTTTAATTTTAAATATGCAACCAGTCATGTGGTAAATTCCCATATCAAACAAACAATAATTTAAGTGTTGCTAATCTCAATTTGTGGTTCTCCTGGGAGACATATAAGCCATGTATGCTTCTATTTATTTATGTTGTTGATGTAAGACTCTGTTCTTCATTTACATAAGTAGGAGGAGAGAGGAAATCCATTCCTACAAGTACAGTGCAGCAAGGGGTGTGGTCGTCCCAATCTTAATGATCTCTCTTGTCATTGGTCCACCAAAACCTGCAGCCAATTGAAAACCACATGCCACTTTCTGCAATCCCCCCACAAACCCTGGACAGCGTGAAGAGTGAGAAAGAGACGAGGGAGAATCACCCATAGAGGAAGAAGAGCAGAGAAGCTGTAAACATGCCAGCATATGCCACCAACATGAGGTTCAAGTTCCCAATTCTGGCCTTAACACTGGAAATCGTGACCATTATCCTGTACGCTCTCCTTGTGGTATATGACACCGGTGATGCTCATGGACATGGGAGTCATAAAGAATCCAATACGACTCATTCAAGCAGCCCAATGACCCTGTATCCCAGTAAGTATCCCCCGTCAGCTCTATGTATTCGATGTGCAACTAAACTTATGGTTTTTAATTTAATCTAAAATAGTATTTAAATATTATTTAATAAACACATTAGATGTATATTGTTGAAGAACTGTTAGCGGTCGGTGCAAAAATGCTTTGAACTTGTCAGTGCCTTCATTCTTTTGGTCAAAAGTATCTGTTGAGTTTCACTCATTCAAGTGCTAGTCATTCATCAGTGTTCACTGACTGAGGGGTTTATTTCTGTGAAGGCTTTGAATGTTCATTCTGCACGCAAGTCTCTAAAAATACTCCCTCGCTGCCTCAGACTCTTGCACTTTCAGGAGAAAGACAAAGAGAAGAGGGTGATGAGGGGTTATTTTTCCATGTCATCCATCTAGATCAGTGATTTTCAACTCGTTCAACTGGTGACTCAATACAATACAAAACTTGTTAATGTAGGTAACAAATAGAAATAATAGCAGTAATAGCAGTAAAAATATATAACATTTAAAAAGAAATGTATGATCAAACACATTTATTTAAAAAACATTATCATTTCATTTACATAAAAATGTCTAACAAATTGGCCAATTTGGATTCATAGAATTTTGATAGGTTCATAATTTTAGCTGCATGCCAAGAATTGCACAAAATACATTATGGTTGCATAAACCCTGCAAATCTCCAATTTTAAGTAAATTTTTATGTAAATTAATCTGGGTCATATGTTCACCTTGCGTACTTTTGATCATGGTTTTCAGTGTGTTAAGGGTATGCCTATGTTGTCATGTTGGCCTGTTATTAACATATTATGTTAATTATGTTTAATTGTGACACATATTCTGCATGACATACTCTTCATTCCTCCAAAATCATGCTCAAACTTACAAACTTATCTTTACCTAAACTTAACAACTGCAACTAAGCAGCAAATTACAACAAAAGTCATAGTTAATAGTGAGTATTGGGCCTTTAAATAAAGCATGACCCCAAAATTTGGACCAAAATACTGGCTGAATGTACAATTTGGTTTCAGCAACTAAAAAGATATGGGAAACATTCTGATTATTTTGGATTGGGACCCACCAGTTGAGATCTACTGAATCTGTTATAAAACAAATTTAATTCAAGAAAAAAAAAATGGTGATGGTTTCAAATTAAATTGCATTTCATAAAATTTTCTACATGCTTTGCTATTTTCCAGCGATGGCATGCATTGGTTGTAAATACCCTTATTTCCTTTTATCTTCACATTGCACTCGTGGTTTGCTTGCTTGAACTGACATCAACTCTGGGGTGTGGAGAGTATGAGCATGCAAGATTAGTCTTAGTGTCACATGTGTCCCCAAAGTTTCAATTCAGCCCTTCAAAATTGTAATTCACCTAATTTTTTTATTTTTTTGTTACAAGTACATTAAGCTTTGATTTTATTGAATACATTTGCCTAGGGCTTGGCAAGAACTATCAGTTGTTTGTAGTAGTCACAGTAACTCTTAGAGACACTGGATCAATCTATTCACCCTCAATAATAACTCTTCTGGTTCTGGAAGGTGTGTTCACAGACTGTCAGTTTTAGTCACATCACTCAACATTCATAGTAACTAAATTTTAATAATGTTGAAGTGCTGGGCAAACAGTGTGACAAGCCAATTAATAGAGCATACAAATGATTTGCCCCACCCCAGTAAACCTGATGACTTTTGAAACAATTAAAAGAATATGTGTAATATGTAATATATGAAAGACAAATAAAAAAAACATGTTTTTGTAAGCTGGAAAAAGTCAAGCCATCTGTCGGTTGGTCACTTCAGTATATATAAGCAAAGCATTCCAGAAATGAGCGAGAAAAGCTTCAAAGAAAAGAAAGGTCACTTTAATCTTGGCAACAAAGAAAACACATATAGCTAAGTTATGTCACTGCACTCTAAATTAGTGCTGACAGAATGTAATTAAGTTGTGGAACATTCGCAAAGACAGGAAACTTTCCACCCATTAGGAAAATGGGACCTTTGAGATTTAATCAGCAAATCTGTTGCATGTGGGAAATGCGAAAACTTTCGATGGGCAAATTATTCTGTTTGTTGTAGCAGCCAACAGTTGGAAAAATGGATCTGTATTACACTGTGATGGTCTTCCAAAGTTTGCATACATGAAATAGTCATTAAAAGGTCCTTTGGCCAACCCAATCATCATAAACATGTATTGCTCAAGATCAACAGAAAGATCAGAGAAAAAGACTTGGGTCATGCAACGGCTGATAAGGGTCGATAACCTCTGTTTCAGCTGCGTCAGGGGCCCACCTAAATGTTTTTAAGGGGTTTTCAGCAAGAGCACATTTTATTACTTAACAACCATCAAAGACTAGTAGCATTAACATAAAGGACTGGTTGAAGACAGAGAAGGAACACTACTGTTGTACCACGGGAAGTTTTAAGGATGGGAAGGGCTGTGATGATAAATCAAAACTAGATTCTATCATTTTTGAGTATTCTTCGTTGAGATTTTTTCCATGAAACATCAAAAAATGACCATTGAGAATTGAGTGTATGCAGTAATATATCACATTCAGTTTGTTTGTTTTTCGATGGATTGCAAAGAAAGATAAGAGCAAAATATGCTGATTTTTAATCATCACACATTTATCTAAAGTTTTCCTGTTTAGTCTCTTTCTTACTGTATCATTGTACAGCGGTTCCTTGTGTGCAGTCTGCTGGGAGCATGCATTATGTTATAGAATGAGGATATGATTGTTTATAAAGACAGCAAGGTATTAAAAATATATAGCCAGCAATAAAAATATATGTAGAGCAAGGAAAGTTCAAGCCTGATCAAAGTTCCTGAGGACTAAGCTTAGTTGGTCGTACTCACCGGGGTCATTGGTTATCTTCATGAGCTTAGCAGATGTCAGACCATGAACACTATGATTGATGACTATTTGGGTTTGGTCCTAGCAAGTTTAGATTTTGTGTGGATTACTGAAAGGGTGGAGGGTTTTGGAGGCAATCTGAGGAAGTCTAAAGGCTTGGAAGCACATGCTTCATAGTTCCACTTGTCTCTCTTGGGACTGACAGTGAAATTCTTTTTAAACTTCCTGACAAACGTTAATGTGTCTGATTATTATCTAAGCCGGCACAGTGATATGATTTGTATTGTGTAGTCTGCAAACAGAATTTGCTGATGAATAAGGTGTTCTGGAAGGTATCCTATCTCTGTGTCCAGGGGCTGTATAGCTTCCTGAGTTGGACAGTCTAGAACTCATTTCCTCTCAAGGAAAGATGGGAAAAGGCCAGCAGTACTGGCAATATGTGTATTTAGGACAATCAGTATGCACATGCACTTATTGTTAGTTTTTCTAGTTAATAGAAATTGTGGTTGCACCTTATTTTACAGTATGTGTAATTGCATGTACTTACTCAAGAAAGTACTGACAATATCTGAATAGGGTAACGGTTAGGTTTAGGGAGTAGGTTCAAGGTTAGTTATTACATAGTTACTATATAGTTGTTGTAATTATCACAATAAGTACACAGTATGGGGAACAGGACTATACAATAAATTATACATGTTTCTGTATCCTTTTACTGTATTTCCTTGCATCAAAGTCTGTTTCTCACATGCTTTCTATCCTACTCCGTCCCGCTGTATTTATTCGTGGCAGGGACACGTTTATTTAATTATTTTCGGAAGTCCAGCATGTTTTTTAAACTAAGATGCATCCAATGTAATTTTAGTTTAAAAATGTGCTGGACTTATGAAAATAAAGAAATAAACGCGTCCCTGGTACAAATAAATAGATTAAATTAAATTATGTGACTAAATCACGAACTGCCATCAGACTGGGTTGTTCTGTCACCAATGGAAAACGACTTCAGTTCACTGCAAACTGCTAGATATTTGTATATACAATGCATTATCAATAAATATAAATCCAGTCTTATTTTCTGAAAGCTGTTTTCATATTTATCCTATTTTGTAGCTTCATTCCCCTATTTGTTTGCATATGTGCGTGCATTTATTTTAAGCAAAATGTCAGTGCATGCATCATGACTACTCAACATTGTTTAGAAACTGAGAAAACTACAAAAATGTCTTATGGTTTGTCAAGATGTAGCTAGTTAGACCAATGCAAAGACTCTTAATTGCTCTGAATGTGACTTATCTTGAAATAAGTATAGATTAAGACTTATTAGAGTCATGTGAAGTGAATAAAATTACATACGCCAGCAGGGTCACTAGAGGGAACTTCTTAATCTGTCATTCACAGACTAATAGAAGAGCACACAAGACCTTTGTACAGCGATGGAAGGAGCGTGGCTATTGAATTGTTCTGGTAATTAAATAGACGTAAAGCAGTGTAAATGTGTTGCTGTGAAACTATTCTGGCACAGTTGTTTATTCATTACTTAGTATCAAATTACTTTTATAAGACTTATTATGCATTTTCTTTGATCACCCCCCCCACACACACAACTACCCTTCTGAGTTTTTTTTGCACACACACACACCTGCATTTACACTCATAAGCAAACAACTTACATGACATGCAGGTAGGAACTTCACTGGATCTTACAGAATAATTTTAGGTTGTTATTCACTGATATAACACAACATTGCATCCTTTCATTGCTGACTTGTTCAAACTGAATTCAAACTACTGAAGGTTCTAGAATGCTGCAATTAATTTCAGGCTTTGGTGTTGAAAAACAGCTGTTTCTCATCCATGTGTCCAGTGTTTCAGGATGTACATGTGATGATCTTCATTGGCTTTGGTTTCTTGATGACCTTCCTGAAGAGATATGGCTTCAGCAGTGTGGGGATCAACTTGTTGCTGGCTGCCTTTGGCTTGCAGTGGGGTCTTCTCCTCCAGAACATCTGGCATATGCATAACGGAAAAATAACAGTCACCATTGACAAGTAAACAAAAATGTTTTGGTTATGGAGGATGATTGATAGATCATTACTGATTAAATACACCGATATATATATATTTTTTTTTCATATCTCCTTCTCTACAGAATGATTAATGCGGACTTTAGTACAGCGACTGTTCTGATCTCATTTGGAGCGGTTCTGGGAAAAACCAGCCCTGTTCAGCTTCTCATCATGACCCTACTGGAGATCACTGTCTTTTGCATCAATGAGCATTTGGTTGTTGGAATCCTTGAGGTTTGTAGAATCTTAAATCAGTGCATAGACTGCAATGATGAATTGTTTTGTGAAGCCGCTTCTGTCCTTATTCGACCAATAACTTGATTTGCAGTGTAGGTTTAAACATTATGCATCATTTTAATATTATGGTTACACTTTATTATGATTCACTCTATTATGATAGACATTCTACTACCCCTAAGTAACTTTGTAACTACTGTCAAATAATTCTTATTAAATAGCAACTACATGTCTACTAACTCTCAATTTAGAGTTAGAGTGTTAGGATGTGTTTAAGGTCAGTAAGTTGACATATACATAGTATGTAGTACATTGTGGAGCCATCAAAATAAAGTGTTAGAAGATATTAAGCAGACAGTCTACTATATTCTAATGACTCCTAGTAGACATGTAGTTGCACAGTTACTTACATTTAGTAGAGTGTCTAAAATGGACTATCAAAATAAAATGTTACCAATTTTCCTTTTAATTAGGATATGGTTCCTTGATATTAGTAGAAGAGCCACGTGAAATCCCATCCTGGGTTCCCGCAAAGAACTCCCTTTATTACAAAAGGAAGCTGTGTCAAAGATGAAGGAAAAGTAGTTTAGCCAATTTTCTATCTCCTTCCTAAAGCTGGCAGGATACGCAATGAACACACCCAGTTTACCAATAAGAACTAGAACACAGTGAACGAAGCAACCTATGGTGTCTGGATTATAACGGATAAAGAAAGCACTTATTATTACTATTATTGTCTTGATTAACTCTCAACAGCCAAAAAAGTCTCACGACCAATTCGTACGTTTCAATTCGTACCAGTTGCCAAATTCATGCTAATTCTCATGCTAATGATTTTGTACGGTTTGTCTAAAACCCTGTCACAGGTAGGTTTAGGGGTGGGGTTAGGTGCAGGTCATTCGTACAAATTGGCAACTCGTAAAATACGTGCAATTTAGAAGAAATCGTATGAATTTGTACAACCTTACTCAATTAGCTAGCTCGTAAAATAAATACAAATTGCCGTGAGATCAGGTTGCAACAGTACACACACTTTCTGTCTAAATGGAATTAACACTGAACAGTGGTGGCATATCTGGAATGGGAAATAAATCGTACCTTAAAGCAGCAGTCAGACAAGATAATTTACCATTTTCATAAGGTATTTATAAACGTTCTTGTCTCTTAACAGGTTTCTGATGTTGGTGCCTCCATGACCATCCATGCTTTTGGGGCTTACTTTGGATTAGCAGTCGCTCGTGTTCTTTACCGCCCAGGTCTTCGGAATGGCCATGAGAATGAAGGCTCAGTCTATCACTCAGACTTGTTTGCAATGATTGGTATGTGTGTAGACCTTATAAAACAGCTATAAAACAGAAATTTTGCCTCTGTGAGATCTGCTTACATGAGACTTACTTGCACACCAATTTCTCATGGAGCTTTAATGTAAAATGTTTGCATATCCCTGCATACAAAAACATATGCTGGTTAGGTATGTTTTGAAGCATGGTAGCTGGTTTGAGCTGGGTTAAGCTTGGTCCTGAGCAACTAGCTTACAGTGTTGCATTTTGTGTGCCGATAAGCCCTACTGCAGGTACTTGTAAACATTCACCATTCCGCTCTTCCTCTGTCTGTAGGCACAGTCTACCTGTGGATGTTCTGGCCCAGCTTTAATTCTGCTATTGCTGAACCTGGTGATGCTCAGCTAAGAGCTGTTATAAACACCTATTTCTCTCTGGCTGCTTGCGCCCTCGCTGCCTATGCTACCTCCAGTCTGGTAGAGAAGAAGGGGAAACTTGACATGGTGGGTCATCCCAGTCTTTTGTACCAAGTTTCACATTTTAGAAGTCCATGATACTTTTGATACTAACCTATTGTGTTTTGTGGCACAGGTTCACATTCAGAATGCCACGCTTGCTGGAGGTGTCGCTGTGGGTACCTGCGCTGACATGAACATCCAGCCGTTTGGAGCAATGGCGATCGGGGTCACTGCAGGTGTTATCTCCACCGTTGGATTTAAGTTCCTCACTGTATGGGTTTCTTTCCTTTCTTTCCAGTGGCTCTAATATATTAAAAAAGAATGAAATATAAATCCATCATCTGTTTTTTGGTTTCCTCAGCCTATACTCGCCTCTAAACTTGGAATCCAAGACACCTGTGGCGTGCATAACCTTCACGGCATGCCAGGCATCCTAGGAGGCCTTGCTGGTATTGTGGCGGCAGCACTAGGAAAGAAAGACAAGTAACAGGCAGTTCTTTAAGTTATGTCTTTAGATTTTTGCTATTACCAGTATGGAAACAAATGGGTTTAAAATATCTGTTCTTGTATATCCTAGTGTTACGGCAACCTATCAGGCATGTGGTTTGGCATCATCTCTGGGGTTTGCTTTGGTGGGTGGGCTGATCACAGGTAGGTGTTAATACAAAGACCATAAAATCTTTCCAAATGGATTTGAAACTTTTTTGGACAGACTTATTTGTCATTGACCCAGTTAATATATATGTAAATGGATCGCCAAAAAATAAATAAATTAATACAAAACTGTGAAAAACACAGCACAACATTTTCATACCTTCCCTAGGTCTGATTATGAAGATTCCATTCTTGGGGCAGCCACCTGATCAAAACTGCTTTGATGACTCAATCTTCTGGGAGGTACATCAAAAAGATTAATATATGTTAAACCTGTTGTGTAATGCAGGGACCTGGTCACAACTGTTCTTAATGCTGAGGAAAATGTCTTACAGCTAATAAGTTTGATAATTGCGGATGCTTTTGGTGCAGGTTCCTGAGGAAGAAGAGGAACATGAAGAGCGTTTGACTCACAGCGATTATTCCAAGAACAAAGCAGAGGCTTGAAGCTCTGCTCAAAACCAGCTCACTTCACAAAACAAGAGACCTGGTCTAATAAGCAACTGAGGGGCTTTTCAACGTCAGCATCCACTAAAATACTAAAAAGAGATGCCATCTTTTTTTTAAATTCTATTTTTAACATGTAGCCAAATTTTAAACTCATATTATGACACTGATCAGGGGAATCTCAAACCTTCTAAAATTATAGGCATTATATAAAGAAATGTAAGATGGTTAAAAGTAATCACCACAATGTTAGTAACCAAACTCAAAGTGTATGTCAGTTATTGTCATTATCTGCTGAACTGCACACAACTGAATATTTGCTCACTGTAATGTGCCAAAAATCTGAGCCAATTCGATTTTTTTCTTTAAAATAAGCTTTTTGTTTTGTTTTGTACAGACCCAAGTTTTGTCCTTACTTGTTATTTTGACCAATGCTCTATTAATGTTTTTTTAAACAATATCTAGAAAACAGATCCTTCAACAATTATAGTTGCTTATTATTGTGATCAGTTACAACCCTTTATGATATAATGATATATGATGTATTTTAAGCTATATCCTAAAGAGCTAACAAATATATTGTTGACTTTTATATTTTCACACAATTTGTAAGATTTAAAAATGAACTAAATATAGTGGCCCCAAAAAGTATTTAAAAACCCACATATAAAGTTAAATTTAAACAATTACAATAAATATTACAAATACGACAATTTGCATGTATTTCAAAGAAAGATAATAAATACACTTTTCCAGTTAGGATAATATTAGTGGAACATGCTCCTAGTTTAAATGATTTTCTTCGGGTGTTGTTACTTGTGACAACTTGAGGTGAACTTGATAACAACTGAAGGACTTCATACCTGGACCCTGGGACCAAGTGATTAAAAGTAATGACATAAATAAAACAAATAAATAAATGATTTGTTGGCAGTATGATGTAGTGGGGGGTGGGGTGCATTTACATCTTTAAAACTTTTACTTTTTATCAGGATAATTGTGAAACTCTGATGGCATACAATAGCCATAAATTTAGTACAGCGCTTGAACGTTCAGCTCACAGTAAAAGCAGACGTGATCAGATTGTCACTGCTTGCACTTAGACTATTAATTGCCATGTTGGTTTTTTTGTAATGATAAAGAGGATTTAATCCTTGCAGACAGTCTTACAGCAAGCTGACTTACTGATTCAATATTTGTGTCTCTGAATGTATGTTCACAAATGCCTCACTCTCAAACCTCATCGCTTAATTGTATTTGAAAAGTCTGTGAATGTATTAAACTTTTACTGTCATTTATAAAAACCAGCTGATCCAAATCCTCTTTTGTTATATTAATTGTACTTTAGGCTTTTATGATAATTTGTGATGTGTGAGTAATCGGGTTTTAAGGCATTTTTGCATTTTTTTTTTTTTTTTACATTTTAATTGACATGTCCTGTGGAATGGTATCTAGCTACAACAACAAAAAAACATTTATTAACTTTTACAAACATATTTTAAAAACAATTTTGTTACATGAGATTTAAATTTTATTATAGAGACAAACGTCGTCACAAATATATAAACTAAACAAAACACATTTCTGAAATGGTGATAGTAAATGTTCAGCAGTCAAAAGACCTTCACTCTTTACTATACATTGACATGTAAGCCAGTCTCATCTTTTCTGAATTGTCCACATTCACATTATTTCCTGCCACAACACCGTTAATGGCAAACAACCAATATAAAAGTATTTAAAACTATTACGTCCTGATAAAAACAACAACAAAAAAAAAACTAACAAATAGCCTACACTGTCCACTTATTTTCAGGCATTAAAAAAAGAGATGTAAATTATGCCATTAGGGGGAAATGCCTACATTTAGTCGTGGGCGCACTCTGTTGGAAATGTCATGTATTACAGAGGAAATATTTCATATTGCATTATGTTTATGTGCCACATTAAAACCAGTGAAACACTATTTTAGAACAAAGTAGACTGCAGGTACTTTAGATAAGCGCAGACGAAGCTTGCCTGCGATGAGGAAACACAGATTATTATTGTTGGGTTTTTTTTTGAATACGCTATCTATGGTCTTTGACATAACATGCCCAGAATGTCTCTCACCTGAAGAAAAGCCCTGTTCAAAAGTAGCAATTCAGTAAAAAAAGATGTAAAAACACAAGAAGCCTCAAAACCTATCCAGGGGGCTTATTAAAGCTCAAATCCTTTTTCGTTAAATATACAAAGTAAATAAATCAGGACTTTTATTCGTGTACGTCGGTCACGCGCCTGCGCAGCTAAAGAGTACCCGGATAATGTAGTTTGTTTGTATGACGTAAATAAGATGGCCGCGCAGTGGTGTTTATCTTATTGATTCACACGCACTGATCACAGAAATGAAAAAGCGTCATTTGTATTCCACACAGTTTATTTTCAGCACGGATGATATTTATATCGGGTTAATCCTCTGAATTTTCCGGGTGTTTTTGCTGTGGTCGCAAGGACCACATTTTAAACATGGTAAAGTGTTGAACTGCTTAACTTACATTAAATCAGCGTTCTCGTTAAACCTTTAAATGAAGCTGCAGTTCTTTACAAACTTTTGTTTCTAAACATTGTATATGGATAAAGTGTAACGTATTTGTGAAGTAAATGAGTAGTTGACTGTAGAATGAAAGTTACACACCGTTAAAATACGGGTCATGACTTACCTTGACAGCATCTGCGATTCTTGCCTATGAAGAACACAGCCCATGTTTTAAACGTTTGAAATGATCTGGATGCTGAGGGATTTATTTGTCATTTTTCAGTCTGCAAAAGTAGACGCCGAGGAGAGAAGTGAGTCAAGTACAAAAAGCAGAAGTAGTTCTCACAGCAGAGGTGAGTTTCTCGAGACAGCTACTGTGTGTTAGGACAGGATCTCTAGACCCTGACATGCACAAACGATTTTGCTTTTGAATACACAAACAGGAAGAGAAAATCGGAAACGAGCAAGGAGCCGAAGCAGATCATCCTCATCATCTTCCAGTTCTTCGTCTTCTTCCTCCTCCTCCTCCTCCTCTTCTTCACAGTCTTCATCTAGCAGTTCATCATCACGTAGTGACTCCAGCTCTAGTAG